>JAVSCE010019150.1:0-316712 GCA_032199065.1 Smutsia gigantea
ATTTCCTAGTTAGAAAGAGTTGTATCAAGGCTTCAGGCTTGAGATTGATTGCTCTTGGTTAAAAAGGGAGATGGGCAATGTTAGAGAGGTACATACATGATACTTTTTCTTTGTCAGAAGAATCAAAAGGACACTGGACAAAGCAGCTTTCTCATTATGTGTTGAATTCTTATTCAAGACTAAGTCACCAACCATACCACTTCAGATAATCTCCTATACCTTTGATGGTGCTGGCCCCATACTTGGGAAAACAGTGTGTCAAGAGATTCACATTCAAGAGTTAGTCAGAGGAACAGTGTTTCTCTGAAACAAGAGGGAGAAAACAGAAGAAATTCAGAACTGGCCAGAAAGAAATTAGAAGGATCCCTTGTCACAGATTAATTCAGTCCACTTACATGACACAGTGGTAGTGGACACTTTGAAACTAGATAGAGTCAGAAGACTGGGTTTTAGTCCTAATGTTGTCATGAATTAGTTGCATAACCACAGGCAAGTCTCTTCACTCTTTATATTTGTTTCTGGATAGATTCAAGTCTATGATTTATTTTTTAAGAAAAAAGTGAGTGGAGAAGGATTTGAAGAAACTGAGAAAGACTGGCACTCAATAGAGGAAAGATGTTTAAATATCTATTTTGATATTTATTTAACAATATCTCTTTAAAAGTTTATTTTAGCAAAAGAGGACAAATGAAGGATAAGAGAACAGACATAAGACATATAGAAAACAAATAGAAAAATGGTAGATATAAATCCTACCTAATCTGTAATTACATTAAATGTAAATGGATCAAACATACCAGTTAAAAAGTAGAGGTTGGTAGAATGGATTTAAAAATCCAACTATATTCTGGCTGCAAGAGACATATTTTAGATTCAAAGACATAAATAGGTTGAAACTGAAAGGATGGAAAAATATAGCCATGCAAACTAAAACCAAAAGAGAGCTTGAGCAGCTGTACTGTTATAGAGAAAATAGACTAGAACACAACAATTGTTTCTAGAATACTTTTTTCTTGAAAAATAAACAGTGGACTTGAACATATCAAGACATTCTGGCATTAGCAAAGGGTTAGTAAAATTGTGACAAGTCTAATAATTCCTTTGAATCAATGATTTCACTGGGAGCACTGGGTTTGTGTTTTGGGTCAAAATGAAGCTCATGCCTCAATGCCAGAATATCTTAGCAAATCAGACCGCATGAAAGAGGCAAAGCTATGATTTTTATGGAGATCCCTGCCTTAATGTTCAGTATACATAATCTAATAGATATGAAATTCTTGTGTGAAATGTGCAAGTCACTTTAAACTGAAATTATACATGTTGCCTTAGCATTTATTTATTAATTTATTTTATTAAGGTATCATTGATACACACTCTTTTTTTTTTACCTTTTTTTATTAAGGTATCATTGATATACACTCTTATGAAGGTTTCACATGAGCAACATTGTGGTTACTACATTCCCCTATATTATCAAGTCCCTCTCACACCCCATTGCAGTCACTGTCCATCAGCATAGTAAGATGCCACAAAGTCACTACTTGTCTTCTCTGTGCTACACTGTCTTCCCCATGACCCTCCCCACACCATGTCTGCCAATTATAATGACCCTCAATTCCCTTCTCCCTCCCTCCGCACCCCCTCTCCTCCATCCTTCCCCTTTGGTGACCGCTAGTCCCTTCTTGGAGTCTGTGAGTCTTGCTGCTGTTTTGTCCCTTCAGTTTTGCTTTGTTGTTATACTCCACAAATGAGTGAAATCATTTGATACTTGTCTTTCTCTGCCTGGCTTATTTCACTGGGCATAATACCCTCTAGCTCCATCCATGTTGTTTCAAATAGTGGGATTTGTTTTCTTCTTATGGCAGAATAATATTCCACTGTGTATATGTGCCACATCTTCTTAACCCTTTTCTGTAAGGTCTTTTCCCTAGATGTAGGCAGTCTGTCTCAGTCTTCTTTCCTGTCACTCTTTCAGGATTAGTTGTATTTGCTATATTTTCATATTATATGTGGTTTTGGGAGGAGGTTCCTGTCTCACTTCTCATGCCACCATCTTTAAGCTCCTTCCTTTCAAGTGTCTGTCTGCTTTAGCATTTAAATGCTTGGCAAATATAAAAAATATTTTAAATTAAATTTTTTCATTTTAATTCTAAAGTTAAGGACCATGAAGAGTCATATGAAATGGTATAAAGGTACATTTTATGTTTTTATATAACTAAGGAAAAATTCCCACTCCCCCCTAAAACTAACCCACCCATACCAGACCAATCAAACAAACACTCAAAACAATAAAAACCCTGAAACAATACTAGGTTTTGAACATACTATCTTACACTAAACTAGATTTGGGGAGCCATCTGCTGGTAAATTTATGAGTTGTCTATATTTTTTTAATGGATGTACAATTGGGGTTGCCAGATAATTTACAAGATGCTCGGTTAAATTTGAATTTCAGATAAACAACAAATAACTTTTTAGTGTAAGTATGTTAGTACAGTACTTTCTCCATATTCCAATGTTACTTTGTCTTAAATTTACAATTAATATTCTTTCAAGTGACTCAGAAAGGTTTTTTTGAAATCCAGATAGTATGATTATTTAGGAAAATATTCACTGCTATATTCACATTCTCCAACATGAAGTGTTTGTCTTCCCTATTCTATTTTGTCTGGCTCCTTGTAATATTTTAATGAGCTCTTCTTCCTAATCTTGATATTTGTTTCCCACTGCTACAGCCTCATACTTAAGGTATCTGAGTCAACTACAATTAATGAATAAAAAACCAAAGAGAATTCATTTTATTTTCTGAAGTACCTTAGTTACAGATTTTATTTATCTTTAAAAAAGTAAAAGGGATATACACATGTATTTTATTTTTGACATTTATAAATTTTAAACTATGGTTTGGATTGGTAACACATTCACATGGTTTTAAATGTTTAAAAAATACAAAAGAATAGTTGGTGAAAAGTCTCCCACCTCTATCCTTCAGGCACCCAAAAGTTCCTTGATGCAGAGGTAACCAATAAACTCCATGTGATCTTCAGTCATCTTAAGGAAGGACATTATTTTAAAGTGAAAAGATGCAATAAAGTCATCTCTCAGGAGAAAATAAAAATACCATAGATGACAATAAAAGACATTTCTTTACTCTTAAGCTGTGGTTTTCAATGTAATGTCTTAATTTCATTTTGCTTATGGAGCAAAAACAAGAAAATGTATTCTCTTAAACCTTGGTTGCATCTGAATGATTGTCTATAATGCAAAATCCAATTAATTAAAGACCTGCGTTATAAAACATCACAAGATGGAGATGTTGCTCCATGAAAGTGGCACTTAAAGCCAGTGAGGAAGAAAATGTTCTGTCTTTTTTTGGACATCTTTATTTTCTTCTCTATCTTGCTCTCTCTCTTCAGTCATTCAAGGTGGTGAGAAGCATTCTAACGGCCGGTGCTTGTATCCCAGATTTGTCTCTTTCTGCTTATAATTCTGAATCAAATTAGCCTCTAGGAGCTTAAGACAACCTGTAAATTCTGACTTATATTCTTAATTAAATAACGTATTTGAAATGGCAATGCCCTCCAGCCAAAGCCACCAAGAACATACCCGCAGTTGGACAACTGGGTTTACCACTCACTGGAGTGAAGCAGAATGCATACAACTGGGGAGTACAGGGCCTCTCAGTAGGAGGGTGTTAGAATGAACCTATTAAAGGATTTGTGCTGTGGCTGGGTGATTTGTGGGAGGGTCCAAGGAAGCAGGGTTCACTCTGGATTGAGTACTGTCAGAATGCAGGGACAATCTATGACTCGGTAACTCAGCACTTTTTTAGAGTCGGTCCCACTTAACCACAATTTCACTTTCCCCAGTTTCAATTACCCATAGTCAACTGGGTCAGGAAGCAGATGACCCTCCTTCTAACCAATCTTTAGAAGGCCAGTAGCAGCCTAACGTTATGTCATTTACTCGCTTAATCTCATCATGTAGACATTTCATCATCTCACATCATCACAAGAAGAAGGGTGAATACAGTAAGATATTTTGGGAGAGAGGCCACATTTGTGTAACTTTTATTACAGTGTATTGTTATAATTGATCTATTATTAGCTGTTGTTATCTATTACTGTGCCTGATTTATAAGTTAAACTTTATCATAGGTATGTTTGTGTGGGAAAAACATAGTATGTACAGGGTTTGGTACTCGGTTTCACACATCCACTGGGGGTCTTGCAATGTATCTCCCAAGTACAAGGGAGGATTACAGGATATGGTGGGCAGACTAGAGCAAGGCTAAAATCTACAGGCACGCAAGCAGTAGTGATGCCAGCTAGCTGGGAGATGGAGCCATTTGGTATATTGTGGGTTTCACAGCAACTTGGTTTTGTCCATGCTTAGGCAAAATTACAAAGTGGTCTTGTTTTGTCTCACTTCCACATGGTGTCAGGGTGACCTTGCCTTGTTTTGGTGCTCTATGAGATTGTTAATGTCCAATAGGAAAATAACTTGGCCTAATGGCGAGCTCCAGGCAAGCTTGTAAGCACACTCTGGCCTACCTGTAAGTTTATGGCCAGTCCCTGGACGTTAGTCATGGCTTTTTTCTTTCTTAGAAAGCTTCTGGCACTTAGTAGATAATTAAATTTGTTTACATCTGGATTGCATTCAAATTATATCATGTCATATTGTTCTCCCCTGCATAGTGAGCTCCTAGAAGACAGAGGTCATATTTCATTCAACTTTTTCTCTTTCTCACATGAAACAGGTTCTTAATGCTACTAAAACAAGGCCTTGCTCTTGGTGCCTATGCTTTCATCCCTCTCCCCGCTATGGCCTCGCTTTTCTCTTCCTTAATCGGCTATAGTAAGCAAGTACGTAAGGCTTATAAAAGCAGTGATTTCTGTGGCACAATCATAGAATGATATTGCTTTAAAGAAGTCAGCCAAAATAGAAGCTTCACTTTTTACTCTCCCAAATATTTAAGGGGGTCCGAGTGCAAGCACATAGTAGCTCTTCTTTAAAATCTTCACTGTTTAAAATTCCCTTGCACCCAGGAACTCCGAGAGGCTCTCCTCTCCCTCTACCACACACATCTTCCTTCTTGGTTCCCTCCCTTTGCTCTGCTCTGCTTTGCGCAGCGCCACACAGCACCCTCTGAAGCACCTGTTGCCTTTCTCAAGCTCAGGTTGGTATTCTCTGGCCTATTTTCTACTCAGAGAGCTGGATGGGTGTGGGTGAATTTTCAGTTTCTATAATGGTAGGCTATGTTTTTTCAGATCAATGTTTCTATAGAAAAAAAGATTCTAGAAAAACATGAAAAAATCCCAACAATTAGATGTTTCAAATATCTGACAAAATAGTAAGGAATTAAAAGGCTAAGACTAAAGCTAAAGCAGGAACCCAGAACGGTGATCAGGGTACAGAATCTGACTTTGCCATGAGGACATTTGTTGATCCCAGAAAATCTGAACCTTCACTGAGATGGCCTTGATAGGTAGGTGGTTAGAAGTGAAAACACAGGGTCTGTAGGCGATGCAAAGTCTAGTGACAGACCTTCCCCCAGTATGCTGGGGGCCCAAAGGTCTATACCCTTAGGGTAAGACTGAACTGGTAGTAAATGAGACCTCAGTCAGATTTTCTGTGTGGATTTAGGAATCCCAAGTCTTGGACCTGCTGGTTTCATGTTGGTTGTGCCCCCCAGGGACTTGGCAAAAATTAATGCATATCTTCTTTGGAGGAAGAAACCATTCATTCATCTAGGCCTCAAATTATTCCTACAAATAGTTTTTCAAGTACAGTGGGCTGCACACCAGTAAAATGAAAGATACAAAGAAACAATGCCTTATAACAAAAATGAAAACTCTTAGCCATTAAAGTTAAAAGATAAAAGTAAAGTAAGGCTTTTTTTTACATAAAAATAAAGTAAGACAGAGTTAAATGGCAGCATGTACGAAAAACCTTTAGGGCTAAACCTTGGCTACAGTGTTATTAATGGTGACCTTTAGTTATCTATGAAAGAAGCGCATTAATTGAAGTGGAGTGTTAGAGCAAATAGCAGTAGAGAGAAGGCATCCGAGCTCCACTCCATTCGGTGCCAGATATGGACAGCACATGTTAAAAGGATAACAACATCAACAACTGGAACACCTCCAAAAGGTAATTGCCAACAACAGTGAGGAGTCTGAAAACTGACCACTGAGGAACGGCTACAAGATCTGAGGATTATTAGTCTTCTAGAGCAAAGTCATTTTCAAATCTTGAAGGACAGAATCATCTCATTTGTTCTGGATGGTTCCATCTGGCAAATAAAAATAACAAATAAGGATGACAACAAGCATTTATTGACTTCTTAATATGTATAAGACACTACTAAACACTTTAGAGAAATATTTGTTACCGATCCTCACAATAAACCTGTAAGTTAAGCATTATTACTAGATATAAAGTTTAGTTAAGTAGCCTGAGGTCATATAGATAGTAAGTTGTAGAGCTGGGATGCAAGCCCAGGTAGTCTAACTCTGGGGTCCACACCCTGAACCACTGGTCTGTGTTGTTCCTGACTGTTCACTGTACCCTTTTAATGCCCATGCCAATCCTATGAGACAGGCTCCCCAATTACTCCCATTTTAGAGATGAAGAAACTGATGTTTAGAAAAGTACTTTCCTAGGGCCACAAAGCCATTTTTTTTCCTCTTTTCTTTTTTAAACAGCACTGTTGAGGTAAAATTGACATACAATAAACTGCACGTATTTAAAGTGTATAATTTGATAAGTTTTGACATGTATAAGTGAGCATTCATGCAGCACAATCAAAATAATGAACATACCCATCACGCCCTGAAGTTTTCCTGTGGCCCTTAGTAATCCCTCCTTCTTCCCTCTTCCCGCCCTCCCCCAACTACAGGAAACTGCTGGTCTGCTTTCTGTCACTACAGATTAGTTTGCATTTTCTAGAATTTTGTGTAAATGCAGTATAACAATGACTGAGCTACTGGAGCTCATTTGTAGTTGTACAACCTGGTCGGAGGCAGTTGTAGCACAACCACCTGGGGACGGAGTCAGTTGCACTACACCTCGGGAGCTTCCCAGGTGTGGTCTAAGACCAGCTCCGTTTGCAGAGGGCAGGGAGAGACCCAAGGAAGAGGCAGGCCACTGCACGTTGGTAGGTGGCCACGTGACGCTTGTCTTGAGCGGCCGCAAGATGAGTAAATCTCTGCATCCACCCACCAAATGTTAAAGTTTTTTAGCCTTAACTGAGTTCAGTCAAGTACACGGTCCAGATGTTCTCAACACCATATCACTATCTCAAGGCTGTGTCCTTGAGGCAGCCTCTGGGAGCAGGGAAAGCAGGCAGAACCCACATCCCATGGATAGGGGAGGGGGGAAGGGGCCTCAGATTCTGGGGTCCAGCTCACAGGTCAGCCAGCAGTCATGTCTTCTTGATGACCTCCCCCAGCACTCCACTCCTTGTGACTGGCTCTACTAATCTCACACGTCCCCCTCTTCCACAGTGTGCCCTGGGTGGCCAGCAAGGGGTCTCACATGAAGGTGTCTCCTTTGGTGGCTCTCTGGTTGCACTGGTGGCAGATGTCACAGCAACAATACAGGTACATACAAGAGGAAACATGTCAGGACAGTGACTCCCCAAATCAGTGGCAGCCCTTTCCACCAAGAGCCCCAGGAGCCAAGCCATTGATTTATTAAGCCTCTAAGCTGGAATGGATGAGGGTGTTCACTTGTGTCCTCATGCATGATTTAATAAAGATGATACATTAGCAGACTCATAGAGTATGAACACACGACATACTGTTTGGATAATGGCACGGGTAATAATGTCCAAAGCCATCCTATTTTGGAGGACAGCTTTTCTCATTAGAGGCATTTCAGTGTTCAGTGAGGAAATGCTTTGTTTGACACTCATTCAAGGCTTGCTGGGTAAATTTAGTAAAGGCCTCTGTACATCTTATAATGTCCTCCAAGCCAAAGGAGGGAACAAAGACAGCAGCCGAACGACCACACCAGTGGGAAACAGAACATGAGGAGAGGGAAGTGGGCAGCCTTAGGAACCGGACATGGTGTGCATACCGTACATGTGAGCCAGGGGAGGCAGCACTGTCCGGCGTGAGGAGATGGACTGCAAGCTGGATGTGCCCGACCAGGACCCCCACCTTCTCCCCTCTCTCAATGGTATGTTTCACTCCAGGTATAGTGCATCTCAACAGTACGAGCCTCAGCACCACACTATCCCAGTGGCGAAAGAGTAGTTCCCTCTCACCCAAGTGTGCAAAGCAACTCACCCATCCCACAGGATATCCCATTGCAAATTCCAGTAGATAATTCCTTTCCCAGGTGTGATGGGGCTTGGTGTTCTCAGCAGCATAGCATGTTGATCCACAGTGAGGGTGGGGGCAATGGCTGTTTTCTGTGACTTCCATACCTCTATAGTATTTGGTGCCTCAACAGGGGACCTCAGTCTGGCAAATGGGGCAACAAACCCTACTGGTTGATCAACCAAATACATTAAGGCCTAGGACAGTATTTTGTCCACCTGGCCAAAGTGGTTTTACCTGTTAATAGTTTAATCTGCTGCTTTAATATTTTTTCCCCAATCAATCCTGCTGGTTGCAGGTTGTAGGGGAGGTGGAACCTACATTCAATATATATTCTTTAGTAGCCCAGTCTTACACATCATGACCTTTGAAATGTGACCCCTGATCATTGTCTAGTCGATGACGGTATCTATAAATGGTACTCAGCTTCTCTGATCCCCTAATGGGAGCAGCCTGGTTTGCAGAGTGACAAAAGAAAGGCTGAGAGAGACCAGATGCAGCGCCCACACAAACCAAGGCATACTTAACCCCCACTCGGAGGGAGGGGCCGATACAGTCACTCTGCCAGTCCCACTTGTTGGAAACTCCAGTGGATGGCTCCAGACACCTTGGGCAGTTGCCTTGGGCGTTTTGTAGAACACACAGGACATGCTGTTACTGCAGAAATCATGTCACTGTATTTTAAGGGCAATCCTTGGCAATACGCCTTTTCACCTGGGTGCAGTGGTGGCTGCTCTTTCTGCGCACCCTCTCTGCTGTATCTATTGGAGGATCAGTTGCTAGGGTTCATATCTCAGCTAAGGCATCAGCTTCCTGATTGCCAGGGACTCAGTGTCTTCTGAACCAGGGTGTAGGAAACGGTGAGGACTGCCTCAGGCTCTTGCAGCTAGACTCAAATGTCGCCCTATACATCCTGATCCCACAAGGGCTTATCCATGATCATCCACCCTTTGCTTTCCATTGTCAAAGCCATAGGCTTAATCCCTTTCGGAAAGCTCAACTGTCAGTGCAAAGTGGATAACAGCCAGGGTTCATGAGTGATTACCTGGCAAATGGCTCTGAGTTCAGCCTACTGGCTGCTGGGTGAGAGGTTCTACCTGGAGGAGCACTATGTACATTGATAGGAGCTATTGCTCTATACGGGGTACCAGGTTTCTATCTCCTTCCAGAGCTGAGATTAAAATCCTAGGACATTCTCCCCTTCTGTAGTGCCTGGCCCATACATTCTGGGATCACAGACACATCTAACTCAAATGGTAGCCCTGCTTGGGAAATGCCCAGAGCTTTAATCTCCTTCACTAGTATGTTTTTCCTTTCAAAGGCAGCTTGCTGCTCTGATCCCCACTCCCATATGTGCCCTTTCTTTACCAGGTGGTATAAAGGACAGAGGCCTTGTGACAGGTGGGGAATACAAGTCCTCCAGACCCCCAAATGCCCGTGAAGGTTTGCACCTCTTTCACATTCTTAGAGGCTGGATAAATTTGCACTGTAGCAATCTCGGTTTCTGGGACAACATGCGTCTTACCCAACCAAATGACTCTCAACTGTATGGTGGTGCCTGGGCCTTGGATCTTCTGTGTGTTCACTGCCCATCCTCTTCCTCACAGTTGTTCCAGACCTGCCTACAGAGTGTCCTGCAGCAGAGCCAAATCTTCACATGCTAATATTATATCATTAATGTAATGGGTCTATTTTACTGATGTGAGGAAGGAGAACAGGGACAGCTCTCGGTCTACTATCCCTTGGTATATGTTGAGGCTGTGCAGATAACCTTGGAGAAGCATTTGAAAGGCCCATTGTTGGCCCTCCCATGTGAAAGGAAATTCATCTGGTGACTCAGTGACCAGGGGTATAATGAAAAAGGCATTTGCTAAGTCCAGCACAGCATGGTACATGTCTAGGACCCTGCCAAGGTATCTAAGATGGTGGCAATGTTGGACACAGCCTAATGGATGAGAGATATTACCTTGTTCAGTTTTCAGCAGTCCACTGTCATCCACCATGAGCCATCACCTTTGTTTATTTCTGGAGGACCAGTGAAGAGTGAGCTCAACATGAGGGCTCTCATCACCTCCAATGGCCCTCACTTGGGGACAATCTTGGCCTGGGTATCTTATACCCAGGGCATAGGAGACATTCACTCAAACAGGACTGTATCCCTGAGGCCTCTGCTGGAGAAGGTAGGGCAGCGGGGATGGCAGGGACGGATGGAGCAAGCCTGAACTGTCATTCAGGTTTTAAGGCTCTCCACAGGCTGACCAGCACAGCGTGAAGTTGTCAGTCTGTCCATTCAGTTACAGACCCCACAGAAATGAGGTTGTATCACATTTGCTTCTTGGTTATCCTCATCAGGCTCTTTATGGCTGACTGGGATAGTCCTTTGGCTTTCTAAGCTTCCCCTTTGTGTTGGGCCTTTCCCATAGCCTATACCTGTTCTCAGGATTTGTCAGGTGCCTCCAGATCAGCAGGGATGGCCCAACATTGTAAATGTCGTGTCCCACAACTGGGTTCAGCGTGGCTCTCAGCGTCCCGTATCAGGTGCTGGGGATGGCCTAGCGTACCTCAGCTTTCGTTCCTGCAGCAAATATGGCCTGATCGGGGCCTTCCAACAGGGGCAAACAACTCCCTAAGATTTGTTGTACCTCCTCTGTAGATTTCCAGGGTCCCCCGTGCCCAAGGAGGTCACTGTCATTGGGCCAAGCCCACCTGCAGGCTAGAATAATTCAGTCTCTAAGGGAGTGAGCACCCCGAACACGCTGGGCGCCATGCAGGCACTGCCAGAGCACAAGATGGGTGCTAGCGGTGCTCCTTTTTTTTGCCACCTGCCTGGTGAGAAAAATGCCACCCTGCACAGCGCCCAGTCCCACAGCTGCATTAGCCGAGCCTGGATACTTTCCCTGGCCTTTTGCTAGATGGAGCGGCCCCATCAGCAAGCTCAGCAGGAGTGTGTTCTCTCATCTCGAACATTTCCTGGACTGGGGGCCCCCCACTGGCTGGGGAGCCGGTGCCGTGCTTCTTGCTTTCCTTTCTGTTAGCAGTCAGACATCACTGGGTATTTCATCTGTTTCACAGTCGGTCACCAGAACATGCAGCTCTTCGTTCTCATCATTTTCCCAGATTCCCTTTGCCACGGTGTGCTATGCAGCTTCTCAAACAAGCACTTGAAAGGTGCCAGCATTTGCAGGGTGCTCCTGTACTCACGCAGCAGTCCATAGCATCTGCCGTCTGGCTACCCCTTCCCACACAGAAGTTGCTGGCCAACTCTGCACCTTTCCCGTGGGTGCGCCTTTCCCAGGGCTGGGGAACTCAGAGAAGAGGCCTGCAGTGGCCTCCCGTCTCCACACATGGGCCCCTGATTGGATCCCCCCTCAGATGTTTCCTTTCCAGGGCTAAGGGTCTGACTTCAGAAGCTTGTAGAGGTCACTCCTCCACACACAGAGGTTGATGGTCAAATCAGGGTTTCCCCCAATGATGCCTCTCTGTCAAGGCCTACTTCTTCAGTTTCCTGGCTGGATTGCCAATTTGATTCAAAAGCTCCTACTTTCCAAATGTAATCTAAAACTAGTTCCCATATAGAGGCCAAAGAAAGAGACAAGGCCCTCCAGATGGGTAGGTGGCAGGTTTAATAAGGGAAAGTACATACAAAACTGGTCTTCTTGATAATCATCCCCCAAAATGCAATCTTCTCGGACAAAGTCCAATGTCACTGCCATGCCCAAACCTGCTCAAAGGTGCATATTCCCCAGAAGGCAGAGCAGGAGGAAACTTGACTGCCTTGACTGGGTGGGGCTGTACCTGCCTGAGGAGGTACCTCCCATAAAATTCATGTGGAAGCCTTGGTTGCTGAAGCAGAGTGGGCCCCAGCAGGTAGGCAGTCCCATGTGATTGGGAGTGTTGCCGGTGTATATCTCCCACCTCAGAAGGATTCCAGGGCTGGATCCCTCCCACCAGGAGGCTGCACAGGTGGCATAGGTCCCATCCACCTCCACAGGCTTTGGAGGGCCCCAGATGCCCAAGGCCAGTTCCAGAAAGGGTGCGTACAGCACATGAGCGGAGCACATTAGTCAGGCCTGCCAGGGACTTGGAACAGGCTAGTGTTGGGATATGCCACGTCGTGGGATGGTCTTTTAGGGGTAAGAGGCAGGTGCAGAATTCCAAACACTCAGTGACAGAAATGGGCATGTTCCCCATGAAAGCAGAGCTGGAGGAACCAGGGTTGCCCTACCAGGGCTAGGCCAGAGGGATGATCACTGGCTTACCCTCCAGTGAGGGACACCTGACAGCCTTGATTGCTGGGGAAACTGGGGATCCACTCAGGCAGCCAGACCAAACAGGGACAGAACTGAGGGACAGCTGCCCAAGCACAAGCCAAGTGCAGAGAAAATGAAAGTTCCTGTGGCCGGGACTCTCACCTGACCCTGGTGGGCTTGCTCACTACACACGGGTGGGCGATACGTTGTTATTGACTCTGTGCCGGAGAGTAGGGCTGGAGTGGTGGCAGTGCCAAGGACAGAGACTGAGGTGGCTGCGGGGGCGGAGAGGCCCAGAGGCAGAGGCTAGCTTGCTGCGTGCAGACTTGCTCTGAGGTGGACAGGATTGACCCGCCACTGTGGGAATAACATTGGGTTTAACCCTTTCACCCTAAGAATGTTCCATTGTCATTTTTCAGTCTCAGTGAATCAAGAGTGAACTTGCCCAGGGCTGAAACCCTCAGGCAAGACACCAAGCTTAGCAAGGTTGCCAATGACCTGGAAGAAGGCAGCTTCAGGAGAGGCTAGGCTCTGGTAACGTTTGTTGGGAGTACCAAGCTTCTACATAGTACCAAAGCTAGCTACCGCACAAATGCACCCGTTCCCCCAGCAGGTAGAGCTGGAGGAGTCTGGACTGCCTTGCCAGGATGTGGCCTGGCGGACTGCCAGGCTGTGCTTTGCCAAGAGACACCTGAAGCCAGGTTCCCACCAGGCAGCCAGTCTAAAGGGGGACTGAGGGTCACCACTTTAATGCTGAAGCCTAGGGAAGGTTTTGTGATGGTGACCTTTCTCTGCCTTGGAGGTTATACATGCAGCTACTTTGGGACCAGCAGGAGCTCCACAGGCCAGCAGGGTTCCAGCTGCTCTGGGAGAGCCACAGAGGGTACATACTGCGCCGGCGTCAGCAGGGCAGGTCAGGCTGGCCAGACCCCGGGAACAGGGTCAGTGTCTGAAGGGCAGAGCCTCGGACCAGCTCTTGGTGTGGTGCCTGGCACCTGCCTGATTTCATGCCCGAAGGCCTCCCATGCACACTCCCCACCCCGACCCCAAGGCAGGAAGGACACTGGACTGCTTTACCAGGCTGCGGCCAGCGGCTGGCTGGGGTGGTCTCTAGGACAGTACACTTGGGAGCTTGGATTGCCGAGGAGAAGACAGGGACCCCAGCAGGCAGCCAGTCCCAAAGGGGAAAGGGTCAGAAGCCTGGTCAAGAGAGCAGGCTCTTGAGGCAACAGGGCATCCGCCTGTTTCTATGCCAGAACCTACTTAAAGGTGCGTATTCTCCCTGAAGGCAGAGCTGGAGAATTCTGGACCGCCTTGGCAGGGCGGAGCCTCTCCGACTGCCCAGCTGCACTTCACCAAGAGGCACCTGGGAGCCTTGATTACCTCGGTAAGCTCGGCCCTCATGAGTCAGCCAGCCTCGTGCTGGGGCCTGAGAGATTTGCAGGGTGGTGGGCTCCCTCCGCCCAGGAGACAATGGAGCTGGTCGGGGACTCCCAATCTCCACAGGCCTGGGGTCCCTGGTTTCTTTCCATGCGCTTGAGGGACCAGGATGCTGTGCAAAAGCGAGCCGCACGGGTCAGGCCTGCCAGGGACCTGCCACAGGGCCAGGTCCTGGAGAGGAGGAGTCACGAGGGTGGTGTGTTGGGAGGCAGGAGACATCTGCCTAACAGCAAACAGGCAGTGACGGAAATGGGTATATTCCCCTGAGGGCAGAGCTGAAGGAACCTAGGCTGCCTTGCCAGGGTTGGGCTATGGGATGATCGCTGGCTTACCCAGTCAGTGACACATGGCAGCCTCCATTGCTGGAGATACCCGGACTCACTCAGGCAGCCAACCCAACGGAGACTGCCCCCGGGACATGCTGCCCACGCGCGAGCCACGCCCAGCAGGGTGGCCAGGCACGTGGAAGAGGGTCAGCCTCTGGAGAGGCCGTCCCAGCTGAGATCTGTACCGAAGCCTAACCTACACAAAGGCACCAATTCCCCCTGCAGGTAGAGCTGGAGGGGTCTGGATCGCCTTGCCAGGACGCGGCCTGGCCAACTACCAAGCTGTGCTTCACCAGAGACACCTGGGAATCCTGATCACTGGTAAGCTCCAGCCCCCATCGGGCAGCCAGTCCGAAGGGGGTCCGAGGTCCCACTTTAATGCAGCCGCCTAGGGAAGATTTTGTGTGGTGGCCTTCCTCTGTTCTGAAGGCTGTGTTTGCTGGTGATTTGGGAGGGACCCTCAAGAGCTGCCCTGACCGGCACGTCTACCTCCATGGGGAAGGCGCATGGGCGTAGCGTAGGGCATGGAATACACCACCAAAAGCCCACCCAGTGACTGCACTTCAGACACTGGCCCTGTTCCGGGTCCCTAGCAGGCCTGACGTGCCCAGCTGACGCCTGCGCAGTACTCACCAGCTTTGGCTCTCCCAGGGCAGCTGGAACTCTGCCCACCTGTGGCGCTTTTGCTGCTCCCAGGCAGCTGCGTACATAATCTCCAGGACTGTTGGATCCTATCTTTGTGGGTCGGCAGGTGTGAACTGGCAACACTTGGAACCATTTCCATCTGCCTTTATGTAAGATGTACACGTAAACCGCCTCAGAACGAGATACGTTGTAGGCCGGCTGGAGAAATTCAATTTATAGTATATATTGGAGGTTGAGGGTAAATAAAAGTTGTAACTTTTATTGTATGTTTTTTCCTTTATAAATTTTTATATTTGCTTACCAAGAATTTTTGCATTAATTTTTATTTTTATAAACATTACATTAAAATATCATTCATCTTTATTACTGTTTTGGTGCTCATTAAATTTTGTACCTGAAGTGCCTCGTTTTTGTCACTTATCTTCATCCTGGCCCTGGATAGATGTTTTTTTCTTTTTTAGACTGCTAATATGGCAAATTACCTTGACTGATTCTGATATTTTAAACTGATTTTATTCCTTAAATCCCACTTTGTTATCATTATTCTTTTTTTATATTGTTGGATTTAATTTGCAAAACTTGCTGACAATTCTTGCATGCCTGTTCATGAGAGATATTGGTTTGTAATTTTCTTTTTCATTGTGTTTTTCTGTAACCTTTGGTGTAATAGTAATACTGGTCTCATAGAATTCCTTAACAATTATTCAGACCTCTTCAATTTTTCAGATGAATTTGTGTAGTATTGGTATAATTTCTCATCTAAATGTTTGGCAGTATTCACCATTGAAGACATGTGGACCTATTGTTTCTTTATGAAAAAGTTTTTTCATGACAGATTCAATCTTTCATTTTTATTTTTTAATTGAAATAGTTGATATACAATATTATGTTGGTTTCAGGTGTATAACAGTGATTTTACAAGTAGATATGTTACTAAATGCTTACCATAGTAAATGTAGTTACCATGTATCACCACACAAAGTTATTACAATATTATAGACTATTTTACCTATGCTATACCTTCATTCCTATGACTAATTTATTTCATAATTAGAATTTTATACTTCTTAATCCTCTTCATGTATTTTACCCATCTCCGCAACCCTTCCATTGTGGCAATCACCAGTGTGTTCTCTGTTTTTGAGTCTACTGCTGTTTTGTTTGTTTTGTTTCTAGATTCCTCATACTAGTGAAATCATATGGTATTTGTCTTTTCCTGTCTGACTTATTTCACTTAGCATAATACCCTCTAGGTTTATCCATGTGATTGCAAATGTTAAGATTTCATTGTGTATATGTACCATCTGTTCTTTATCCATTCATCTATCAATGGACGTTTTGGTTTCTTCCGTATTTTGGCTATTGTAAATAATGTTGTGATAAACATAGGAGGGCATATATCCTTTCTCTTCTCAGGGACTCCAGTTATACATATATTAAGTCACTTGAAGTTGTTCCATGATTCACTAATGCTTTTTACTTCCTAGACTTTTCTATGTATAATTTTGAATTTTTTTTTCTATTACTATGCCTTCAAGTTCCTTCATGGTGTCCAATCTGCCATTAATTTCCATCAAATATCATTTTATTTTATCTCAGACATTTTAATTTTCATATCTAGAGGTTCAGTGCAGGTATAAAAAAAGTGCCTTCCATATCTTTATGTAACAGGTTCAATCTTTTGATTTATATGCTTCTTGAATACATGTTCCAATGTCCTTTTCTACTAATTCTATCACGTGTCACTTTTAGGTCAGTTTTGATTGATTAATTTTTCTCCTCATCGTAGACTGTATTTGCCTGCTTCGCAAGTTTTATTGGATACAATATATTATAAAATTTTGTTGAGAGCTGAATATTTTCATATTTTATAAATATTCTTGAGCTTTGTCATGGGACTCAGTTACTGGAAACAGATCCTTTCAGATCTAACATTTAAGTTCGTTTATCCAGTACCAGTGCAACATTTGGTCTAGGAATAATTTTTCCCCAACACTGAGGCAAGACTCTTATTAGTATTCTAATCAGTATCTGTGAATTATGAGGTTTTCTACCTTGGCTGTTAGGAACAGGGACTATTTATGGCCTTTTGTGAGGTCTGAGAGCTGTTTATACTTCCCTCTGATCCTTTCAGGCAGTTCTTTACCTGACCTTGGGTAATTTCCTCACTCACATTCATTGGTCAGCACTCAGTTAAATACTAAAGGGGACCCACAGCAGATCTCCAGAGTTCTCCCTCTGTGCCACTCTCTCTGATCCTGCATTCTGCTCTGAATTCTATTGGTTCCAACTCTCTCTTGGAGTTCCAACTCCATCTCCTCAACTCAGATAGCCTGCTGGGCTCCACCTGGGTTCCCAGTCTGCTGAAACCTGGACATTTTCTCTGTGTACAAGCTGGAGATAATTGTAGTCTTCACTCATTTGTTTCCTGTCTCTCAGGGACCACTGTCCTTAGTTGCCTTGTTGTCAATATCTTGAATGCTGTTATTTACTATATTTTGTTCAGTGTTTGAATTGTTTCAGGTGGGAGAGTAAATAAGGTCCCTGTTACTTCATCTTGACTAGAAGCAGAAGCTGAAGCATCTTGTTCTAAATCATTAAGTTACAGCATCCTAAACAACAATAATAATGAGTAAACATTAAGATAGTACCTATCTTAGTTTGGGCTATTATAACAAGGTACCATAAATTGGATGGTTTATAAACAGAAATTTATTTCTTACAATCTGGATGCTGAAAGTCCAAGATCAGGGTGCCAGCGTGGTCACGTTCTGAGAGCCCTTATCTCGGTTGCAGACTGCTGACTTCTGTACTGTCACATAGGGTGGTGTGGAAGGGGAGTAAGCTATACAAAACTTTGTTTTTTGGTATCATTAATACACAATTACTTGTACATTATAGTTACTAGATGCCCTATTATCACGTCCCCCCACATACCCCATTACAGTCACTGTCCATCAGCGTAGTAAGATGCTATAGAATCATTACTTGTCTTCTCTGTGTTATTCTGCCTTTCCCATGTCCACCCCGCTACATTATGTGTGCTAATCGTAATGCCCCTTTCCCCCCCTTATCCCTCCCTTCCCACCCATCCTCCCCAGTCCCTTTCCCTTTGGTAACTGTTAGTCCATTCTTGGGTTCTGTGAGTCTGCTACTGTTTTGTTCCTTCACTTTTTTCTTAGTTATACTCCACAGATGAGTAAAATCATTTGATACTTGTCTTTTTCCGCCTGGCTTATTTCACTAAGCATAATACCTTCTAGCTCCATCCATGTTGTTGCAAATGGTACAATTTGTTTTCTTCTTATGGCTGAATAATATTCCATTGTGTATATGTACCACTTCTTCTTTATCCATTCGTCTACTGATGGACACCTAGGTTGCTTCCGTTTCTTGGCTATTGTAAGTAATGCTGTGATAAACATAGGGGTGCATATGTCTTTTTCTAACTGCACTGCTGTATTCTTAGGGTAAATTCCTAGGAGTGGAATTCCTGGGTCAAATGGTATTTCTATTTTGACTTTTTTGAGGAACTTCCATACTGCTTTCCACAATGGTTGAACTAGTTTACATTCCCACCAGCAGTGTAGGAGGGTTCCCTTTTCTCCACATCCTCACCAACATTTGTTGTTGTTTGTCTTTTGGATGTTGGCCATCCTTACTGCTGTGAGGTGATATCTCATTGTGGTTTTAATTTGCATTTTTCTGATGATTAGTGATGTGGAGCATCTTTTCATGTGCCTGTTGGCTATCTGAATTTCTTCTTTGGAGAAGTGTCTGTTCAGATCCTCTACCCATTTTTTAATTGGATTGTTTGCTTTTTTTTAGTTGAGGTGCATGAGCTCTTTATATAATTTGGATGTCAACCCCTTATCAAATATGTCATTTATGAATATATTCTCCCATACTGTAGGTTGTCTTTTTGTTCTATTGATGGTGTCCTTTGCTGTACAGAAGCTTTTCAGCTTGATATAGTCCCATTTGTTCATTTTTTCTTTTGTTTCCCTTGCCTGGGGAGATATGTTCATGAAGAAGTTGCTCATGTTTATATCCAAGAGATTTTTGCCTATTTTTCTTCTAAGAGTTTTATGGTTTCATGACTTACATTCAGGTCTTTGATTCATTTTCAGTTTACTTTTGTGTATGGGGTTAGACAGTAATCCAGATTCATTCTCTTATATGTAGCTGTCCAGTTTTGCCAACACCAGCTATTGAAGAGGCTGTCATTTCCCCATTGTATATCCATGGCTCCTTTATCATATGTTAACTGACCATATATGCTTGGGTTTATATCTGGGCTCTCTATTCTGTTCCACTGGTCTATGGGTCTGTTCTTGTGCCAGTACCAAATTGTCTTGATTATTGTGGCTTTGTAGTAGACCTTGAAGTCAGGGAGCGTAATTCCTCCTGCTTTATTCTTCCTTCTCAGGATTGCTTTGGCTATTCGGGGTCTTTTGTGGTTCCATATGAATTTTAGAACTATTTGCTCTAGTTCATTGAAGAATGTTGTTCATATTTTGATAGGGATTGCATTGAATCTGTAGATTGCTTTAGGTAGCATGGCCATTTTGACAATATTAATTCTTCCTAGCCAAGAGCATGGGATGAATTTCCACTTATTAGTGTCCTCTTTAATTTCTCCTAAGAGTGTCTTGTAGTTTTCAGGGCATAGGTCTTTCCCTTCCTTTGTTAGGTTTATTCCTAGGTATTTTATTCTTCAGGATGCAGTTGTGAATTGAATTGTTTTCCTGATTTCTCTTTCTGCTAGTTCATCGTTAGTGTGTAGGAACGCAACAGATTTCTGTGTACTAATTTTGTATCCTGCAACTTTGCTGAATTCAGATATTAGATCTAGTAGTTTTGGAATTGATTATTTAGGGTTTTTTATGTACAATATCATGTCATCTGCAAACAGGGACAGTTTAACTTCTTCCTTACCAATCTGGATGCCTTTTATTTCTTTTGTTGTCTGATTGCTGTGACTAGGACCTCTAGAATTATGTCAAATAAAAGTGGGGAGAGTGAGCATCCTTGTCTTGTTCCTGATCTTAAAGGAAAAGCTTTCAGCTTCTCACTATTAAGTATAATGTTGGCTGTGGGTTTGTCGTATATGACCTTTATTATGTTGAGGTAGTTGCCCTCTATACCCATTTTGTTGAGAGTTTTTATCATGAATGGATGTTGAATGTTGTCAAATGCTTTTTCAGCATCTATGGAGATGATCATGTGGTTTTTGTCCTTCTTTTTGTTGATGTAGTGGATGATGTTGATGGATTTTCAAATGTTGTACCATCCTTGCATCCCTGGGATGAATCCCACTTAATGTGATTAAATGTTTGATAAAATTCAGCAGTGAAACCATCTGGTCCAGGAGTTTTCTTCTTGGGTAGTTTTTTGATTACCAATTCAATTTCTTTGCTGGTAATTGGTCTATTCAGATTTTCTGTTTCTTCCTGGGTAAGCCTTGGAAGGTTGTATTTTTATAGAAAGTTGTCCATTTCTTGTTGGTTATCCAGTTTCTTACCATATAATTTTACATAGTATTCTCGCATAATTCTTTGTATTTCTGTGGTGTCTGTAGTGATTTGTCCTTTCTCATTCCTGATTCTGTTTATGTGTGTAGACACTCTTTTTTTCTTGATAAGTCAGGCTAGTGGTTTATCTATTTTGTTTATTTTCTTGAAGTACCAGCTCCTGCTTTCATTGATTCTTTCTATTGTGTTATTCTTCTCAATTTTATTTATTTTTGCTTTAATCTTTATTATGTCCCTCGTTCTACTGACTTTGGGCCTCATTTGTTCTTCCTTTTCTAGTTTCATTAATTGTGAGTTTAGACTGTTCATTTGAGATTGTTCTTCTTTCCTGAAGTAAGCCTGTATTGCAATATATTTCCCCCTTAGCATGACCTTCGCTGCGTCCCAGAGATTTTTGTGGTGTTGAATTATTGTTTTCATTTGTCTCCATATATTGCTTGATCTCTGTTTTTATTTCATCATTGATCCACTGATTATTTAGAAACATGTTATTAAGCCTCCACGTGTTTGTGGGCTTTTTCATTTTCTTTGTGTAATTTATTTCTAGTTTCATACTTTTGTGATCTGAGAAGCTGGTTGGTACAATTTCAATCTTTTTGAATTTACTGAGGTTCTTTTTGTGGCCTAATATTGATCTATTCTTGAAAATTTTCCATGTGCACTTGAGAAGAATGTATATCCTGTTGCTTTTGGATGGAATGTTCTGTATATGTCCATTAGGTCCATCTGTTCTAATATGTTGTTCAGTGCCTCTGTCTCTTATTTTCTGTCTGGTTGATCTCTCCTTTGGAGTGAGTGGTGTATGACATCTCCTAAAATGAATGCATTGCATTCTATTTCCCCCTTTAATTCTGTTAGTATTTGTTTCACATACATAGGTGATCCTGTGTTGGGTGCATAGATATTAATAATAGTTATATCCTCTTGTTGGACTGACCCTTTTATCATTATGTAATGTCCTTCTTAGTCTCTTGTGACTTTCTTTGTTTTGAAGTCTATTTTGTCTGATACAAGTACTGCAACTCCTACTTTTTTCTCACTCTTAGTTGCATGAGATATCTTTTTTCATCCCTTTACTTTCAGTCTGTGTATGTCTTTGGGTTTGGTGTGAGTATCTTGTAGGCAGCATATAGATGGACCTTGTTTTTTTATCCATTCAGTAACTCTATGTCCTTTGATTGGTGCATTCAGACCATTTACATTTAGGCTGATTATTGGTAGGTATGTACTTATTGCCATTGCAGGCTTTAGATTCGTGCTTACCAAAGGTTCAAGATCAATTCCCTTACTATCTAATAGTCTAATTTAACTCATTTGTATGCTATTACAAACACAACCTAAAGGTTTTTTTTTCCTCCTCTTTCTTCCTCCTCCATTCTTTGTATGTTATGAATCATATTCTGTAGTCTTTGTCTATCCCTTGGGTGACATCTATTTAGCCTAAGGAATACTTCCATCTATAGGAGTCCCTCCAAAATGCACTGTAGAGGTGGTTTTTGAGAGGTAAATTCTCAGCTTTTGCTTATCTGAAAATTGTTTAATCCCTCCTTCAAATTTAAATGATAACTTGCCAGGTAAAGTATTCTTGGTTCAAGGCCCTTCTGCTTCATTGCATTAAATATATCATGCCACTCCCTTCTGGCCTGTAAGGTTTCTGTTGAGAAGTCTGATGATACCCTGATGGGTTTTCCTTTGTAGTGATCTTTTTTCTCTCTCTAGCTGCTTTTAAAGATCTCTCTTTATCTTTGATCTTTGCCATTTTAATTATTATATGTCTTGATGTTGTCTTCCTTGGCTCCCTTGTGTTGGGAGATCTGTGCACCTCCATGTCTTGAGAGACTATCTCTTTCCCCAGATTGGGGAAGTATTCAGCAATTACCTCCTCAATGACACTTTCTACCCCTTTTTCTCTCTCTTCTTATTCTGGTACCCCTATAATGCGAATATTGTTCCATTGGGTTGGCCACACAGTTCTCTCAATATTCTTTCATTCTTAGAGATTCTTTTTCTCTCTGTGCCTCAGCTTCTTTGTATTCCTCTTCTCTAATTTCTATTCAATTTACTGTCTCTTCTACTACATCTAATCTGCTTTTAAATCCCTCTATTGTATGTTTCATTTCAGATATGGAAATTCTTAATGATTGAATCTCCAACTTAAATTCGTTCCTGAGTTCTTGAATATTTTTCTGTACCTCCATAAGCATGTTTATAATTTTTATTTTGAACTCTCTTTCAGGAAGATTGGTGAGTTCAGTTTCATTTCCTTTTTTTGGAGTTTGTGAGATTTTTTTCTGAAGCATGTTCTTTTGACATTTCATATTTCTGTGTGGTGCCCACTAGTGTGCATAAGCTCCAGTCTCTGGAGCTGCTCAGCCCCTAGAGTGAGGTTTGGTGTTGTAGGGGAGCGGAGCTGGCGCCTGGGGGGAGGAAAGATCTGTTTCCTGATTCCCATGTGCAGTGCCTGTCTCATGTCAGAGCCAGTGGGCCAAGCACACAGGTATAAGCGTCTGTGCTTTGCCTCTCTAGCTGTTGTAGGTGGGGCCTCCCTCTGGCTGGCCTGACACCAGCACAGTGACTGCTAGTTTGCACACTGGTGCCGGTAGGCTAGAAGGAAGGTGCAGCCGGCCTCATGTCCAGTGGGGGGGCCTCAGAGCTGAGTAGGCAGCCAGAGGGATGGAGCACCTGAAGCTCCTCAAAGTTCCCAACCAGTTGGGCAAAGCATGACCAGACAACCTTGTCCATCTCTTCCTTCTCCCATGCAAACCCCGCCCCTTCAGCAGCCCTCTCGCTGCTAGGAAGTCTCTCAGACTCCCTGCCTTTCCTTTGACACAGAGCAACCGGATTTGAATCCCCTCCTCCACAAATGGCCAGAATGTAAGTCTCTCAAGCACTCCACCTGTCCAAGCTTCCCAACATCCAGGGCACCACACAATATAGATTTCTGCTCACAAAGCAGATCTCCAGGGCTAGGTGTTCAGCAGTCCCAGTATTCCACCCCCTCCTTGTTCCGTTTCTCTTCCTCCCGCCAGTGAGCTGGGGTGGAGAAAGGGCTCAGGTCCCACCGGATCAAGGCTTTCGTGCGTTACCCTGTCTCATGAGGTATGTATGCAGTCTGTTTCAGCCTTCTTTCTTGTTGCTGTTTTAGGGTTAGTTGTATTCATTAACATATTTTTGTACTATTTGTGGTTTTGGCAAGAGTTCTCCATCTCATCTCTCACACCGCCATCTTGAATCTCCTATACAGTACTTTTTATACAGGTACTAATTCCATTCCTGAAGGCTCCACCGTCATGGCCTAGTTATCTCCCAAAAGTCCCTCTTCCAAATACCATCACACTGGGAATTAGATTTTAACATACAAGTTCTGGGGGGGACAAAGATATTCAGCCCATAACAACACCAAAAGTAGGTTTTGACCCAGTACAGAGAATGCTTTTCTATAATCAGAGTTATACAAAACTGGAATAGTCTTCCTTGAAAAGTCCAGGGGTACCTCAGAGGTATTGTAGGTTCAGTTGCCAATCAACACAAAAGGCAAATATAGTGATGAAGTAAGTCAAATGAATTTTTTTCATTTCTCCTCATATAAAAATTGTTTATACTGTACTGTAGTCTATTAAGTGTGCAACAGCAATATGTCTTAAAAAACAATGTACATACCTTATTTTAAAAGCACTCTATTGTTGAAAAAATGCTAACCATCATCTGAGCTTTGAGTGAGTCATAATTTTTTTTGCTGGTGGAGGGTCCTGCCTCAGTGTTGGTAGCTGCTGATGAATCAGGGTGGTGGGTGCTGAAGGCTGGAGTGGCTGCGGCAATTTCTTAGCACAAGATAATGAAGTTTGCCCCATTGACTTACTCTTCCTTTTGCAAATGATTTCTCTGTGGCAGGTGGTGTTGTTTGAGAGCATTTCACCCACAAAAGAACTTCTCTCAAAACTGGAGTCAGTCCTCTCAAACTCTGCTGCTACTTTATCAGCTGTGTTTATGTCCAATTCTAAATATTTTGTTGTCATTTCTGCAATCTTCACAGCATCTTTACCAGGAGTAAATTCCATCCCAGGAAACCACTTTATTTGCTCATCTATAAAAAGCAACTCCTCAACTCCTCATTAAAGCTTGTTCATGAGATCGCAGCAGTTCAGCCACATCTTCAGGCTCCACTACTAATTCTAGTTCTCTTGCTGTTTTCATCACATCAGCAGTTACTTCCTCTACTGAATTCTTGAGCCCCTTGACTTCATCTATGAGGATTGGAATCAATCTCTTCCAAACTCCTTTTAATGTTGATATTTTTACTTCTTCCCATGAATCATGAATGTTCTTAATGGCATCTAGAATGGTGAATCCTTTTAAGAGCATTTTCAATTTACTTTGCCCAATTCCATCAGAGTAATCACCATCTATGGCAGCTCTAGTCTTTAGAAATGTAATTCTTAAATAATAGACTTAAGTGTCACAATTATTGTTTGATCCATGGGCTGTGGAATGCATGTTAACAGGCACAAAAACAGCATTAATCTTGTACATCTCCATCAGAGTTCTTGGATGATCAGGTGCACTGTCAATGAGCAGTCATATTTTATTTTATTTTTTTTAGTTTATTTTGATATCATTAATCTACAATTAAATGAGTAGTATTATGGTGATTACACTACCCCCTTCATCAGGTTCCCCCCCACCAACCCCATTGCAGTCACGAGCAGTCATATTTTATTTTTTTATTTTTATTTTTTTAATATAATTTATTTTATCATTAATTTACAATTACATGTGCAATATTACGATTATTAAACTACCCCTTCATCAGGTCCCCCCCACCAACCCCATTACAGTCACTGTCCATCAGCGTAGTGAGATGCTGTAGAATCACTACTTGTCTTCTCTGAGTTGTACTGCCCTCCCCGTGCCCCCCCAACATTACATCTGCTAATCGTAATGCCCAGTCATATTTTAAAAGGAATCTTTTTTTCTGAGCACTGTCTCAAAAGTGGGCTTAAAATTATTCAGTAAATCATGTTATAAAAACATGTGCTGTCATCAAGGCTTTGTTGTTACATTTATAGAGCACAGCAGAATAGACAGCATAATTCTTTTTTTTTTCATGCCAAAACCTAATTTTAATGCTTTCCATTACACTAGCCCTGTGAGCATTTTTTTTTCTTAAGGTATCATTAATATACACTCTTATGAAGGTTTCACATGAAAAGCATTATGGTTACTACATTCATCCATATTATCAAGTCCCCCCCAAACTCCATTGAAGTCACTTTAGACAGCATAATTCTTAAGGGCCCGCAGATTTTTGAAATGGCAAATGAGTGTTGGCTTCAACTGCAAGTCACCTGCTGCATTAGGTCTTTAATGCACAGAGTTGACCCCTGGCTTAGAGTTATCACACTATGCCATAAAATTCATGATAGAAAGTGAAAAAAACGCCTAAAATAATGCTACCGTTTGTGAGAAAGATGGCAATATTGTCAAACAATGAGATTCAATTCCCAGAGCTATTTACTACATCGGATATTCAAACATTTATCCTTCTAAACCCAAACACCCTAACAAAGAGAAAATCTCAGATAAGAGTATTAGCTTTTTCATATAATATTAGTTGTCTCTTGTAACTTAATTAGCACTTTATCTGTGAATCTGTTTGGTGAATTATTAAACCTGAGTGTGGTATTGGGAACCCCTCAAGCTGGGGATTGGTGTTGGCAGGGAGGGCGGTCGTGGGAACTGTGCCCTCTAATTTTGCAGTGGTTGCTCTCTTTTGCCCATTTATCCTATTACATTGTTTGTCTTACTTAAAAATTGGTTTGTAACAATATGTTTTTATTATATGCATTGCATATATCTTTTCCCAATTCATTTTATTCCATTTTGCTGTCTATTGAGGAATAGATTTTGATTTGATTGAATGTCTCAATCTCTTCCTTTGATTTGATTTTGATAATATATATAATATATATATATTTATTTTTATATATAATATAAATATACAACATCAAGAGTAAAAACTTTAGTGATATAATCAACACTGTCCAGAAAGTGAAAAGACAACCCATCAAATGGGAGAAAATATTGTCAAATCACATGTCTAACAAGGGACTTGTATCCAGAATTTATAAAGAACTCTTAATTAAATCTCAACAATAAAAAAGATAACCCAATTAAGAAATAGGCAAAGTATATGAACAGTCATTTCTCCAAAGAAAATATAAAATGGTCAAAAAGCAAATAAAAAGATGCTCAACGTCATTGGTCAATAGGGAAATGCAAATGGAAACTACAATAAGATACACTTCCCCATGCTACTAGGATGACTTTTTTTTAAAAAGAAAAATAGCAAATGTTGGTGAGGACATAGAGAAATTGGAACCCTTATACATTGCTAGTGGGAATGTAAAATAGTGAAATTTCTTTGGAAAACAGATTAGTAGTTCCTCAAAAACTTAACATAAAATTGCCATTTTACTGAGCAATTCCTTTCCTAGATTTAAAACCAAGAAAATGGAAAAAAGGGTGTTCAAACAAAAACTTGTGTGTGAATGTTCATAGCAGCACTAACCACAATAGCCAAAAGGTGGACACAATCCAAATGTCCATCAGCTGATGATCAGGTAAACAACATGTGATTTATCTGTACAATGGAATATTATTTGACCATAAAAAGAGAATAAAAAACTGAGACATAATACGACATAAATAAACATTGAAAACATGTTAAGTCAAAGAAATTAGACACAAAAGGCCACCTACTATGTGTTTCCACTTATACAAAATATCCAGAATAGGCAAATCCATACAGACAAAAAGATTAGTGGTTGCTAGGGGGTTGGGGGAAGGGGGAATGAGGAGTGACTGCTAATGGATATGGTTTTCTTTTTGAATGATGAAAATGTTCTGGAATTAGATAGTGGTAATGGTTGAAAACTTTATGAATATATAAAACCACTGAGTTGTATACTTTAAAAGATTGCATTTCAAGCATTTGAACATTATACCTCAATCAAAAAGTTCTATGGGGGAAAAAAAAGGTTTGTATTTGGCTGAGAGCAAACCCATATAGATCATGCAATCAAATTAATTTTGTCTGGCTTATGTACATAAGGTGACATCAGAGTAATTCTTTATAAATAAATATATATATATATATATAAAATATAAAATAATACTTTGTAAAACATAAATACAAATTAAGTACAAAGTTATTATTTGTTTACTAAATTATAATCATGTTAACCTGGGGAAAAAATTAAGTTCACAATTTATGAAAATTAGAAGGAAAGAGGTTGGTGGTGGTTCCAACAAAATTTATCAACTTGAAAATAATTTTCATATCCACTTTAACAAATACTTACTTTGCCATTTGTAAGAGAATGTGATGAGCATTTCAATAGATTATCTATTGTAAATCCAGCACTGTGCTAGGCTCCACGGGGCTTATGTAAGAATTGAAAGACAGTCCTTGCTTGAAATGTAATTACGGAAACGAGACCAATATAGTTCAAGCGGTTAGGGAGCAAGTGCGACATATATTTTGGGACTGAGTGGTGTTTACAGACTCCTAGAATTACAACGCTGAATGTCCCTTAGTGCTCCTCTGTCTCAAATTTCTCCTTCTGCAGGTCTTGACTTCAGGAGTAAGTGTTTGGAGTTGCAGAAAGGAGCAGACACATCAGTCCATTCAGTGGATGTTTAGTGAATACCTACTACGAGCCAGGCGTCTAAATCCCAATAACTGAAATTATTGCAGAAATGAAAATGGCATGGTTTAGCTATGTGCAGCTAGCATTATGGGAAGGAAGGAAGTGGGATTTCAATGACCCTAAGGCTGGTCTTTTTCACTGTTGAACATCCCCAGCTCAGCCCCATGTTGTGCTATCAGAGAAACAATCTGAAAGGGGAAGCCATGAAACTTGTGGTTAGGAAACACAAGCATTTCTCAAGGGGCCCATGTTTAAGCATACATATATATTTATTTTTTTCCATTATAAAAGATATTCAAACTGGGTGCCGTGAACATTTAAGTCAGAATATAATGATAATTTTCAGGGTAGACAGCATGTGCGTAAACTATCATTTAATATTACCGTTAATATTTTCCCCCAGAAAAAACATAATGGATTCTGAATTCTATAGTCAGATACCAACTGAGATTCTCACCTTCAGTCACTAGCTTTGTAACCTTGAGCAAGACATTTAATTTTTCAGCTTCAGTTTCCTCATCTATAAAAGGGAGGTAATGCTATTTCCCACTCTGTTGGGTTGCTCTGAGTTTAAATGAGGTAATGAAAATACGGTTTTAGCATTGTCCCTAGTATCTCATAGTCTTTAACTAATGGCAACATGAAACTGGAAAGAAGATTAATTAATCAGCCTTTCTTTCCAGTTACAATTCACAAGAAGCCATGGAGTTCTTGGAGATGGCAGGTGAATTGTTCCCGTAAAATATGTCTATTATTTTTTCACTATTTTTCATTATATGTTTCTGAAAACAAAACTAAAAGCCTTAAACTGTCTTAATTAAAAGATAGGTTTTGAATGAGAGCAATACAACACTGTATGTAAGACAAGTTTTTCAATGTTGACTTGCAGAGATCCAAGTTCCTTGAGGTCAGAGTGGAAGAGAATCATGTCTAGAGAACAGGGAGGATACCAAGCAGAAGGCAGGGACCTGAGGGGCGGCTGTGGCAGAATGGGAGGCTCTTTAAAGCATGATAGAGACTTTGCTTCCAGCAACAGAAGCCAACAGTCATGAAACTGGAAATCCTATGGTTTGACCAAAGCAAGAGATGGGGAATTAAGCACTGCAAAATTTTATAGGAAAGTCAGTTGATATATACTTGGCTTATTAACAACTACAGGTCATCTTATAAATTGTGTCCTTGAGTGAATAGGCATCCTTTCAAATTTAAGTAAATAAGGCAGAAGAGGGTTTAATAATTTACCATGACTCACTAACTTAATATTCTTATTTTAACAGTTAGTAGTATGTCCAGGCTCAACATTTCTCACTGGTAACTTGCTGAGGTGGGGGGTGAGGGAGGTGGCGTGAATTCCATAAAGACAGAAAGTAGATTAGTGGTTGCTAGTGGCTGGGAGTAGAGGAGTTGGGGAGTGACTGCTAATGGATCTGGGCTTCTTGATTAAAATCAATGGGGATACAGTGTTGAAGAGCATAGCTTGGTTCCTGCCCTCATGGAGATAAGTATCTACGAGGGAGAAAAGACAAGTAGAACAATCACTGCAGAACTGTATTAATGCAATGTTTGAGGAAGTGAAGGCAGCTGGGTCAGTGGCACTTGTACAGAAGTGACTTCTAGGAATGAGTAAGCATTAGAGGAATAGGGGTGGAAAAAAAGCAGGAAATAGAATGTGTTCCTGGCAAAGTAAATAGTGTTATTCAAAGGCCCAGAGATGAAACAGCACAAGGCATGCTTAGGGAACTGAAAAAAAATTTAGATGGGAACAGGGTGGGAATCAGGGAGAGGCTCAGAAATGGGGGTCAGACCACACAGGGACTCACAGTTCATATCAGAGAGTTTAGTTTCTACCCCCAAAACAATGGAGACTCATCAAAAGGTTTTAAGGAGGCAAGTGACATGAACTGTTTGAGTTTTTGAGTGATCACTACAGAATAGAGAATGGATTAGGGTCAGGCAAACCCAAAGGCAGGGAGACTAGTTGGGATAATCTTAGTGAGAGGCAATGTGACTGAACCAGGGTGATGGCACTAAGGATGATGAGAGGTACACAGATGGAAAAGATTTTGGAATTTGAATCAGCAGGACTTTGTAATTAATTGGAATGAGGTATTAGATGGAGTTAAGGATTATTTCACGGTTTCTGGCATGGGCAACCGGGAGCCATTCACTGAACTGAGCACACAAAGTGGAGGAGATCTGGGGAGACTTCAGTTTTAGAATGTTAGGTTTAAGGTGCCTTTGCAGATATCCAAATAAATACGCCTCATAGGCAGTGGGCGGCACATGTCTAAAGCTCAGGGGAAGGACTGTTCTGGAGCCGCAGACCAGTGAGTCATCATCAACCTGGAGATGGTAATGAAAGCCATGCGAGGAGATGGGATACTGGGAAAGTAGAAGGAGAGGAGAAGAGATCTCAGGATAGAATTATGAGGAACTCCAGCAAGAAAGAAGAGGACAGAAGGGAAGAGCCTACGAAGGTGACAAGCCAAGAGCAAGGTGGAGAATCAGCATCATTGTGTCACAGAAGCCAAGGAAAGGAGGAAGTGGTCAACTGGGTCAAATGCTGAAGTGAAGTCAGTTGGATAAAGACAGAGAATTGTCTACTGAATTTAGTAACAAGGAAGTTGATAACTTGAGATTTCAATGGAAACCCTGATTCCAGTAAGCAGTTGAGCGATCTGAAGATAAGAGTGAAAACAATTCTTTGAAGAAATGGGTCTGTGACATAGTTGGAGAGAAATGTGTAGAGAAATGAAACTTTCTTCAAACAAACAAACATGGTGGGAGACAGCTAAGTTTAAATGGTAAAAAGGAATTGGCTAGTAAAGAGGGGGAAGTTGAAGGTGCAGGAGAGGATTTTTAATAGGGAAAACAAGGTATTAATAGAAGGCAGAAGCTTTTCCTTTAGATAGGAAGAAAACAGGGGAGACATCTCTTCCTCTCTAACAGGTAAGGAGGAGAGGATGTTCTAGAAGTATTTAAGTTTCTGGGCTTCATATAGTATGTGCTAGAGCCAGATCCTACTAGCTCACAGGAACCAACTGTTAAATTTTCAGGAATATTGAGAGCTGGCTAACATAATATTGACAGCTTGAATTCAGCCACAATGGGAATATTTACACCATGGAAATTGACAGACACTACAAATCAGAACTCCACCACACCCCAACCCCAAGAGAGTTGGTTATTTAGGCATTTATCAGCACACCAATGGTCAGGGTACAAATGTGAAGGATTTCCCATCTGAGGAGCACTGTCTTCTCTGTTGGGCAGAAAGGAAGATTGCATGCTGGTGTCGGAGGTTTAAGGAAAGTGAAGAGAGGTTGAATTCTTTGAAGCCTGGTAGAGAGAGAGTGTGAGCCACCTAGGAAAATACCGAATGACTGAATATTAAATGAAGGCTATATTGAGGACCAATCGAGTTTGGAGACCTTTAGTCTACGGTGGAATCAATTATGCAGTTGTATAATTTCTCCTGCAAACTCAGCAGCCTGGGGATCGCAGCAGAGAAGCAGATAGGTGGTTTGATCCAGAGCTAGTCTTTTACCTGACAGTTGTGATGGAAGAACTAAAGAACGAAAGAATGACTGAGCTGTTTGCAAGAAAGTACTATTTGCAAGGGCAAAAATGGGCTGTGGAACCTAAACTGCAAAGGGAAAAACAGTAAAGATAGAAGAAGGTGTTAGGTAAGGAGGAGGTAGAGGAGTACCACTTGTTTTGAGTCCCCTTACTATTGTGGTCTCAGTTTTTGCAAGTTGGCTCACCCATTTGGCAGTGTCGCTTTTGTAACGTGACATCCATGCCCAAGCCTTTCAGTGTTGTATGATGCTCCAGCCTGGCCTGACCATCAGAGATGTATTGTTCTCTTTATTTTAGACATCATACTTCAAAGATTGCAATGCCCAGTGTCATCAGAAGAATTTAGCATTACTATTAACCACACAAGATAAATCAGCTGAAGCAGGGATACACAGATTTTCAATATTTTAGTGCAAATGATCTGACATTTGAAAATCTTCTGCTCAGCATTAGAATTTCCCACTCCAATGAATAATCACTGATGTCCTGTAAGGTATGCAATCAATCTAGATCATCAAGAATGAATATAATTGTCACAAGAATATCATTTTGCAAATTATTAGAACATAAAAGTAATAAGTAACACTGAGGAACTTCAGAGAGTTCATGTAAAATCTCAAAATGGCCTTCAAAAAAGCTTATTTTCTTAGAGTAGTTTAACCACTGGGAAGAATATCCTTCCTGGATTATACAGAATTTGTTCATGGGGTATGATCAGAAGCTGACCTAGTGATGAGACTGTTAATGATAGAGAAAGAACAAATCTGCTATTACAAGGCAAGAATCCAGGGCTAGGAACTATTACTTTAATTTCAAATACAGTGAGTTTTTATAGCTGATACCTGCTTATATCTTCCAAAACATTCTAAAGAGTATAGCTGTCAGAAATCTGTGTATCTGGTGGACTACATTCCCCATGTCACCTTTCTCTAAGATTAAGTAAATTGAGTGTAGTACCAATGTTTAATTTCTCGATAACGTATGTTATAGGAATTTTTTTTTCTGCATTAAAAACACCATTTCACTGAGATAACAGAACTGATCTTGTGTGTGCAATTCATCATAATTAGTGCCAGATTCAACAAATATCATTCATTTTACCCACTCTCCTGAGATTAGCCGGATGTCATGGCTTTGAAATAGCTAGACTCCCTGGCGTTATGGGTACAAATCTAGATCATGTAACTCATGTTCTTTTTTACGAGGTAAGGGAAGGTGAATGGCATGTAGGTTTCACACCCGGCTGGGTACTTTCTTCTTCATGGAAGTCATTACCTCATTGCATTTCCCACTTAAATAGCTAATCCCTCAGAAAAACAGCAGATAAAACTATTGATTTTAGTCCCCTCACGCTAGATTTTTTTGTGTTTGTTTGTTTAACCATTCTTTTTTCTAGCCTTGAGGTATTTGGATATGCAGTAAGAGGAAGAGATGTCAGAAAGGAGGAAATGTGCAGATGATTTTTTCTTTTGTCACTTTTCACATTGACCAGCAAGGGGAGTTATAGGAACAGTTTCAGTTGTCTGAGCTGAGACAGGCGAGCATGACTGTCAGTCATCACGTTTCTTGCACTGGACATTCTGTGTGACCCAGCTAGTAGTTTACTGTTGTGCACCAGTGTAATTTTTCCTTGCATCTGATAGTTTGCTAACCAAAAATTAATTGTGAACTTCAAAGTAAAAAAATCTAACTGTAGTCTGGAGAAGCCCAAGTTGCTTTAATGCGGATAAGACAGCATTCAACTAACTTCAATAAAAAGGGGCTTAAATGGAAGGGAGGTGGCTTTGAGGAGAGCCACACAGCTTCCAGGACTGAGAAGGCCATTGTTCCACGTTCTCCTGGGGCTTATGGAGATTGACAAGACACCTGCTGCTTTCCAGAGCTGAACATTCAGATTGCCCGGAAAACACGCGGGGCTGGAACACTCCCCAGCCTCTGGCCCCCAGCCATCCAGATGCTGGGGTTTCAAAGATGTGGGGAGAAGCCGTGAGAAGAGCCCTCGGGAGGGGTCTGGAGAGATTTCCCACTCCATGAGCAAGGCAAGACAATTAAATCGTAGTTCATCCCTGTGAGCTGCAACCAGGGCTCTCTGTGGTTGTCTGTGGAGTTCCTTTACTGGTAACAGTTAACCACTGACCACTTTAACAGATAGTAGTTCTCTTCATTCCCTAAGTTGGGGACCAGGATCAATAATTATGTGCCCTACTGAGTACCTCAACGCTGCTTTCCCAGTCCCTATTCTGGCTGCTGAACCAATACTTTGCTGTGAATGGCAAAACAGACCAAAAAGCAGTAATCACTGATTTTCTCCAAATGAAGGCCAAATTTTTAATGATTTAAAATACATATTTTGAATAAATTATATGTCATATGTTTTGCTTATAGACAGACTGTATTGTATAAAAGAGGGAATCTGGTATTGAGAATAGAGATGTCAGTTTTGATTCTACCACTTACTAGCTGTACAACCTTGGATAAACCACATAATTTTGGGGGATTTAATTATTTTCACTACAAAAATGGGGAGGGTGGACTAACTGAATGGACAAGATTCCAGACTTAAGAGTCAGGCAGACCAGGGTTTTAATCCTGGTTATTTCTTGAATTAGCTGACTGGATATATTAGGATGACTTTAAGCAAGTGATTACGAGCATAATCTTAAGGCTTTAATGAGATAATGTATGTGAAACTCTGAGCATCATTCTTAGAGTGTAATAAGCACTCAACAAAGAATAGTTATTATAATAATTGTGATAATGATCATAAGTATTAAAGTTCTATTAGGGCCTTTTCTTAAACTCTCAAAGGCAATGACTTCACTCTGAAATGTGACTAGTTGCTATGAATGCGGCTGCTCCTCTGATCTTGTGCTGCTTCAGGGAGTTTGCTAAGAAATAGACTGAAATTATACAGAACTATGCAAAGTGTTTAGATTTTATTATATACTACAATAACACATTCAGCAAACAGTGTGATTATAGGCATGGTAATAAATACAGTCATGGGCCGATTCCCTTTTTTTTTTTCATTATAATGTAATGCCTACAAGAAAATCTTCAAAGGTTAAAACTCATATTCAGTAGTAGCACCATGAGGGTGAAACAAGAAAGGAATTGGTCCCTTTCAATTTTAAAACTGATTTAGAATTTTCTCTTAACTCACAGGTTTTGATAATGTTTGAGCTTAATTTAAAATTATTCTCAGACAATAATAATCACTAGAAATGAGCTATGTTCACTAGCTCTACAACTAGGATGACAAATAGATGTAACTTATTGAATAAGTACATCTGGAAGGCTCACTGTGTTCCAGGCACTTTGTAGGTGTTGGGACAGAACAATGACTAAAACAGGCCGCAGCCCCACCCTCATGGGGTTTGCCTTCTATTAGGGTGCCAACCCTACCAGAGAGCCTGTCTGTCAGGCTCTGGTGACAGGAATTGGGAGACCACATCAGGACTCATTACGAACGGTTGCTGTGGCTGACTGGTGATTTCTGCCAGGGGTGAGGAGTGGGGAGCCCGGGACTGTGCTGTTTTTACCGCCCTCACTGCGGAGCCGGGCTGCCCACTGACCACATCTGACTATTGAGCGCTTGAATTGTGGCTGATCCAAATTGAGATACGCTGTGAGCATAAGATACACACTAGATTTCAAAGGCTTAGTAAGAAAATAGGAATGTAAAATATCTCAATAATTTCATATTGATGGCTTGTTGAAATGATATTATTGTAGATATATTGGGTTAAATAAAATATTAAAATTAATTTCAGATTTTTACTTTTTAAAATTGTGGCTGGTAAAACATTTTAATATTATACATGTGGCTCTCATTATATTCCTGTATGACAGCACTGGTAGAGTGTCTCTCCTGGCTTGAGTCCACATAACACCACAAACTTCTTAACCAGTACAGGCAGGAGGCAACACTGTGAAAAAGCCAAAATGTGCTGGCTTCTGCTTTTACTTTCTTTTATTTTAGCTGTTGCCTTATCCCTCAGTCTTCTGTCTGGAATTCCTCCTTTCAGACACCTTCCATGGAGCTACTTCTAGGCAGTTCTCCATGATTCAAAACTGTCCCATCCTGTCAGAACTTTCCTGTTCAGAGTCCCTTTTCTATGGGATAGTTAGCTTTCTAAGATGTTAATAGATTCTGATAGCTTAGGATATCATCCTTTAAATGTATATATCCTGTAATAAAATACCTTAACTGAGAGAAATTAACCTTGAGTAGTGGTGACTTTATGCCTAATAATAGGGCTAGAGCACTTTTTCTTCACAACAAAGCATAGAGACTATATAATGTCACCTTGTCCACAACTGTCCCTCGAGATCCAGACAGGCCAAGTCTTTCTAGTGTTTGTACTGCATGTCACAGTTCATAAAGTGCTTTCATAGAAGGCTTTCATTTTTGCCAAGCATTCCATAAAACAGGTTCTTTATGTAGTTTATTAGTTGTTTTGTATACATTTTTTAAATGAGGTCAGGAGGCAGTAGGTCTTCTGGCTATTAAGTCTGTGCAGAAAGGTGGATGAAGGGTCCTAGATGATTCATGGGAAAGCGTGGAATAGTAGAAAAGAAGGTGAGTAGACATGTCCTAAAGGTCTTAGCTGTGGAGTGGAGGGTTGCTGAGGGAATGGGTGCATTGGGCTAGATTAGAACACTATGGTGAAGGATATACTGCATCTCAGGGAGTAACTTATTTGCCAACAATACTAAGAACACATATTCTGATATAGATGGAATGGAAGGGGATGCGACCATTATTAATAGAATGGGAAAAAATGCAGGAGATACTCCAAATTAACAAAGGGGAAAATGAAAGGTATACTAACTTGTTGAAATGAGCAAAAATAGAGAAAAAGAGAAAACCAAAATCGAAATTAAAGTGATCAGTGTAGAGTAAGATAGGAACATGGAATGTGATGAACTGAATGCACCCATTAGTAAGCAAAACCTTCCAGATTTGGTTAAAAAGCAAAATTCAGCTTTATAGTAGTTACAAGGAACATGCTCACACAAAGTATCAAAGAAAGCATACATAAAGAGAAAGCAGAGTTGGCAGTGTAATATCCAACAGAGAACATTAAGTTGAAAGCACTACATAAGATGAACATTCTGTAAGGATATAACATTTTGTAAATAAGTTTACACAATTTAAAGTTGATTTATAAAAATAAAGACAACAAAAGCCTATCATGGACTTAACCATCATTAGAGAATAAAACTAAATATTAAAGGAACTAAGAATTTATCTTAACAATTTAGCGGTAAGGAAAAGGAAAACAAAATAACCAAAGAAGTACGAAAGTGGTAATTAATCAAGTTAAATGCTGAAACCAATTAAACAAAAAACAAAAATGATAGAGAGGACCAATCCTAAAATCTAGTTCTTTGTAAAGGTCAATGATACTTCCCTCTCCAAAGGGCAGGGAGCAGAAGAGGCAAAATGAGGGAATGAGAAAGACGTCATATCCGCAGATATAGAGAGATAAATAGAATAGGGATTAATCCTTGCAGTTCTATGTCAGCAACTTGAAAATTTAGAGAAAATTATTTCCTGGTTTAAAAAAAAGGAAAATAAAATTGACCCCAAAAGAAGTAGAAGAAGATGTGAACAGACCAGTTATTACAGAAGAGATTGACAAGGTGATTAAACATCTCCTGTTGAAAAAGACTATCAAACCATATGGATGGCTTCCCAGCTAAGTTTATCTGACTTTAAGAGGAGAGAGAATTACAAAGTTATTTACCATTTTAGATGAAATTCTCCTAATAATTGTATAAAACAGCAAACTTTAATACCAAAACCTGAAAGATACAGTATAACAACATATAGACCAGTCTTGCTTATGAATATGGATGCAGAAGTTCAAAATAAAATATTAGCAATGGAAATCTACGTAGCAAAAGAATAATATACTATGACCAGATAGGATTTATTCCAGAAATACAAGACTGGTACATTAGGAAATAATCTACTCTATGATTATTGCATGAGTAAATTAAGGGAGAATGAAAGCATATGAATAAATGCTAAAACTTTTTTGATGGAATTCAGCAGCCATTTCTAAAAAAATCCCTTACAAAAATAAGAAGAGAAGGAAACTACTTAAATAAGTTTAAGATTAGCAACAATTGGCAAGCAAATATACAATGGCAAATCACAAAAACCATTTCATAAAAAATAGGATAGCTATCATCACCAATATTATTTACATTGCCCTCTAGGTTTTGGCAAACAAAGAAACTAAAATAACTGTCATCTATCTAGGGGAAAATAAAAAAGGACCCACACTTTATATTAATATAAGTTCCAGGAGTATGAAAATCTTAATCATAAAAATGTGACAATGAGACTTCTGGGAAGATGGCCGCATGAGCAGGACAGTGGAAATCTCCTCCCAAAACCATATATATTTGTGAAAACACAACAAATACAACTATTCCTAAAAGAGAGACCAGAAGATACAATACAACAGCCAGGCTACAGCTACATCTGCGAGAACTCAGCGCCTCACGAAGCAGGGAAGATACAAAGCCACGACCCGGCGGGACCCGAGCACTCCCCCACCCTAGCTCACCGGTGGGAGGAAAAGAATCAGAGTGGGGAGGGAGTGGAAGCACAGGCCAGCTAAATAACTATCCCTGGTGATCTGCACCGTGAGCACTGACACACATCACGTGGTGTATCGGGGACTAGAGAAACAGAAGTGCAGGATCTGAGACGGCTGCAAGTGGGTCCCCTCAGCTGGTTCCCCAGGACAAAAGAAAAGCGCGCACTTTTTTTTTAAGTCTTAAAGAGACAAGGGCCCAACAGTGGAACAAAATCATCCCAGCGCATTCAGCCCAGCGGGCTGGGAGTCTTGGGAATTTCAGACCCCCTGACCAGCGGGCGGGCAAAGCAGCCGCACTGAGGCTTCCCACAGAGATCAGCAGCCTGCCATTCATTCCCCCCCCGCCTGGCCAGAGCCGCAAAGGGTCCAGCGGAGCCTCCACTGCTGCGGAACAGCGGAGGAGCGGCCCCGCCCACAGCATCCTCACAGAATCTACTCCCAGCTGGTGCGCAGCTAAGTGGGAAGAGCCCTAGAGCCAGGGTTGGAAGGCACCAAGGGGACCAGAATGCACCCAACGAGACTGCAAACCCCCACAGTGCTATAGGCTAAGCTGAGACAGCCTGCACACAGGCAGCTTAGGGATTATCCCGGAGACTGCCTCCTGGTATGCTGGAAAACAGCTCAGGCCCCTGAGAAGGGCAAGGAGAACAACAAGCAGGAAGGGACTTTGTTCTCCCCACTGACACATGTGGCGACTACCAGTGACCACTTCTATCACCATGAAAACACAGAGGATTATGGTAAAGACAAAGCTTAGCCAGACCCCAGAGAGGGGGCCTGATGGGATGGACATGCACAATCTGCCTGAAAAAGAATTCAGAATAAAAGTCATAACCATGCTGATGGATCTACAGAGAAATATGCAAGAGCTAAGGGAGGAAGTGAGGAAAGACAATGCAGAAATCAGACAAGCGATTGATGGGCTTAGGAGGAGACTGGACGAGGTGCAAGAGACTGTTAATGGAATAGAAATCAGAGACCAGGAATACAGAGAAGTTGAGGCAGAGAGAGATAAAAGGATCTCTAGGAATGAAAGAATATTAAGAGAACTGTGTGACCAATCCAAACGGAACAATATTCACATTATAGGAGTACCAGAAGAAGAAGAGAGAGAAAAAGGGATAGAAAGTGTCTTTGAAGAAATAATTGCTGAAAACTTCCCCAAGCTGGGGAAGGAAATAGTTTCTCAGACCATGGAAGCCCACAGATTTCCCAACACAAGGGACCAAGGAAGACAACATGAAGACACATAATAATTAAAATGGCAAAGATCAAAGATAAGGACAGAGTATTAAAGGCAGCTAGAGAGAGAAAAAAGATCACCTACAATGGAAAACCCATCAGACGATCATCAGACTTCTCAACAGAAACTTTACAGGCCAGAAGAGAATGGCATGACATATTTAAGTAATGAAACAGAGGGGCCTTGAACCAAGAATATTGTATCCAGCACGATTATCATTTAAATTTAAGGGAGGGATTAAACAATTCCCAGACAAGCAAAAACTGAGGGAGTTTGCCTCCCATAAACGACCTCTATAGGATATCTTAAAGGGACTGCTCTAGAGGGAAGCACTCCTAAGGCTAAAAAGACGTCACCAGAGAAAAGAAAATCATAGCAAAGAAAGCAGACCAACCAAATACTAACTAAAGGCAAAGAATAAAACACCTAATATATTAAGAATGGAGGAGGAAGAATAAGAAGGGAGAGAAATAAAGAATCATCAGACTGTGTTTATAATAACTCAACAAGAAAGTTAAGTTACACTGTTAGATAGTAAAGAAGCTACCCTTGAACCTTTGGTAACCACGAATCTAAAGCCAGCAATGGCAATAAATATAAATACATATCTATCGATAATCACCCTAAATGTAAATGGACTGAATGAACCAATCAAAAGACACAGAGTAAGAGAATGGATAAAAAAACAAGACCCATCTATATGCTGCTTACAATAGACTCACCTCAGACTCAAAGATATACACAGACTAAAAGTGAAGGGATGGAAAAAGATATTTCATGCAAACAAGGAGAAAAAAGCAGGTGTTGCAGTACTTGTGTCAGACAAAATAGACTTCAAAATGAAGAAAGTAGCAGGAGATAAAGAAGGAGATTACATAATGATAAAGGGGTCAGTCCAACAAGAGGATATAACCATTTTAAATATATATGCACCCAACACAGGAGCGCCGACATATGTGAAACAAATACTAACAGAATTAAAGGAGGAACTAGAAAGCAATGCATTCATTTTAGGAGACTTCAACACACCACTCACTCCAAAGGACAGATCAACCAGATAGAAAATAAGTAAAGACACAGAGGCACTGAACAACATTCTAGAACAGATGGACCTAACAGACATCTACAGCACTCTACACCCAAAAGCAACAGGATACACATTCTTCTCAAGTGCACATGGAACATTTTCCAGATTAGACCACGTACTAGGCCGCAAAAAGAACCTCAGTAAATTCAAAAAGACTGAAATTCTACCAACCAACTTCTCAGATCACAAAGGTATAAAGCTAGAAATAAATTTTAGAAAGAAAACAAAAAGGCTCACAAATACATGGAGACTTAACAGCATGCTCCTAAATAATCAATGAATAAATGACCAAATTAAAACAGAGATCAAACAATATATGGAGACTACTGACAACAACAACACAAAGCCACAACCTCTGTGGGACGCACCAAAGGCAGTTCTAAGAGGAAAGTATATTGCAATCCAGGCCTATTTAAAGAAGGAAGAACAATCCCAAATGAATAGTCTAAAGTCACAATTGTTGAAATTGGAAAAAGAAGAACAAATGAGGCCCAAAGTCACCAGAAGGAGGGACATATAAAGATCAGAGAAGAAATAAATAAAATTGAGAAGAATAAAACAATAGAAAAAATCAATGAAACCAAGAGCTGGTTCTTTGAAAAAATAAACAAAATAGATAAACCCCTAGCCAGACTCATTAAGAGAAAAAGAGAATCTACACACATAAACAGAATCAGAAATGAGAAAGGAAAATAATGATGGACCCCACAGAAATACAAAGAATTATAAGAGAATACTATGAAAATCTATATGCTAACAAGCTGGAAAATCTAGAAGAAATGGACAACTTTTTAGAAAAATAAAACCTTCCAAGACAGACCAAACAAGAAACAGAAAACCTAAACAGACCAATCACCAGCAACGAAATTGAACCGGTAATCAAAAAGCTACCCAAGAACAAAACCCCTGGCCCAGATGGATTCACCTCTGAATTTTACCGACATATAGAGAAGAAATAATACCCATTCTCCTTAAAGTCTTCCAAAATATAGAAGAGGAGGGAATACTTCCAAACTCATTCTATGAAGCCACCATCACTCTAATACCAAAACCAGGCAAACACCTCACCAAAAAAGAAAATTACAGACCAATATCCCTGATGAACGTGGATGCAAAAATACTCAACAAAATATTAGCAAACCGAATTCAAAAATACATCAAGAGGATCATACACCATGATCAAGTGGGATTCATCCCAGGGATGCAAGGATGGTACAACATTCGAAAATCCATCAACATCATCCACCACATCAACAAAAAGAAGAACAAAAACCACATGATCATCTCCATAGATGATGAAAAAGCATTTGACAAAATTCAACATCCATTTATGATTAAAACTCTCAATAAAATGGGTATAGAGGGCAAGTACCTCAACATCATAAAGGCGATATATGACAAACCCACAGCTAACATCATACTTAACAGCAAGAAGCTGAAAACTTTTCATCTAAGATCGGGAACAAGACAGGGATGCCCACTCTCTCCACTGTTATTCAACATAGTACTGGAGGTCCTAGCCATGGCAATTAGACAAAACAAAGAAATACAAGGCATCCAGATTGGTAAAGAAGAAGTCAAATTGTCACTATTTTCAGATGACATGATATTGTGCATAAAAAACCCTAAAGACTCCACTCCAAAACTACTAGAACTAATATCTGAATTCAGCAAGGTTGCAGGATAAAAAATTAACACACAGAAATCTGTTGCTTTCCTATACACTAACAATGAGCTAACAGAAAGAGAAATCAGAAAAACAATTCCATTCACAATTGCATCAAAAGAATAAAATACCTAGGAATAAACCTAATGAAGGAAGTGAAAGACCTATACCCTGAGAACTACAAGACACTCCTAAGAGAAATTAAAGAGGACACTAACAAATGGAAATTCATCCCATGCTCTTGGCTAGGAAGACTAAATATTGTCAAAATGGCTATACTGACTAAAGCAATATACAGATTCAACGCAATCCCTATCAAAATACCAATAGCATTCTTCAATGAACTGGAACAAATAGTTCTAAAATTCATATGGAACCACAAAAGACCCCGAATAGCCAAAACAATCCTGAGAAGGAGGAATAAAACAGGGGGAATTAAGCTCCCTGACTTCAAGTTCTACTACAAAGCCACAGTAATTAAGACAATTTGGTATTGGCACAAGAACAGACCCACAGACCAGTGGAACAGAATAGAAAATCCAGACATTAACCCAAACACATACGGTCAATTAATATATGATAAAGGAGCCTTGGATATACAATGGAGAGATGACAGCCTCTTCAGTAGCTGGTGTTGGCAAAACTGGACAGCTACATATAAGAGAATGAAACTGGACTACTGTCTAACCCCATACGCAAAGGTAAACTCAAAGTGGATCAAAGACCTGAATGTAAGTCATGAAACCATAAAACTCTTAGAAAAAAACATAGACAAAAATCTCTTAGACATAAACATGAGTGACTTCTTCATGAACGTATCTCCCCAGGAAAGGGAAACAAAAGCAAAAATGAACAAGTGGGACTATATCAAGCTGAAAAGCTTCTACACAGCAAAGGACACCATCAGTAGAACAAAAAGACATCCTACAGTTTGGGAGAATATATTCATAAATGACATGACAGATAAGAGGTTGACATCCAAAATATATAAAGAACTCATGCACCTCAACAAACAAAAAATAAATAATCCAATTAAGAAATGGGCAGAGGATATGAATAGACACTTCTCCAAAGAAGAAATTCAGATGGCCAACAGGCACATGAGAAGATGCTCCACATCGCTAATCATCAGAGAAATGCAAATTAAAACCACAATGGGATATTACATTGCCAACATCCAAAACACAAACAACAACAAATGTTGGCGAGGATGTGGAGAACGGGAACCCTCCTACACTGCTGGTGGGAATGCAAATTAGTTCAACCATTGCGGAAAGCAATACAGAGGTTCCTCAAAAAACTCAAAATAGAAATACTATTTGACCCTGCAATCCCACTCCTAGGAATTTACCCTAAGAATGCAGCAGCCCAGTTTGAAAAAGACAGATGCACCCCTATGTTTATCACAGCACTATTTACAATAGCCAAGAGATGGAAACAACCTAGGTGTCCATCAGTGGATGGATGGATAAAGAAGAAGTGGTACATATACCCAATGGAATATTATTCAGCCATAAGAAGAAAACAAATCCTACCATTTGCAACAACATGGATGGAGCTGGAGGGTATTATGCTCAGTGAAATAAGCCAAGCGGGAAAAGACAGGTATCAAATGATTTCACTCATATGTGGAGTATAAGAACAAAGAAAAAAAAACTGAAAGAACAAAACAGCAGCAGACTCACAGAACCCAAGAATGGACTAATAGCTACCAAAGGGAAAGGGACTAGGGAAGATGGTTGGGAAGGGAGGGACAAGGGGAAAGAAGGGGCATTACGATTAGCAGACACAATGTTGGGGGAGCACGGGGAGGGCTGTACAACTCAGAGAAGACAAGTGGTGAATCTACTGCATCTCACTATGCTGATGGACAGTGATTGTAATGGGGTTGGTAGGGGGGACCTGGTCAAGTGGGGAATTTGATAACCATAATGTTGCACATGCAATTGTAGATTGATGATACCAAAAAAAAATGTGACAATGAAAGTATCACACAAAGAAATTTATTTTATCAGTCCAAAGGGTGAGGGAATATCCCTTTCAAACCATGCCTGAAAATTCTGAAGCTCTAAAAGAAAAAATAAACATATTTGACTATATAAAAATGACAGTCTCTGTATGACAGAAGATATAAACAAGGAAATAAATAATAGACCAGGAAACATACTTTCATCCTTTGTTTTTCCTCCTTGATGCATTACTTACACAATGTGGGGGGCGGGGTCTATTTTCTCTGGAAAGCAAATCTGATAAGAGCTAGAGAATCTCTGGGAAAAATAAAATCATGTACACATACAATTTTGTACACAGTACAGGGTCTTTGTGACTACTTAAATCCCATCCATTCACACTATGTGTGGTCCATGTACACTAAATTAAGAATTCCTCAACAACAACAAAAACATTTTTAACTTCATTAAAAACAGGCAAACAACTTGAATAGACAGTTCTCCAAAGGAGATGTAAAAATGGCCAAAAGCATATGAAAAAAGTACTCAACATTACTAGTTATTAGGGAAACATGTTAAAATCACAGTGAAACATCACCTCATTCCCATTAGGAGAGTTACTACAAAGAAAGTGGGGGAATAACAAATGTTCGCAAAGATGTGGAAAAATTGTAACTCTCTGTGCTGTTGGTAGGAATATCAAGTGGTGTAGCTGTTATGGAAAACTGTATGCCAGTTTCTCAAAAAAATTAAAAATAGAATTACCATATGGTCCAGCAGTTTCACTTCTGGGTTTACACGAAGTGAATTGGAAACAGGATTTCAAAGAGAGATTTGTACATCCACGTTCACAACAGCATTTTGTTATTCACTACAGTCAAGGGGGGAATGCAACCCAAGTCCCTCAATGGATGAAGGGATAAATAAAATGTGTGTATGCATACCATGAAATAATAGCTCTAAAAAGGAGGGAAATTCTGATGCGTACTACAATATGTATGAGCCTTGGAGACATTATGCCAAGTATTAAGTCAGCCACATCAAGAGAAATACCTACATGAGGTATCTATAGTGTTCAAATTCATAGAAACAGAAAGTAGAACGGTGGTTTCCAGGGTGAGAAGCGGAAAAGGGGAGTAGTTGTTTAATGGGTATAGACATTCAGTGTTGCAAAATGAAAAAGCCCAGGAGACTGGTTGCACGACAATGTGAATAAATATGCTTAACACTACTAAACTGTACATTTAAAACTGGTTAAGATGGTAAATTTTATTATGTGTATTTTACCACAATTACTCCCAAAACATTCCTATCTTACATATTTTCTACACACTCATAATTTTAACTATTATAATTGTACACAAATGATACCCAGCTCTCTCACTCCAGTACAGATTGCCTACTGGACTTCTCTTAGTGGATTATATATTCCACTGGCTTTTCAAATTCAACATGTCCTACACTGATTTTACCCACAAGCCTGCTCCTTCTGTTTCCTATTCTATGCCTGTAAATGAATGAATGAATTCACCATAGATCTTTCTCAAAGAAACCTGACGATTTAAAGTATAAAATTCATGGCTCTTAGTGTATTCGCAGAGCTGTGCAACCTTCACCATAATCAATTTTAGAATATTTTCACCATCTACCTCCAACAATATTTTGTACTTTGTAGCTATCACCTCCACGTTCTCCCTATCTCCTCCTGATCTAAGCAACCAGGCATCTCTTTTCTGTCTCTGTAGATTTGCTTATTGTCGACATTTCACGTAAATGGAATCCTATAATATGTGGTCTTTTGTGACTATCTTCATTCACTTAGCATGTTTTTAAGGTTCATCTATGCTGTAGCATATATCAGTACTTTATTCCTTTCTCTGGACAAATAATATTGCTTTGTATGCATTAATCATATTTTGTTTACCTATTCATTAGTCAGTGGGCATTTGGGTTGTTTCCACCTTGGCTATTATGAATAAGGCTGCGATGAACATTCATGTGCAAGGTTTTATGTAAAAATGTGTTTTCATTTCTCTGGGGTGTATACTTAAAAGTAAATGAATTGATGGGTCAAATGCTAACTATATGTTTTTTTTTTGAGGAACTGCCTGACTGCTTTCCACTATGGCTCCATCTTGCCATCCCACCAGCAATATATGTGCATTCCTAGTTCACTTATTATATATAACACTTGTTATTTTCACTTTGTTTTGTTTTGTTTTTATTCTAGCCATCCTAGTGGGTGTGAAATGGTATCTCATTGTGGTTTTGATTTGCATTTCCTCAATGACTAATGACATTGTGCATCTTTTCATGTGCTTTTTGGCCATTTGTTTATCTTCTTTGGAGAAATGTCCATTAGGAGAATGTCCAGATTCCTTGCCCATCTTCAAGTTGGGTTTTTTGTCTTATTATTGAGTTCTTTATATATTCTAGACACAAGTCCCTTATCAGTATATGATTTGAAAAAAATGTTCTCACATTCTGTCGGGGGTCTTTTGATTCTCTTGATAGTGTCATTTGCATTGCTGAAGTACTTTTGATGATGAGTACTTAAATTTTTGATGAAGTCTAATTTATCTGTTTTTCTTTTGTTGTTTGTGCTTTTAGTGTCCTATCTGAGAAATTTACCTAACCTGAGGTTGCACTTATTTGCTCCTGTATTTTCATCTAAGAGTCTTATAGTTTTAGCTCTTACATTTAGGACTTTGATCCATTTTGCACTAATTATTGTATGTGGTTTGAGATACGGGTCCAATTTCATTCTTTTGCATGTGGATACCCAGTTGTCTCAGCTCTCTTTGTTAAAAAAAAGACTGTCCTTCCCTGCTGAATGGTCTTGACACTTTTGTCAAAAACCAATTGACCATTGACATATGAGCTTACTTCTGGGCTCACACTTCTATTCCATGGATCTGCATGTACATCTTATACCAGGACCATACTATCTTGAATACTGTTGTTTTGCAGTAAGTTTTGAAATCTAGAAATGTGCATCATCCAACTTCGTTCATCTTTTTTCAAGATGGTTTGAGCTAATCTAAGTCCCCTGAGTTTACAATATGAATTTTAGGATAAACTTACCAATTTCTACAAAGAAACCAGATGGGATTTTTATAAGGATTATATTAAATCTGTAAATCAATTTGGAGAGTACTGCCATCTTAACAATCTTAAGTCTTCCAGTTGTGAACATGGGATTTCTTTCCATTATTTAAATCTTTTAAAATTTCAACATTGTTTTGTAGTGTTCAAAGTATTAGTTGTGTACTTCTTCTGTTAAAATATTCCTAAGTATTTTATTCTTTTTGATGTTACTATAAGTGGAATAATTTCTTAATTTCACTGTAGATTGTGCATCTCAAGTATACAAAAATACAATTGATTTTATATTCTGCAACTTTGATGTAGTTATTCACATTATGTTTTGTTCACTTATGTTTGAACCAGAAAATTTTAAACCAAGAGTCTATAATTATTGTAAAATGTTACCATTTTGGGATGCTTAAAGTAAGGGGCACAGAGGAATCAATTTCCAACTAACATAACATTTTATTCATGAGTGTGGCTCTCATAATAAATTTTATTTCTGTTATTTTTTTTCAGGGAAATTCGTTGTTTTTTCAATTAACTGAAAGCAAGAGAGTCTGGAACTAATACTAAGAAAATACAATTTATAAAATTAATTTTGTTACAATTTTAAATGAAACCAACAGTTTTTCATTTAACTAACAAATTTACTAAGGAGACAAGCAATTTCTCAATGGTTTGGTTTGTCAGGAACCTTGTAGATATCTGGTAACTTGTTTGCTTATGATTCTGGACAGCTATAGCTAGAATTCAGACTGCCCCAGTGTAAATGTCAAGGTTTATATCAAGTACAACTTTTATAGTTTAACTTTTCAAATTAAGCAAGATATCACTTTCAAAGAACAAGATCCCAGTGTTCATCAGTATCTTTAAAAAAAATGAAGCTTTATTACATAGGTAACAATTATTGGGAAAAAGCATTTCTTGGTATGAGCTAACTTTCTGGCTTTGCCCTTTGCTTTAGAATAAAGCACAGAGCTCTCTTTGTCTACCTAAGCAGTGGTGTCCTTGAAAATTTTAAATCATTCACACATTCACACAGCTTCAGGATCATACACAAGCACTCATATATAAAGGTCACCCTGTTAGCAGTACTAGCTACTATTTCTTTTGCCTGGTGTATTATGGTATCTCTTTTAAAATCAGGAATATGAGTGAAATTGTTTCCTCATCCATGAATTGAGATTTTTTTTAACTTACTTTGATGAAAAATTCTCGGCCTAAGTTTAGGATTTAAGAAAGAATCCCTCTTGCTAACCTTTGTGGTAATATTTTCATTGTATGAGAATAGTGACTTAATTGGCACTGTTATTGTTGTTAATGCTATTACTTCTGACAATAATAACAGTTATTTTTACCATATTTTGTTTCATTTCTGCTATTAGCAGAATAAGATAAGATAAATTTTTTAAAGCTAATACTGAAAATGACTCCAAGATTTTAATAATCTTTTATTTTAACTTTGGCCCCATCTTAATCACCCAAAAGCTAGCTTTTTCTAGAAGATCATCTGTTGACCTGTAATTGTAGGTTCATCAAAAGAGTATTTGGCACATGTACAAAGGGCTGTTAACTGAGGCATTTTTCCACAATTAAAGGAGCTGAAAGCAGAATCATTGATGGTGTTAGTCAAAGGTAAGTGTCCTATTTTTCAAAAATTTCAGGGAGATTTTACAGTAAGTTGTCCAAATAACTGTCTTTATGTGGCATGTCTCTTTTTGGAAGGCATCCGCTGAGGGTGCTTTCTAGTGCTCTGGGAACCAGTGCACACTCGGAACCCACAGCAACAGATAAATAGGAAACTAAGCAGGATCATCTTTCACTGGTTAACTAGGACTGAGATCTGCAAGTTAAACGGCTGGAAAAGGAGTCCCCCAAGCCTGGTAATGTCTTTGGTAGGCAGTGGCCGGCTGGCTCTTCAGCTCTGTTAGTTGGGCTTGTGTTTGTTTTCAAACCTCTAGGGGATTGTTAGCCTGGGGTCCATTGGCAGAATTCAGGGCGACCTTGGATGAAAAAATTCAATCTTTGTTTTCACTAACCTATAAATAAAAATACTTCCTTCAATAATGAATGTAGGCAATACATCACACCAGTGGTAGCAGTACCTCTAACTTTTCACTATAAATAATCACAGGCATTTTCATCTCACATTCTGCTCGTTGCAGATAGCTTGGAAATATCATTGAAGTTACTCCAAATTTATATAGTTATTCGAACCAGATCTTGTTGTTTAATGTGTTAACAAGGAAGCACATACATTACTATCTAAAATAATTTTGATAACAGTATTTCACTATATTTTTAAATCATATATATTTTATTTTATTCATTTAGAAACATTGCTCTTAAGCAAGTAAAGAGATCCAAGGTACACAAAAGAGTAAGAGTCCAGCAAGCGTAGGCTTAGGTGCAGAGGGACTTGAATGTACTCAGGGGAGGGGGCTGCCTGTAGGTGGTCACTGAACATGCCCCATCTCTTTGCTCCCTTGTGTTTGAAGGGAACTATGCCAGTTTCAGTATCTACCAGAATACCAGATCCAGGTTAACTCCAGTCCACAAGCTGATCTTGACAAGAGAATTCCTTGTGCTGACCTGTAGCCAACTTGAACACTTACCTGAAAACACAGCTTCTCAGGATTCGTCAAAACTAGATTTGAAAGATGAGGATGGCCCTTAGCCAGCTCTGGATCATCTTGTTTTCAGATTTTCACCCTTGAACCAAGGGCTGGGGTTGTTGGATGAGCCAGGACCTGCTGAATGAGGCCCCCCTCTACCATTTCCACTGCATTTATCCCTTAATTTGCCTCTAAATCCTTTGGGAAAAGGATCAAAATAGTGGCCACTCCAAACCAGAAGTCAGAAGTGGAAAAAAACATACTGATATAGGCACGAGTTTTACAAGCAATGTTATTTCCGTGGTTGGACCAGGAGGGGACCAAAGGAATGGGAAGATAAAATGAGCACCTTACTCAGGGAGGAGTCAGCCCTCTAACCCTGGGGCTTCATTAAATCATCACATTTCAATTACAGGTGTTTCTTGCATGTATAAAATGATCTTGCAGGTTGAAAGTTCAGCTTGCTATGCATTAATTACCTCCCGGTCTATCTGGTATTTCTAGTTTTTTATGTTTGTGAATGAGAGTGAAAAGGAAAGAAGTTTCCTTGTTTTCACTTACTTTAAACAGGACCACTATGTGTGACTAATAAGAGTTTGCTGTACAGCTGAAGCTATCTTTCTGACTAATGGTTTATTTAAATTTTTAGCACAGGAGATAATGGGTAAAGGGAGATCTTACAAACAGAAGCCCTGGGCTCTAACCTTGATAATTCCTCTGTTTAAACCAGTTATGTTCTTCTACAAGTCCCTGTATTTTGTTGTGCTTGGACTTCCTCAAGCAATATGACCTAGAAATTTCAGAAGAAATGAAAGTTGGGAGAGAGAAAATCAGTATGAAGTACTTGGAGTTTATTGGAAAGTTAAGCAGACATGTTTTGGCATAATATTTTTAAAAGTTCAGCTATGTATAGTTTGCCCTGCAGATAGTAAGTGAATGTTTTTTTGATTTGAATTTGTTTGCCACTAGTATTGTTTCTTACACTTCAAAGAATTTTACAAGAAAGAATGAATAGATTTTAGGCACTATTCACTACTGTATGCCTTCTGTATTTCCTGGAGTGGGTAGACATGGCTTTCTTTTGAGGAATAGCAGGTTATTGGAAACTACTAAGGTCTATCAATTTCATGGCCATAAAACTGTTCCATTTATGATGGTGAAGATATCCATTGGAAATTAGAAGGCTTATGAATTGCTTCATGTGAACATCACTTACAAGTTAGAGTTATGTCCATAGCTTTAAAAAATGCCCAATTGTGTCAAAATAAAGGTTATCTCTGTATTATAGTTTTTAAAGTAGCTGTCTGGACAGTGTTTGTTATTTCCATTTTTACCCTTTGAAATAGCTACACCCTAATCAGGGGTATCTTTTAAAATAGAGATATGGCAATATTTTACACATCTCAATTATGGAACCCTTTAGTGACTCCATTGATGCTTCTTGGTTTATAATCCCATACTGCATGGCAGGTGGAGTAGTGAAAATTTTTGAAAGTGTGTAAATTTGACACTAGTCCTCTAATAAAATATCTCTATTACTCATATAGTAATGTAATAAAAACTACCTATATAGCTAAAAAAGTCAGTTGTTAATATATTATACATATATAATATTATTATATATTCAGTATATAAAAACTATATAGTTTTTAAAAATTTAGTTGTCAATATATTATATATAATTATATAATGTTATTTTATATTCGACATAGAACCTTAAATTGTACATTCCTTTGGAAGAGGATATAAGAGAATTATTTACTACAATATATTCATAACTTAGAATAGTGTCTGGTGCATAGTAAACTTTCAAAAAATTTTGAATGATCTAAGAGAGGAGCCCAATGAGCAAATCTTCAAATTAATGCTATATTAATTACATATAGATTATACATAAATTATTCTTCAGTGGAGAAGATTAAAGCAAATATTTCCTTAATGTCCACTAATCCAAGATTAGGAAACAAATATAGTAACTTAAAATTGTAACCTACTGCTCTCCTCCCCATTATCCTTTAGCTTAATATTGGCAGAATTGCTTAATACAGCATACAACCTTTTGGCAGAGGGAAAGAAACATTACTAACAAAAAGAGGGTATTGTATTTTGCCATTGTATTATTATTGACAAGGTGTGTAAAGTCATAAGGGCAGGCATTCTGACTTTGCTTTTCGTGAAGAATATTTCAGAGCAGTCCTGGCTCACGGTCTTAAAATGACCTTCCCTGCTTATAGTTAAATTATCTTTTGTGGCTTTCATTATTTTCATTTCTTTATGACAGGATACAACCCACTAAGCTGAGCAAGCAGAAAAAAACATAGCATAGTCCTGGTCCTTCCACATTATTAACCAAGTTTCTTCATTTCCCCAGGTTTTGATTTCAAGCTCTAGACTAGGGGTTGGCAAACTATGGACCACAAGCCAAATCTAGCTACTGCTTGTTTTTATATAGTCCACAAGATACAAATAGTTTTTATATTTACAAATGGTTGAAAAAAATCAAAAGAGGAGTCATATTTTATGGCAGACAAAATTATATAAAATTCAAATTTCAGAGTCCATGAATATGGTTCTATTAGAACATAGCCAGGCTAATTTGCTGATGTATTTGCTACAGCTGTGTTCACACTGCAATGGCAGAATTGAGTAGCTGTGGCAGAGACCATGTGGCCCTCAAAGTCTAAAGTATTTACTAACTGGCTTTTTATAGAAAAAACTTGCCAACACTGCTTTAGGTTATTCGGTGGATGAAGAACTTTATCAAGCTATATGAAATAAAAATCTATGTAGTCTTTTAAATAAATAAAAACAATTCTAGATATTTCCTGTGGATTGAAGCATAATCTTTAAAATGAACTGATAAAAGAATAATTCTGAATCAAAAGCTTTTCTAGTCATGCACTAAAATATCCTAGCTGCTTCCTTCAAGTATTACTTCAGTTTTTTAAGCTGATGTTCTATTGTTCTGGTTTCATCCAGAATTTAACCACAAAAATCAAAGAATGATGACTTAGAGTCAATTCTTCCCAATAGGGAGTTAAAACGTAATTCTTGAGTTGATGCAATGTAAGTTTCAATTTTGGTTCCACCACTCTTTACCCGAGAAATACTACTTAACTTCTTTGAGCCTCAGTTTTCCCATCTGTAAAATGGCAGTAAACATATTAGCTCTAGGACCAAGCCAAGACATGAGGACATCACAGGTACTAATATCATGACTGCTTCTAACAGTATTCTTTAAATATTTATTTACTAATTGTTGGTGATACTGAAGAGAGACTGATTTTTCTATTGACAAAAATAAATTCCTCACAATTTTTTGATGTTCCAAATAAGAGATTTCTTCTATGTGAAGTTATCTGAAATTGCCTTTTATTTTTCAGTTCTTTGCATGACATACAACTATGGACACTCAGCTGCCAAGGGTTAGGCTAATTTACGTGGATCTATTTATTAAGTATCATGCTAAATACATTTTAAAGGTATTTTTTTCTGCTTCTCTATTTGCCAAATGTCACCCATCTTGTTCTTGTCTCTGTGTGTGCGTGTGCTCACACATACATGTGTATGTATGTAATTTTCTAAGGCAGACCATTTCTTGGGGGACATACTAAAAGTTTTATAACTTAGATGATAAAGGGTAAATTGGTCTTGCTTAATAGAGAACACCATGCCTGTGAACTGTTTCACTGCAGTCTCTGTTTCACTCCGGCTTTCTAGGCCTCAAGTTTGTGCCACGTGTCCCTGACCTTGTAAGCCCTCCAGATTCTGGAAGGACCTAGATCCACACTGGCAAGAATTGTCTTTTATTTGCATTGAAGGTTTCCATGATCTGATGGGATTGAGACCAATTTGGATTTTATCTGTTGTTTAAGGAATTCAATTTGGAAACCTGAGTTAATAGACATCAAATTTCTGTTTTATTACAATGATATTATATAGTGGCCTCCCTGAGCTGGCTCATGGTTTAATCCTACAAGGAATAAATAAGATTATGTATTTATATTTATAAATAAAATATAATTTTATGTATTTTATATAAATATATATATGATGTATTTGTATATTTTATATATTTTATTTTTATATATGTCATATATAAATATATTTATATACATTCACTTTGTATATATATATAAATAATATAATATAAATAAAAAATATATAATATCTACAATGCTCTCTTACCATACAGCTTCAGCTTGGCACAAAGTAGGCACTGAAAGAAAGGCAAGATAGTTATTGCCACCCTGTGGCAGATATCTCCTTAGAAATAGAAAATTTATCAAAACACTAGGGGCATGTGAAGCATAAGCTCTAGAACAAGGCTGCCCAGCAGAACTTCTTCAGTGACAGGAATGTTATGGCTCTTGACTCTCCAATGTGGTAGCCGCTAACTGCATGCAAACTGAGGAATGAGTGGTTTAAAATCTAATTTTAAAAAATTTAAAACTTAAAGCCACATGTGTGCTGGAGTACCACATTAAACCGCATAACTCCAGAATTTTAAAAGACTTTAACAGAGAATTAGAATAATATAACTCTGATAACACAGAGAACAGGTCTCTCAGATTGCTAGTAAAATGCCAACATGGGGAAATCCATAGTAGATAAAGAGCCACACTGAAATTTATGACAAACCACCTCTTATTTAACAAGATCTCTCTTGTAATTTCCCATGCTATAATGATATGGGAGGGTAAATTAGAATTATAACACCTAGGAAAGGTATTTCAACATGTAATCATGTGATTATTAATATCACATATATTTACTCCAAAATATATTCACATAATCCAAAATCATACTGAGTGGAATTTAAGTAATAGTGAAACCTGAGCTTTATTCCAAAACAGAGTAACTCCAAACTGGATTCAGAGGTGACTTCATTTTTATATATCACATCTGATTGATGAATTAAGTAGCTCAACACATTTCTGGAGCCCTTAGGACATGGGATATGCAAGGATGAACCATGCAGACATGGGAAGAACATATTGTGAATTCTTAATATAGTAAGTTACCTGGAGGAAGGCATTGTACTAGAAAGAACTGACCAAAGACCAAGGTGGCCGGAGTAGGAAGGAGAGGATGGAGGGGGCATACCAGAGGAAGCGCGGGGTGGGGGTGGGGGGGGCGAGGTCTAAATGTTACATGACCCTTTAGTCCAGAGGATGGAATTTGAACTTTCCCCTAAGAGCAAGTGAATGCCATTTGAAAAGTTTTAAGTTGGAAGTTGAAAAGGGATGATGACGAGATCAGACTATTTTAAAGAATCTGATGATTTGAAATAAAAATATTAAAAGGAAACCTGCCCAGGGAGGAGCATGGACACCAACCTGGAAAATATGAGGGCAACTGAGTAATATACAAGGTCTTTCAAGAATGAAGTAGATTTCCATTATGTCCCATGGCCTAGCCCCTAGAGGTTTTCTGACACAGCAAACAGAAGGACACTTTAAAAAGTCATCCTATCATTTCCCCGCTTGAACCCTCCAGCTGGCCTCCATCTCACTCAAGCCTAACACAACCCTTTGTGGTCTGGGCCCAACAATCTCCTACAGATTTTCCCCTCATACCACTGCAACCCCACTAGCATCTTGCCTGTTCCTTCAACATGTCAAGCATTCTCTGTAGAAGGGCCTTTGCACCTGCTGTCCAACCCCGCCACCGCCCAACACTCTCTTCCCACCAGATATCCCCATGGCTTCTTCCCTTGTTCTTGTCAAGTCTCTGTTCAAATGTCATTATCAGTGGGCTGCAGTACCAGTCCCTAACCAACAAACGTAAGATAGTACCTCCTGTTCCACAAGAGTCCCTTTTCCTTCTGCCTTGCTTCCCTGTTCTCCACGGCACTTATCACCAGCTGCTGAACTATTTGTTTGTTTGCCTTGTCTCTCCCCACTAAAATATAAACTCTGGGAGAGCAGGGACTTTGATTTGTTCCCTGCTATATTCTCAGCATGGTAGATATTCAACAATTATTTGTTGAATGAACATGTGAACGAATGAATGCATGATGGACTTGATCTCTCAAACGTCTTTCCCAGCTCACTGACTATAGTTTGGGGAACCAGGACTAATACTTCATGTTCTGCTACTTTGTGCAAAAACTTACTGCCACTCTCCCTTGGGGAAAGTTCCAAGAATTATGGCCAGTCTCTCCCATCTTCTATTTCCTTCCCTACCTCAAGGATCTACAAGGAGCTGTGCCAACCCTTCACCTAGTACCAACTCTTTCCAACTACCAGCTAGAATGGCTATAGGCAACCAGTCCTGTGGGTGACTGCCCCTATATTGGTTGGAACCCAAAAATGCCAGATGTGTGAACTCGCCTGCTGAGCTCTTTATTGCTTATAGATTTTAGAGGAGGAACCAAGAAAATGGGATTTTTAGCCTGTCTCAAAAGTACTTGCAACTTTTTTTTTTTTTTTTTGCAAGTACAAAGTAGAGAAAAGAGTGTGGATTAGGACTCAGAAGGTCTGGGTTTGAATCCCAACTTGTAACTTGGTGTGTGTCACAGCATCAGGCAAGCAACTAAACCTCTCCTAGCTTCAGCTTCCCATCTGTCAATAGGAATAACTATTCCTGCTCTGCCCAACCTGTCAGGAGGGATGTTGTGGGCAGGGGTCACAAGACAGTAATAGGTGCATACTTTGTGAACTATACAATAACAGAAACACGATGGTGTCATCTCCCAAATGCCCAACAAAATAAAAAAGTAATCTCTCTTCACCCAGTAATGACAAGAGCTGAGGAAAGGAATCTCAATGCATTTTTGGGCCTTGCATTTCTATGGAAACCATCAGCACACTACCTGTTGTTGGGAGAGAGATAGTCAATAATAGATGTGTTTTTATGGCATGGGCAAATTGGCTACCTTTAGTCATTAAGTTATCTTAGCCAAAAAAAGATGGATTCACACAGGCAGGGTGACTGGTTGAAATGATGTCTCAAAAATAACTTTTTTAAAAATGGTTGCTTTGATTATCTGTATAAGCATGTATGTATGTTTATTTTAAATGTGTGCATCTAGAAATGCTTTAAAAACATACATATAATTTTAACCTAAGCAAATAGTTTAACATGCAAAGCACAATGTTATGAAAGGAAATGTCATCATCTTTGTTGAAGAATCTGAGACTTAAGCCTAGTGTGCATCTGTCGTTCACAAGCATGAGATTGCTGTGTAGCTTGAGAGAAGTGGTGAGACTGGCCTACTCTTCCTGGGAAAAAGAGTAAGTGGGCACAGGTCAAATCCCAAATGAAAACCCAACAGCAAGTAGAATTAAATGATCTATATATCTCTTCGCACATATTAAAAAGACCCTTGACTTATCAAAGAAAAAGATCTAAAATTGCCTTGGCTGGTTGATTCTGAGATTTAGGCAAACTTGCTGTGCTGGGTGATGGTCTAATGAAGTCTTCTTACTGCCCTCCAGGGTTCAGCTTCCCAGGGATTATCATCCAGTTTGAGACTAAGCCATGGCCTTGACATCTCTATTACATACTTCATGACTCACTAGTTCCCCGGCAGGATGGAGCTGGGTGAAGTGTGCAATCCTGCCTACAATATAGCCCTTGGTTAGAGCTGTGCCTTGGTGACAGATGAGTAAAACTAAATTGCTGACAAAGGGGTTTGAGTTTATCTGTGAATTTCAAGTATCTGTGGTATTTCTATCTGCACAGCATGTAATTTTAATGTGGTGCATCCCGTTGAAACCAGCACCTAGGCAAGGATTTCTGAGCAATCAGGTGGAGTTACGGGTTTTCTCGTTTTGCTGGTTAATGTTTGCGCTGTTTGGATGGGGATCAGTGTGTGACTGGTGGCTCTGTGTGTGTCACCTGGGGCCATCATTCTGTCCTCTCAGGAGCTAAAAACACCACTCTTCAAACCTGCACTTTGGTTCCTGGTTGTTCATATGTATGGCAGCCTATAGACTCATTGTCTTCCATGCATGTTTTAATCTTGCAACACATGAAGCCTGTGAAATGGAATATCCATATTATATAAATTGCAGTAATCAGCTCTTGACAGATTTCTGCAAAATGTTTGTCGATAACTTCCTCCAATGTCCTGAGACATTTTACAAAGAATCATTGTCAGTGTTTCAGAGAGCAAGAAACATGAGATAGTTATCTATACCATTTCTCCATTCTAGTATTTATTGCATGTGCTTGGAAGCCAACCAGCTTTCTAACAGGGTTTAAAATGTCAGCCAGAATGTACTGAATATATAGTAGAGACTAAGATTAAATTTCCTTTGGTTTACTTAGATAAGCTGGGCCTAGGGTTAGTTTTGGGGGAGGGAAGGAGTCACTGGTCTAATAATTCATTGCCCTTAAAAAGAAATCCTTTCTTATTTTCCCCTTCAATCTGTGCCCATCTGTTCTTTTTATCATATCAGAGAGTTAGGCAATATTTAAGCCTATTAGATGGCATCTTGTTTGAATATCTTCTTAAAAATTCACCACGAAAAAAATTAGTTATTAAATCACATCAATTTCTCTATACCACAAGAAAATATAAATGAAGTAATTTGAACAATTCCTTATACTCCCCCTAAGTTGACCAAAGATGTGGAGTTCTCCAAAGAGAATGAATTTGCTCATATCAGTCCCTAAACAGCATTTACTTTGTTTGGCATTCAATTGGACAAGAATGTTTTCTGTTTGATGAAAAACACTTTCTACTTTTAAGCTGCAAACAAAGCTGCTAAGTTCCAGTGTCCTTCCCGGACCCATCTGAGTATACACAGAAACGCTCCAGATTCAGCCCGGCATGTCAAGGAGCATGGGATTCTGGGGCATTTCTCGGGCCGTGTCTAAGGCTGGAAGGGCTCTGCAGAGCTCTCTGTACCTATCTTCCTGCCGATATTGACAGAAGCAGGGCCATTACCGCTGAGGCTCTATGACTCTTTTATTTATTTTTAAACAATAACTGTTGGCAATGTCCAGGTTCCTTCTCTTCTGCCATGGGGACTTCCTTAACATCCAGGAGCTGCTGGTAGTCACTGGCTGCCCCCTCCCCTCCCTCTGTGTAGGCTCCAGGATAGAAATCCTACCATCAAGAATTTCATGTTTCCTGAGCTCAGGTTAAAGAATTGCCATGACCATGTGAATTCCTGAGGAATTCATCTACTTTCTTATATGCATGGCTTAATTATAAGGATGAAATTTTATATATGATTGAGATGCCATGACTTTACCATCTACCTTGAACATGGATGATTACAGTTTATTGTTTAATTCATGAGAATAAAATAATGTAACTTTTATGATCAGAGATATAGGAACCTGGGTGGAGTATTCAAGGCAAGTCCTTTGCCCCAAAGTAGAAATGTACATTAGGTTTATCTTTCAAAGATAGTGTTTGTCTATCCCCACCAACCTCAGAAAAAAATATAAACAAACCAAAAATTGGACACATTTTGTAAAAAGAGACTGACCTTCCCTCTGCATCTGCTATCCCAGTGCCCTCCTTGGGAGAATGAGGAGGCAGTGACATAAATCTTATTAGCATTCCTTCTCTTGGTGAAAGACTTTCCCTAGAGATAATCTGCTTTCGTCAGATCCCTCTATTCTAGAGAAGCCCAGAAAATCGTGAGGAATTATAGGTGTTTGATGGAGCACCAAGAGTGGAACCTCCGTTTCCCTATGTCTAACCAAGTGCAGGCAGCCTTGTATCACTGTGCCTCTGTGTCATAAAAATCCCCTTGGGCATGTGGGTCAAATTTTACATGCAACATTTTCAGCCATTCCAAACTGGCCTCTGGAGTGTTGTCCTTGTGCTGAAATAATATGTCTCTTTTTTACTGTTTCCACAAGGCCGGTGCATGAAGATAGGCTGTACTTCCCCAGAGACTACAGAATTCTTCTGCACTTTGAGGAAGTCTGCGTGCAGGGAAGAAGCAGGGTAAGGCAGTGGTTTTTGGGTGCTTTTACCACAATAAGATTATACATTTCATATTATGACCCAAATCCCAAAACACATGACTATGAAGTTGCAAGTATGCGTATACAATATAACTGAAATAAATTGCCCGGAAAAACCCTTGCCCTTATCATTTCAATGAATTCTGCTCTGGTTCATTTAAAAACATATATAGTTTGTAACCCACTAAATTGATTTTATGTCCCTTTTATGAATGGACTATGATTCTGAGGCTTTACTCCATGGTAATGTACCTGGCTTACCTCCTCATACTATTCCTGCCCAAAGTACAGCTAAGCATATTTGTTTCTTAATGTGGGACCTAGCCACACTCTATAAAACATTTCATTGGGAGCCATCTTTGTTGGTACTCAGCGTGATCAAAGGACTTTCCTGTGGGCATATCCATGGGCGTGACCTAGGGGAACAGATGTTCTTAAAGGACTGGCCTTGTGTCTGTCTTTCAAGCTGCTGTATTGTCCTTTGAGTCCCCTCCCCATCTCTCTTTCCAAACAGGAATAAATAGTTGCAGGCCAACTTGCTCTACTCTGTGCTATGACCTTGAACACGTTGCTTAATGTCTTTGATCCTCAGTCCCTGATCTATAAAATAAAAAAGCCCAATTCTGCCTCACAAGGCAGTTATGAAAGGCAAATGATATATTAAATGTGAAAATGCCTTCTCAACTTTAAAGTAAAAGTTTGGTATAATTATAATTTTACCCATAGTAACTGTAAGCCATGACACATTAGAATTAAATGTATAAATAATACAGTACACTGAAACTCTATTATGGGAGGGTTACTAGTGCTTCTACAACTCTCTGATATTTAATAAACTAACAAAGATATTAATACATTCTAAAAGCAAATTATTAAATCTATCAGTATCTGTATGAAGTTATATGTGCTGCCTAATAAACCACCTTAAAACTTATTGACTTAAATTCATAGAGACAGAAGTAGAACAGTGGTTACCAGGGGCTGAGAGGAGAGGGAGGAATAGTGTTTAATGGGGACAGAGTTTCGGTTTGAGATGATGAGAAAGTTCTGGAGACGGAAGGTGCTGATGGTCACTTCCCAATGAATATACTAAATGGCACAGAACTGTACACTTAAAAATGGTTGAAATGGTAAATCTCCTGTATATTTCACCATAATAAAAAGGAACCTTACAACTATAACCCTTTTAGAGTCAGGACTTGGGGCAGGGCTCAAAAGGTTCAGCTCCTCCTTGCTCTGTGTGGTGTCTCTTAGGGCAGTTCAGCTGGAACCACAAGATCCAAGAGGGCTTCACTGACCATTTTGGTGCCGGCTCTTAGCTGGGATGCCACTGCTCTTCAACACGTGGCTCTCAACCCTGACGTCTTCTCTCTACATGTGGCCTCTCTCTACAGGTAGACAGCCTGATCTTCCATGCAAGGCAGTTGGGTACTGAGAGAGAAAGCGCCAGACCTCTTCAGACCTGGGATTGAGGTCCCAGAAAGGCACTTCTATCACATGCTATATTGGTCAGCAAGTCATCGTGCCGGCACAGAGCCAGTGTGGAGGGGACTAGGCATAGGCATGGACTCAGGGGGCATGGTTCATTTAGGGCCATTTCGCAAAAATCTACTAGAGCCTCCTGTCTGGCCAATGAGTTTCAGCCCCGGAAAAGTTCACTATGGATTCAATGAGACCAAAAAATGACAATGGAACATTCTTAGGGTGAAAGGATTTATACTTGACTTTATTCCCACGGCGGCAGGTCAATCACTAGAATCCTGTCCACTCAGAGCGAGTCTGCATGCAGCAAGCCGATCTCTGCCTCTGGGCCTCTCTGCCCCCGCAGCCATCTCAGTCTCTGTCCTTGGCGTTGCCACCACTCCAGTCTCTGCTCTCCTGCAGCCGTGCAGCCTGTATGGCCTAGAGCACTGAGAAGAGCTCTTTATATAGAGTCAATAGCAACGTGTGTGGTGAGCTAGCTGACTAGGACCAGGTGAGAATCCCAGCCATAGGAATCTTCACTTTATCCACACTTCCATACCAAATTTTTGGCATTTCTCCCTGCTTTGCCTTCTCCTGAATCATTCTAGTGCTGTATCTATGGATTTGTGGTACAGGGTGGCGGTTAAGAGGATAAACTTTGGCGTGAGGCTTCAAATGTTGGCTCTGCCATTTGTTGGTTATATGACCTTTGGCAAATTATTCACCCTGTGTCTCAGTTTTCTTATCTGTAAAATGGGGATGGCAATAGTATTTATCCCATCATGGTGTTGTGAGTAATGAATGAATGAAATGAGTAAAAACTTTAATAACAGTACCTGGCACAAAGTAAGAACTATATAAGCATTTGCTATTGCTGTTATTGTTTTTGTTTGGTTTTTGTGAGAAAACAGGAAAGAGATGGAATGGTGGGAAAAGGAATATTCAGGGCTACATAAGACAGAAAGGCTGAAAACATTTGCTCGAGACACAGGACCTCCCTGCCTCACAGAGTTCTCACTTACCTCTAAATCCTTTGCTGACATTTAAGCCTCTTTCCTTTTGTTCTGCCCACAAGAGACATGGAGAACAGCTGACCAGCATCTCCCCATAATAATCCCCCGAACACCTGAAGAGAGCTGTGAGAACTTAAAGATTTGCCGAGGCTAATCTGAACATAGGTAATTGAGTTGATGATATGTTCAAATGCATGTAGATCTGTGCCCGGGCACAGTTGCTGGGTTGTAAGCAGGCAGGCACCTCACACTGCACTTCACCTTGTTAGGAAGCTGGAGCACTGGATCTTATCTTCCCTGAATGCAGTTAGGGAGTGAGTCTCCTCTTTCTGAGCAGAAACCTGGAGGAGGTTTCCGAGGGGGAGGAAAATGCAAGCAGACTCTGGCTCAAAGATGAGTTAAGCCCAGGAACTTAATGTTGAGCAGTTAATTAGCACCTACTGTTTATTGCAGTGAGCTTGCAGTTGGCCCTAGTGCCTAATCCAATAGGCACATTTCAATCTTCAGCTTCCTGGACAGCCCTATAGCATTTGTCATCCTCTCCTACTTTGGAGTGAGGCAGCGCATTGTGGTGTTGGAGCCAATATTGGAGACAGAATGCCTGAATTCAAGTCCTGCCTCTGCCACTTAACCAGCTAGCTGCACGACCCTGTGCAAGTTACTCAACTGTCAGTTTCTTCATTTTCATCCTCATCTTCATCTACAAAATGGGATTGACGATAGTACTATAGTATTGCGTTGCTTGAAAGAACAAAATTTTTTTTGCAAACCTTTTAGCACACTGGGGAGATACAGCAAGAACTGAAAATTCTTGGGACAATTGACAAACTGGGACAGTTAATGGACCATTATTCTGCCTATTGGACCATTTTCCTTCTATGACTCTTTTGCCAACCCTCTTTTCTCTCATCCATGAAAACCTGGCAGTTCTCCCAAGATTCTACCTTTGATCTTCTACTGTTCCCATTTTGTACAACCTCCTATGTGATTCATGCCCTTGTTCTCAGTTACTATCTATGCATTGATGCCTTGGAAATCTTTATCTCTAGGCTAACTTTTCATTGTTGATACTGCTATCTGGATAATCTAATGCTCCTTAAATCCAAAAGGTCTAAAGCCAGGACTTCCACCCCTTGCTATGATGAAGTAAACTGGCAATCCACCACTATTAAAAAAAAAATCACTCAACTGGACAAATTATATGAGTCAACTGTTTTAGGTAGCAGAACTCTGTGGTCCCTAAGTGAAGAGATACTTAAGAGGTGAGTTCAGAATCACTCGGATTCTTTATCTGAGGGCAGTTTCCATACCAGGAAGCAGTGAGCTTAAGGACTAGCTGAGCTGAGCCAGCAGCGACTGTAGTTTGGGGCAGCTGAGGAGCTGGAATCCACAAAATGGAGCACTGGAGAGGTGGAAGCTTTGCAAAAACAGGGCTCCAAATATCCTTGGCGGGGTGGGGTCTCTGTAGGTGCTTGGCTATGAGCTGTGCTGACATATGTAAGATGAGACTATCCAAGAATTACCAGACGCCAGCTTCTCTGGGCTTGAATGCCAGGCAGAAATATTAGAGTTCAAACAGTGATGGGGCTTATCAGAGTGTCAGCTCATCCTGAGTGGAAAGTCTCATTAATACTTTGTTAATGACACCTCAGGCATCTATCTGGGGCACCAGAAAGATCACATTTTAATGTCAGGACCATGTTCTAGGGCAGCATGTTTCAGATTGTTGTTCCCAGACCAGTTGTATCAGCATCACCTGGAAATTTGTTAGGCAAACTTGGAAATGCAAATTCTGAATTCCCACCTCAGATCTACTGGATCAGAAACTTGGAGGAAGAAACCTAGAAATTTGTAGGTTTTTTTCTTTTATTGAATTACCTCTGATATACAATCTTATATTGGTTTCAGGTATACAACATAGTGGTTCAACAGTTACTAATATTATTAAATCCTCATCCCCTCATTAGTAAGGTTATTATCTGTCAACATAGGAAGACATTACAGAAGTATTGGCTACATTCTCCATGCCGTACTGCTATCCCCATGACCAACTTATATTATGATTGAGACTTTTAAGCCCTTTTATCCCTCTCCCGCTCTCCTCAACCTCTCCCCCATGCTAACAACCAGTCACTTCTCAGTGTCTATAAGTCTACTGCTATTTTGTTTTCTTTTGTTTTATATTCCACAAATAAGTGAAATCATATGGTATTTGTCTTTCTCCACCTGGCTTATTTCACTTAGTATAGTACTTTCTAGGTCTGCTCATGTTGTTGCAAATGCTAGGATTTCTTTCTTTTTATGGCTGAATAATATTCCATTCTGTATATGTACCACCTCTTCTTTATCCATTCATCTACTGATGGACACTTTGGTTGCTCCCATATCTTGGCTATTGTATATAATGCAGCAATAAACATATGGGTGCATATATCTTTTCAAATCAGGGATTTTGTTTTCTTCCAGTAAATTCCTCAAAGTGGAATTACTAGGTCATATGTTATTTCTATTTTCAGTTTTTGAGGAACCTCTACACTGCTTTCTACAGTGGCTGCACCAATTTACACTCTCACCAACACTGTAGGAGGGTTCCATTTTCTCCACATCCTTGCCAACCCTTGATATGTCTTGTATTTTGGATAGTAGCCGTTCTAACTGGTGTGAGGTGCTATCTCATTGTGGTTTTGATTTGTATTTCCCTGATGATTAGGAATGTGAAGCATCTTTTCATGTGGCTGTTGGCCATCTGTATTCCTCCTTTGGAGAAATGTCTGTTCAAGTCCTCTGCCAATTTTTTAATTGAGTTATTTGTTTTTTTGGTGTTGAGGTGTATGCATTCTATATATATTTTGGATGTTAGCCCCTTATCGGATAAATCATTTATGAATATATTCTCCCATACGAAAGGTTGCCTTTTTGTTCTGCTGATGGTGTTGTGTGCTGTACAGAGCTTTTTAGGTTGATGTAGTCCCACTTTTTCATTTTTTATTTTGTTTCCCTTGCTTGAGGACATGTGTCCAGGAAAAAATTGCTTATGTTCAAGAGATTTTTGTGTATGTTTTTTTAGAGAATTTTATACTTTCACATCCTACATTCAGGTCTTTGATCCATTTTGAGTTTACTTTTGTGTGTGGGGTTAGACAGTAATCCAGTTTCATTCTCTTACATGTCGCTGTCCAGTTTTGTCAACACCAGCTGTTGAAGAGGCTGTCATTTCCCCATTGTATATCCATGGCTCCTTTATCATATATTAATTGACCATATATGCTTGGGTTTATATCTGGGCTCTCTAGTCTGTTCCATTGGTCTATGGGTCTGTTCTTGTGCCAGTACCAAATTGTCTTGATTACTGTGGCTTTGTAGTAGAGCTTGAAGTCAGGGAGCATAATTCCCCCTGCTTTATTCTTCCTTCTCAGGATTGCTTTGGCTATTCAGTACCACACTGTTTTGATTACTGTAGCTTTGTGGTATAACTTGAAGTCAGGATGTGTAATACCCTTTCCATGTTGTGATGATGATCACCTCTCACTGCTGTATATTCAAATGAAGCCTCTATTATCCTGGATTTCTGTGTGACTATGAGGAGCATTGCCCCCTGGCCAACCTGCATGGAACGTGTGGCATGAGCAAAGAATTATTTTGGTTGTTTTAAGGCACTGAGATTTTGAGGTTGTTTCTTGTCACAGCATAACCTAATCTGACTAACATACTATCTGATAGGATTACTGTGAGGGTTAGATGAAATGACATATATCAAGTGCTTGACACATGGTTAGCACTCAATATGTTAGTAATTATTCTTGCTTGAACCTGTGTAGTAACCACCTAACCTCTCTGACCCTGAACCATTTCCTCCATCTTCTCCACTGCCACCTAAGTGATCTTTCTAAAAGGCCACTGATCATTTTTCCTTATTCACAAGGTTTCGGTTTCTCCTGATTTTGGTAAAGCCTACATTCCCTAGCAGGGGTCAAGACTTCCATGGCCTGGATCCTGCCTGCCTCTCCAGACCCAACTTCCATTAATCTCCCAAAGGTCGCCTGGATCCAGGCACATTAAACAATCACTGTTGCCTGTTCTTGTTATGCTCTGTCTCACATTAACATCATTGCAAATATATTCCTTCTGCCTTGAGTGCCCTTCATTCCCTTGTCCATGAGGCAAACTGCTTTTTATCCTTCAAGAGAGCTCAAAGCTCACCTCATCTATGAACCTACTCTGGCATGCTCAGTAGGAGTTACCTTCCTCTAATGTGCACTAATTATTTGTTTGCTTGTCCATTTTTGTTAGACTGTGGCCGTTGATGGCAAAGACTATGCCCACTTCATCTTTGTACCCCCAGGGCCTAGTACTGTGCCTGTCATGAGCCAGATATGTGCTTATGGCCTGTTTATTGAAAAGATGAATAAATGACTATTTATTGAAATTCTGTTTCTAATACAATTCATTCATTAGGTCATACCAAGGTGGGCAAAGTTTCCAATTTTTCTTAGACACAACAGAACCTAAAAATACAAAAGATTTTAAACATAAAAGCAATGCAGACTAAGGTACTTTGTAATTCAGTATTTTTTATTCTAAAGATTCCAGTACTAATCCCCAAATTCAGTAATGTGATTGTCACATAAGTGGTAGCACACTAGAGGTAATAGCTGTCACACAAAATGTTTACTTTCTGACATTTTGACTATCTGAGATTCTTCATATGACCATATTTTTGATGTAATGAAGAAATGAACAGTCAGTAGATAAAATACCTAATTAATATTCTCTGGGTGCACTTTCTTTTACAAATAGTGGTTTTAATAATACAGATGTGGCTTGAACATCTGAAGTCACTTTTCTGGAAGGCTGCTGCCCTTTCAATGGCAGATTTCTAATATTCCTTTAATCTGAAGCTTTCTCAAGGCTCTTTATTGTCTCTCTTGCAAAGAATAATAGCCTTTTTTTATTAAGGTATCATTGATATACACTCTTATGAAGGTTTCACATGAAAAACAATGTGGTTATTTCATTCACCCTTATCGAATAGTCATTTATTCATCTTTTCAATAAACAGGCCATACCCCATTGCAGTCACTGTCCATCAGTGTAGTAAGATGCCACAGAGTCCCTATTTGTCTTCTCTGAGCTACACTGTCTTCCCTTTGAACTCACACATACCATGTGCACCAATCATGATACCCCACAATCCCCCTCTCCCTCCCTCCCCACCAGCCCTCCTCCACCCCTCCCCTTTGGTAACCACTAGTTCCTTCTTGGAGTCTGTGAGTCTGCTGCTATTTTGTTTCTTCAGTTTTGCTTCATTGTTATACTCCACAAATGAGGGAAATCATTTGGTATTTGTCTTTCTCTGCCTGACTTATTTCACTGAGCATAATACCCTCCAGCTCCATCCACGTTGTTGTAAATGGTAGGATTTGTTTCTTTCTTATGGCTGAATAGTATTCCATTGTGTATATGTACCACATCTTCTTTATCCATTCAAGAAGGATAGATTTTTTCTGTTCAGTTTTCAGAACCTTTTACCTCTGTCTCCACCATAAAATCCATAGCCATTACAAAGGGTACTGACTGACATTTTTCCAGCAAAACTTCCCCTTCATGAGTCCATGATTTGATTTCCATAGACCATAATAAATTCCAGAATCTTTATATTGCCCACTGCTATCAAATTAACATGGTTCTGTAAGACTGAGGTAATCCAATAGCAAAATTTCTAAATAAGAGAACTCTAAAATCCTCAAAGATTTATAAGGATCAGATGGAGCAGAGGTTGCAATGGGAAGGGCATGCAATAATCAATAAGAAAAAGAATCTTGACATATGGGTATAAACCAACCTGCATACACCCATGTGTCATAGAGTACAGGGACCCAGAGTAACTTGGAGAAGGTATTCACATAGGAAATTGTGCAGGTTAAGCCTTCAGGAGAAAAGAAAACATGGCAAATAAAGAATTAAGTGTAGGTCTCAGTTAAGGAAAGGCATGACTGAGAACTTAAAAACCTCTGAGAAAAAACTGTGACACCACCCACATGGGCTATTCCTTAGACCTGGGAGTTGGAGTGACTGCACTTAGCAGAGGGGAGGAAAGGAAAGGATAGAAACTCAGTTCTGGGAAGGGAAAAAGAACACCTCCAAAAATACTTATCTCTTTCCATACTCCAAGGAGAAGGGGTTTTTTTGACCCCCAGAGACAGAAATGGCTTCTGCCATAGTTGTTGATTTCAAAAGGAAATTTAGAATTCCACAAAAAGAGTTTGAGCAATAGCCCAAGTCTGAGTAATGTGGATGTGAACAATCACGCCCACACTGGTTGGAAAAACATGTTATGTGGAAACTGAGCTGACATTTTAGGTTTAAAGAGTATATGAATTATCAAGGGGACCCATCCATTGTTTAACATATTGTATCTGTGAGAGAACATGCTCCCAGTTTAAAATGAGGCTGGAGTACAGGCAGTTGTATCCAAGCAGCCACCCCTTGCATGTACAGAACACTTCTAGCAGAATGTGGCTGACCACACAGTGGAGAGGTCCTGGCAAATTCAACATTTAAAGATCATTGAGCAGAAACAGCCATTTTAATTTTTATAATGAACTAACTGAATAGATACAAGGGAACAACAAAAGGAATGTAATTTTGGGGATCAGTTCTTTCTTGGATTGGGTCAGAAACACTCTGCACATATGGATTGTTTATTGTCAGCAATGAAATGTACTTTAGAGGGAGGCCGTATCAGATCACATAATATTAAATCTTGATAGCAAAGTGGTCCCAACATTGATTGGTCCAGATGGATAGTTGTTGGTCTTTCATTTTCTAAACTTGTTTCAGTTAATAGACCAGAGGGTCTGATCACACCTTATTATTTCACATGAAAATGAATGAACAAAATCATTTGCAACAGAAATTCATTAGAACTGATAGGCTCTATGGAATGATTTGCTGGCATTAAGTTGGTTTAAGAGATTGGGATGCGTCCTCTCTGCACATTGGGCCCTGTTCCCTCTGTTGGTCCTGTGGGAGCTTGATAAGCAAGTCAGATATTATTCTAGTCAAGATGTACATTTTCCCAACTAAGTGTCTTTGCATTTTCAGGTTAAAACCTGAAACTTATTCCAATTTCAGAAAGAAATGAAAAGCCATCTTCATTTTGACTAATATTACCTGAAAACAGCAGTTTTCCCCAAGGCAAAGAATTCCCTGTTTTAGGGAATGTCTCAAATACCAAAAGCTGGAACCACTGGATTAGCATAAGGTTCAGGAGTCCTTTGTGTCAGAGAACTTGGCCAACTTGATTTCTTTTTTTTTTTGCAAGAAAGATCAGAGATAAAGGAAATTCATCTTCAAAATACCCTTGAAATATATTATGCCTTAAGAGCATGGCAACCTCAGGAGTCAGCAAATTGATGAAACAGAGGATTAACAGCTATACAGGATGGTTTCTGTGGTTGGATATCTCTGGCTCATGTGGGTCACACAGAGGGCAGTGTGTGGGTAGGGGTGAGGGTGGGGAGGGTGGTATGTAACTGTTAATACCATATTCTGAAATTATTTTTGATTTTATATACTTTTAGTGATAATGCATACTTTATTTTAAAATTTCAAATAATCTTAAAGGAGGATGTGAGATTTTTATATTGGTTAAAATGTACCACATGTTGCATGAGGGCCACTGGGGTACCTCATTTAGACTTCTTGCAAAGAATACAGGGTAGGCCTTTTAAACTAATCACAATTCATAGTATTTACAATCATTTTAAATGACAATCTCAAGAGAAACAATGAAGTAAAAATCTTCCTATCCAACCACTAGTGACTCTCAGTTTTTACTCTATGAGGATCTCTGCCCTTTCTTCTGAGTATCCACCTTTGTAAGGACACAGCCAACATCCTAGTCAGCCTTTTCTCTAAGAAAGTAAAGCCTCTCTGCTCTCAGAGTACCAGCTGCTTCTCCCAGCACACACTGTAACTGCGTTCAAAAGGAAGACAGTGGTCAGAGTAAGCTCCCAGAATATACAGACTCTCATAAGACATGCTCAGCTGGAGTACAGACTCTTTCAAGCATACTGCACGGCCCTATGATGGCTTATCTGAATCCTTAGCCTGAACAGTAGGGTCAGATTGAGATTATACAATTTTTACAAGTGTGCCAACAAGCATCTCCACCTAAAAGTTCCACTGAGCCCTGCTGTTGGTCTGGTTAGATCATCTGACTTTGAGCAGGTACCAGTGACTTCCTGCCTTAAATGCATGTCCATCAACCTTTAAATTTCATTGCCATTACCTCACAAAGAGGCCCATTACCTTATCAGAAAGTCCTAGATCAACAGTTTATCAACCTTCTTCTTTATTGGAATCTCCTTATTAACATCTTCACTTCATTTGGGCTTTTAATATACACTGAGAAAACTACATAGAGGCAAAAAAAGTTATTGTCAACCTACACTGAAATTAACATGTAAATTGTTAATCAATATTATAGATATTTTTAAAAATAATCGCTATATATAAAACATAGTCAATCTGCAGGCAAGGCTTGAAGAAGACCTATATTACTTAAGGCTCTTTTGGTTGCAAATAACAGAAACAAACTCTAGCCAGAATAGATTAAAAGGCTCCAAAGAAAAGTTGAACACCAAAAGCAAGGTCATGGTCAATGGCAGTTCATGGCTCCACTCTAGGGCATTGGAATCACCATGACTTTTAGACTCTCAGTTCAGCAGTCCAGGTTCCCAGACTGAAACATTGAGTGGCTCAGCTTGGGTCTCTTCCTAGATGACCTATGGCCAGGGAGGACGCAAAGTACAGATAAAGTATATGGGGGTCACCCCTGGGTATCCACTGGGATCAACAGTTGACATTTTAGTTTTAGAAATTTTTTCCTTCTTGAACATATCCCTTTGAGAGTGTCTAAGTACAGACTCAGAGCTGTCCTTTTCTGAAGCCCACCTGAAAACTGGCATTCCCAAAGTTTAGAATTGCCTGTCTTCTCCATCATGATATTCGTTTCTCATGGTCACATTGTACCTTGGTCAAAATTAAGAACAGAATAGTATTTCCCTTTATTGTTTTCTCCTTCTGAGAGATGAAATGCCAGGGGGTACAGGGTAATTTATCAGATGCTCTTCTTTGAACAAAACTAGATTTCTGGTACACATCAGGAAAATGGACATATTTGTCTGGCCTGTTTTAATCTAGAATTTCTATATAGACGGGAATGGGGATGATGGGATTGAAAAGGGAGGCTAGGAGATTCATCTTGAGCCACCATTTTTATAGCAAGTCCAAATTTTGCCCCAATATTTTATGTGAATGGATATTATAGGTGCTGTGCACAGATTCCATTTACCTACTGGTACACCCATCTTCCATCTGCTGAGTGTTGGCTGCTAAGGATTCGTAACTGCCCCCATCTGTAGAAACTGCTATCAACTGAACAGGAGTCAACTCACCCGAAATGTTACATCCTCCCACAAGGGGGAGAGCTCTATGCTCAAAAAGTCACTCAAATTCTATAGTTTTTTCTGAAATGACACTAATATTTAGCTAAAGCTACCTTAACAAAAAACCATAGTCTGGTTTGCTTAAACAACAGAAAAGTTTTTCTCACAGTTCTGGAATCTGGAAGTCCCAGATTAAGGTGCCAACAAGATGGGCTTCTCCTGAGGCCTCTCCCCTGGGCTTGCAGAGGCCTCCTTCTTACTGTGTCCTCATGTCCCCTTCTCTCTCTGGTGTGCGTCCCCGGTGTCTCTTCCTCCTCTTATAAGAACGCCAGCCATATTGGATCAGAGCCCGCCTGATGACCTCATATAGCCTTAATTACTTCTTTAAAGCTCCTAACTACGAATACTGGAGTCCTAGGTGTCCAAATACAATCATCTTGGGGTTAGGACTTCAACATATGAATTCTGAGGAGAAATTCAGTCCATAACAGACACTAAACCTGTTTTTCCCTCTGCAGCCTTACAAACTGCGACGGGCCAAAAACACAAGAGTCTGTCCAGGCTGGGCAATTCATAAAGCAGGTAGGATTATAGAGTTTTGGTAACTCCAAGTCAGCATTGAGTTTGAATATCAGATAAGTAAGCACTGACTCGGGAATGTCACACTTCCCTGGAACACCTACCAGCAGATTGAAGTATTGCCTCTTTGCTAGTTGTTCATCTCGAAGTTCAGTCAGCAAGGGGTTCCATGGTGAGCACATCAAGGCTGCTGCATGGAATTTTTGTTTAGATCTGTGGCACCATCCTTAGTATGTTCAAGACCAAATGAAGGTAGTTCATTTACCTGTTCTTTGTTTTTGTTTGTTTGTTTGTTTGCACCTAAACTAGGGAAAGGCAGGCACGATGTGCATGGCTGGCTTCAACCAAATTCTTCCTCCAAGGGACATAATATTGGTCCTCATGGGTTAGATGCCACTATCATGGATAAAAAAAAGAGGGAGGTAGAGGGAGTTATATGTTATTTAATGAAGATTACGATTTGTACAAAATCTTATCTGGAAAAGAAAAAAAAGAAAAAACTTTCAGACTTAGTATTGTATCAAGCTTCCAACCAACTTGGACTGAGATTCAAAACAAATGCATGAACTCTAAGCTCAAAGACATATTTTCCAAAAATTGATAAGCCCTTACCAGATAAAGCTGAGGTACAAAAAGATCTAAACTAGAGCCACACATAATTCCAGTATGTAAGATTTATAACTCAGGCCTTATTACTTAAAAAAAAAAAAAAAAAAGTAAATTCTCATCTAGTTGCAGTTTCCCTCCCCTCTAATTCTGTGCCAAAAGAAACAGAATTGTTCATATTCTGTACATAAAAATCACTTTTATAGTATTGCATGCTGTTAATTATCACATGAATAATATCTTAAAGTATAATATTACCAGGAATGAGTAGTTTTAAGTATTAGTCCAAGGAAGAAAACCTCTTTCATTAACTGAATATCCTGGCAGCCGCTGGCCCCTCCCACATGCCAGCACATCGCTGCTTCTTAGCAAGGAACAGTAGGTCCCAGAGGTGCCATACTGCTGAACGCAGGTAGCTCTTCATTGACTCCAGCATCTTCCTGGTTGACTGGCAATGCTCAGGCAATTAGGTGTTTTTGCAGTTGTGGCCTTTGAATGCAGAGCTCTGTTGTACCTGGTGAGCCATCTTCAGAATAACAGGGCCCTAACACCATGTTCAAAAACAGCAAATTCTCTATCATTTGTATGTCCCAATATCATATGAATCTTAGCAGATTGACATTAAGCAACCAGAGCAGAAGGTATATTGTGTGCACGTGGAAGATCTTTTTGTTCTTAGCTGAATCTCCATCTTCCCAATCTTGCCTTGACAGCTAGCCTGTTACCACAGAGAATAGGACAGAAGCCAGATTTAGTTAGCCTTTGCCCTAAAGGATCCTAGTTTTTGGGGTCCATTGTCTGCACTGTCGCAACTATGAATAAGGACAGCCCTAATTATTTCTGCGGCTACATTTGCTAGTAAATACAAATGACTATATTGACACCAGAGAATCAGAATCAGGCACAGGAACAAGCACTTACATAGTACTTCTCGGCACCAGGCCCTATTGTGAGCACTTTTAAAATATTTAATTCAATCCTCACAACAACCCTATGGAGTAGATAGATGCTCTGCGGATGAGAACACTAAGCACAGAGAGGTGAAGTGACTTGACCAAGGCCACACAGAATGAAAGTGGAAGAGACAGGATTTGAACCCTAGAAGTGTGGTGCTAGAGTTTATGCTCTTTACAGATGCTGTGTTGTACATAATAATGTCATGATGGTAAACTAGGTAATGTCATTTATGTGACAACTATGGCCTTGATCCTCTTTAATATAGTCAGCTAAAACAGTCATGTTCTGAAATTAATTCGAAAGCTTACCCCTCCCCTTTTACTTTTTCTGGGCCTTCAGTAATGTGCAGAGGCCATTCCTTTCTCATTTTAAGGTAAATGAACTTGAGCCAGTTCCCCAAATTCAGTTAGTATCTATACTCAAAGCCCTGTGTTAATGAATCCACCAGAGTACAGGGGAAGGAAGAGGAAAGGTGGTTTTGCCAAAATGACTTGATAAGGGAAAGAGAAATAATGTGCTCAGAAGAAAAAGGAGGAACCCAGTCTTTGTCTCATTCAATTAGGTCAAGATTAGAGCTCTCAAATCAAGTCATCAAATCAGTGCTCCAATGAAAACAGAGATCACTTGTTATGGGCAAAATACTATTTAACATCCATAAATATGAGAAAGATGATAAAGGTATTTTACCTTTGACAATTCAGTCTTGTCTTATACTTGATTCACTGAGTAACTCAGATACTTATTTGCTGCCTGCTCCAAAGGGGGGTCCTTATGGGTAACAGTGGCTAAACTGATTGTCTATGTTACACAAATACATTATCTCTAATTTTCAAGGAGTTTTTCTGAGGAAGGCATTTGCTGTAGGCAAAAACTTTCAGATAGCCCCAAAGATGTCTTGCCTGAATTCCTGGAGGCTATGAATATAAGATTTCACTCTGGCAATTACATTATGTTATGTAGTATAGTTGACTTTAAGAAAGGGAGATTATCTGGATGGGACTGATCTAAATACATGAGACCTATAAAGGCTTTAAGTAGCTGAGAGCAGAAGTCAGAGATACTTCAGCTGTGAAAAGAACCTGATGTGTAAGGTCCTGGTTTGAAGACGGCCACTGGAGGAGGAAAGTGGGCAGCCTTAAAGAGCTGAGAGAGGCTCCACACTGACAGCCAGCAAGGAAACAGGGACCTCAGTCCTACAGTTGCAAGGAACTGAATTCTGCCGAATATGGGAATGCACTTAGAAGAGAATTCTGAGCTCTAGGCAAGAACACAGCCAAGATACTGTGGTTTCAGCCTTGTGAAACTCTGAGCAGAGAATCCAGTTACGCCATCTGGCACTTCGGGCCCAGAGAACTGTGAGATAATTAATGTTGTTCCAGTCTCCCAAATTTATGCTAATTTGTTACATAGCAGAAGAAAATTAATATAGCATTAATATTCCCTTTTTACAGAGGAGAAAACTGAAGTTCAAGTTAAGTAAATTGGCTAAAACTGTCTTATAAATGTGGTGAGGGCAGAATGTGACGTAGGCCTGACTTCAGAGCCAGTTCACTTTTCTGCCTCGCTCCACAGCACGTACAACAGGGAAGCAGACAGACCTGCCCACGCGGCTGCTAAGTAATGTTAACCAACCAGGAGCCACCATGTAAAAAGGAATAAAGCACCCTCTGGGGAAAGGATGACTCAGATTCTTACTTATTTTTAGAAACCCACATGAAACTATTGGCTAAACAATAGCCTGGGTTTCTGCAGTGATCTTGATCCGTGGGAGTGGCCCCCACTAAGGGCTCTGTGGAGATGTATTAGTTGGTCTCCTTTTTAGCTACAAGCACTAGATGACTGGTTTCCAAATAAGAGAAGCTGAATGGATTCAGACAGATTAACATTCTAACAGCAAGAAGCAGTTAGGGGAAGAAAAAGCAAATCCTGTGGCGCTTACTAACACATTGAAACACACAAGTACATTCAATAAACCCTGCTCGTCAAGGCTTGACTTTGTAAATATTATCTTTATGGAGACATGTCAGTTTAAAAAGGAGTTGTTTTAAAAAGCAGTTACCATCAGGATCTGTCCCCAGCTCCCTATGTGACCTTTCTTTCCCCTTTCCGGCTTACTCCACTCCAACCACAGGGCCCTGGGGCATTCCCTTGAATATGCCAAGGTGTCTGCTGCCTCAGGACCTTTGCACTTCTGTTCTCCCTGGCTTGGAACCTTCTTCCTCTAGTTCCTGCCCTTAATCCGCTCAGATCGCTGCTCAAGCGGAATCTTACTGGGGTGTCTCAGTCTGACCATCTAATCAGCTGTGCTCTGTGCCCATCCCTCTCTCCTTAACCCTACTTCATTTTTCTTCATAGCACTTTGATCACCTGATAATGCTTTACACATAAAAATATATTTGTTTGCTTGTGTGTTTTCATCTGCCTCTCACACTGGAAGGGAAGTGCTAGGAGGGTGGAGAGCCTTCATTTGCTTTATTCTTTGCTCTATCCCCAGTGTCTAGAGCAATTTGTGGCATATGGCTGGGACTTAACTATTTGTTGGACAAGTTAGGGAATCAGGAACAAAAGCGTCTTTTCTGTTTAAATAATTTGTCACTTCTGAGGTATCTTTGCATCTAATTTTTTCTCCTCTTTTTTTAAATAGCATTTCCCACCTATTCAATATGGAAAAGATACTTGATTGCATGGTTGTACAAACTCCAGAATAAAAAAGATTAGAAACTAGAGAGAGTGTGGTATAAGAATGAAGTACTTCCTTCCCTTTCAATAGTAGTGTGACCTTGGAAAAGTCAAGTTATTTCTCTTGGTTCCAGATACCTTGTTTTTTAAATGGAGATAATGATAGTCTTATTTGAAGGGCTAAAGCAAACGAGGCCTGGAGGTTTCTTCCTACACTAAGATCCTTTGAAATTAGAATTCAGTTGGTAGGTGTCTTGCCAATGGGTTTCAGCCCTGGGCAAATTTGCTATGGATTCAATGTGACCAAAGAAATTGACAGCAAAACGTTCTTGGGGTGAAAGGGTTATACCCAACTTTATTTCCAGGTGGCAGGTCAGTCACTAAAATCCCGTTCACTCAGAGTGAGTCTGCGTGCAGCAAGCTGGTCTCTGCCTCTGAGCCTCTCTGCCTGCATAGCTGTCCCGCACAGCCGTCCTCTGGGCCTCTCTGCACAGTCGTCCCGCACAGCCGTCCTCTGGGCCTCTCTGCACAGTCGTCCCGCACAGCCGTCCTCTGGGCCTCTCTGCACAGTCGTCCCACACAGCCGTCCTCCTGGCCTCTGTCGTCGGCTCTGCCACCACTCCAGCCTACACTCTGCTCTTCTGCAGTCTTGCAGCCGTGCCACCATGTCGCGCCCAGAGTACTGGGAGGAGCTCTTTATATAGAGTCAACAGCCATGTATTGCCCACAGGTGTGCAGTGAGCTAGTCAACCAGGGCCAGGTGAGAATCCTGGCCACAGGAACTCTCATTTTATCCACAGTAGGGAATCAGGAAATATCTGTTGCCCTGCCTATGTTATATGTAAACTGAGTGTGCAACTCATGGCAAGTCCTTTTACCTCTCTAGGCCTCCAGAGAAACCAACTTTTCTTTGAAGTCTCTTTGAAGTCAGGTCTCAGTCACCCGTAGTGGTGGAGGTTGATGGGAGCCAAGTCAACCACATGTCCTGGTGTCCACAAGACCTTGATCTCTCTCTACAGGGCCTGGGTCCACCTGTTATTTGGTGGGTGTGAGGCTCAAGGCTAAAAAATTGGTTCAGGAAATATTTTCTGCACACTTGCCATGTGCTTTATGTTGAGAATTACACAGTGACCACTCAGACAAGTCCCTCCTCTCTTATATTCTAATGGTAGGAAACATGATAAAGAGGTAAATGGAAAATGAATTAAGACTAATGATAAGCATTAGGAAGAAAGTGGAAGAATGCTGTAATAGAGAACAGCAGACAGGAGCCATGGACTTAACTTGGATCTGCAGAGGCCTTTCTGGAGTATTTAAGCTGAGCCTTAAAGGATGATAAAAATCCAGCCATGGGAAGAGCATTCCAGGCCAAGGGGAAAGGCAAGTACAACTATCGAGGCCTTCAGAATGGAAAGGGTCTGGATATTCCAGGACCTGACAAACGCCAGTGTGCAAAGGATGTAGTGACTGAGGGAAAGATGGCATGAGATGAGGCCACGAGGCAGGCAGGAGCCCTTCCTGTAAGGGCTGACAGGCCACAGTTAAGGTGACCGATCACCTCTACTTGCCCAGAACTGAGGAGTTCCCTGGGATATGGGATTTTCAGTGCTTAAATTGGGAAAGTCCTGGGCTAGACAGGATGAGTTGGTCACCCTCGCCATTGGAGGGGGTTGTGTTTTACCCTGTCTGTAATCAGTAGTCGCTGAAGGGTTTTAAGTAGGGAGATGATACATCTCTATTTCCAAAGGTCGCTCTTGGTAATTTTTGTGTGGCAAATGCGTGGAGAGGATCAAGATGGAAAAGGAGGAGGCCAGTTAGCCAATTATTGCCATCCTCCGTGCAAGAGAGGATGTGGGTTGAAATAGACTGGTGGCATTGGAAGTGGAGAGATGTAGATGGATACAAGATACATTTTGGAGGTAGAATGAACAGTACTTGGGTATGTATGTAATAGAAGGAAGAGGAGTTAAAGATGTCTCCTGGGCGTCTGGTTTTAATAGCTGGAGAATTCGTTTTGCCCATAGAGGGAAATCCAAGAAGGACCTGATGTGGAAGCTGGGGAAGGACAGGGATGGAGGTATCTAGAGTTCCACTCGGAGAAAAATGTGATACTCAGAGTGAAGACACTCTTATTGTTAATGTTCAGAGTATTTTGTAAGCAGTAGCTAATTAGTTCTCATAACAGTTGTTCTGAGTTGTAATTACCTGTGCCCCATTTTACAGGCTCTGGGGAAGAGCAACTGTCAGTAATTTGCCTAAGGCTAGAGTAAATTACAGAACTAACAGCAGCACCAATTAATTCCTGGTAGTCCTATACTCTGCCAGTCTTTTAAAAGAGTAACTCTTTTGGTTAGGACAGGTATACTGAATGATATGGAAGGCATGGATTTTGAGGTCCATAGTCCTGGAGTCATGTTTTGGCTTTGCCTGTTACTACTTATGTGACATGGACACATAAATAAGAATTGTATTCCTGAGCCTCCAGTTTCCTATGAGATAATATTTACCTTACAGTCAAATACTAAATACTCTTACTTACTGCTGTATCCTCTGCCTAGAAACGGTTTTGCTCAGAACACCAACTGTCACTTTGTTAGAGAGACTTTGATCACTCTATAACACATTGGTGGCACCCCACCCAAAGGTCCTCTCTACCCTCTTAGCCTGGTTTGATTTCTCTTTATAGCACTTATTACCACCTGACCTATTACATGTCCATTTCCGTAAGATGAAGGGTTTTGTTTGTTTTGTTCCCTGCCACATCCCCAGAGCCTAGAGCAATACCTGGCATAAGTGAATGCTCAAAAATATTTGTTAAATGAGTGAGTAACTGAAATGAAATTATACACAATAAATACTTCACATGATGTTTGCACATGGTAGGAACTCAATAATCATTAGCAGTTAGTAGATAAGAATAGCAATTGGGAAACCCACTCAATTTTAGAGTTCCTTGTCTAAGATACTCTTTTAGCAGTGCTTCTTTATATATGTATATTAAAAGCAAATCTTTAGACTATTCTTGAAAAGGTATTTTTCAATTTTATACTTCACTTGGTTCATGAATAGAAAGACCATCTTTGCTATTCCGTGATGATTCTCATTATCATTTTGTGGTTTGCAGTTATGTAGTCATGAGAACAAACCACTTAATGCACAAATTCACACACAGCCTGTGCGCAGCAACAAAACTGACGGCGGCTCAAAAGCATGCTACCACCACTTAAGGCTGGAAGTTCTATTCTTAAATAATTGAGATGAAAATTGACTAACAGATGCTCTGTCAACCCTCGGACCTCCCAGGGAAGAATGACCAACGCCGTAGGTAACTCTCCCTCTGTGAAAGTACTCAACTGCTCGGTATTTGATTATAAATTTGATTATAAATGGTTCATTCTTAATTTCTGTAATCTAGTAGTATGGGACTTATCATTCCTGTCATTATCTTTCTTTTAACCTCATCTCCTTTAAATATTTGTTCAAATACTACCTTACAAGTGAGGCCTATTCCGACCAGTCCCCCTCTGCCCCCAGGACTCCTGGTCTCCCTCACCCTGCTCTATTTTTTAAACCACAGCACTTGACGCTTTAAAGCTACTACAGAATTTACTTATTTATTATGTTCATTGTTTGTGTCCTCCCAATGAAAATGTAAGTTTCACCAGCATTGGAATTGTTACCTATTTTTTTTCACTTACACATCCCCAGAACCTAGAACATAATTTGTCCCCTCATCAATGAATGAATCAAACTAAACTCTGAGACTAAACAAAACATAAAATTGTTGGAAGTTAGGGAGACAAGATGGGAACTGCAATCTCTGGTCTCAGGTCACATGGGATGAATGTAATTGCATAACCTTGTATGATGCCAGTGTGACCTCCAGCCGTGACGATGGCGAAGGCTGTCACTGGCTTGGCTCCCTCCAATGCGACTTTTCTGTCTCCCTCCTACACGCCACTGCTTCAGTCTCTATTTGGGCACCAGCCCTCAGCTCAGTTACATTACGGCCACTTCTTATTAACTGTCTCCTTCCCCGTCTTCCTGGCTTTCTGTCTTCCATCCCTTACTAAGAATAAAAGAATAAACAAAATGAATGAAGCAATCAATTGATGAGTCAACAAACATTTTCTGAGTATCTGCTATATATTTAGTGCCAGCGGGCATACAGTAGATTCCAATGGTTGAGCTAGCAGCTTTAAGGCTGGACAGAGGTTGAAATCCTGGCTTTGCCTCTTACTAGCTAGTTGACTAGGGACAGTCACTTAACTCCAGTTTCCTCCTCTGTGAAATGGGAATAATAATAGTGTGTATCTCAGAGGCTCTTCTGAAGAACAAGTGAGATAATGAGTATGAAATACTTAGAATAATGCTAGACACAAATTAAATGGTCCATAAATATTAGCTTTTAAGATTAATTCTGTCCTAGGGCCCTGTGGGGAATAAACTGTGTGTCTAAGACTTGATCCTTGTCTCCAAAGAACTTCCCAACCCATAAGTCAATTAGAAAACAACTCAGACTGGACATATGACCTAGTACTAATTTGTGTGGTTTAGACTATATAGAGATGTAGTGGTGCTGAAAGGAATAAAAAGAGGGGAGCAGGGAGCAGGGAAGCAAATGACAGAAATTCTGAATTTTAGTATATTTAAGAGGCAGATAATATACATTATTGGATTTTTAGTATATTAAAAATGTTTATATATAATATATTGTCTCATATGCCCAAAATATCAAGTTCTGGAATTTTGTCTTTATAGTATTACTCTTCCATGTGGATTTTCAGGCTCTCTCATGTTTTTTATCCCCAAAGAATTAACATTTAACAATGGACTATACATGATACATACCTAAAACATGGGCCTTGCTGTTATTTTATTATTTATTTATTTTTGGTCTCATATGTTCATTACAGTGTCAATTTTTCCTTTACACATGTTATTTTAAGTTTGTGTGTTCTGTTATTCTGTTATTCCATGATAAAGCTTTGAAACCCCATTCAAATGAGCATTCCCTAGAAGTAACCAAAATAATTTTTCATATAAGCTTCTACTCAAGTTACATTTTAAAGGAGTTCTACTTCTCTTACTTCAAATAAAAAAGTACACTGAGATGTTGGGTAATATGTATAGAATCTTTCATACAGCAGGATATAAATGTAAGCTACTAGTATAGAAGGTCTGGCATAGCAAAAAAAGCTTCCTTTATTCTGAGGTTACTAACAATGTCCCCTACTCTGGAAAACAGGTATGTAACTTTGCAGTTATACAGAGAAACCTTAACCAAGTAATCAAAGTTAATATCATCACTAATGAGATGTATCAAAATCCTATTCCCCCAGAAATGATGCACCAAGGACACACCATTTCCATGGGATTCCTACCAAAAAGACAACTTCAATCTAATCATGAGTAAACATCAGACAAACCCAAACTGCGAGACATTCTATAAAATAATTAGCTGCTACTCATCAATACTGTCAAGGTCAGGAAAGAAATGGAAAGACTGAGCAACTATGGCCTATTGGAGGAAACTAAGAAGACACAACTAAATTCAAGAGCCTATGTTGGATGCTGAAATTCAGATAAGGTTTATAGTTTAGTTGATAGACTTGTATCTATGTTAACTTTCTGGCTTTAATAATTGTACTGTAGTTATGAAAGATGTTAACATTAGGATAAGCTGGGTAAGGGATAGTTGTGAACTTTCTGTATTATTTTTGCTACTTTTCTGTAAGTCTACCACTATTTAAAAATGAAAAGCTGAACAAACAAACAAACAAAACAAAAAGAGCTCTCTGTGACTGACATTCAAACTCTGACTCTCCAACAGAATGCACTTCAAATTCTAGGTCCAAGCTGCATGAAGATTGTTTGATGATTGATTTATGGAATTGTATTGCAAGACACCTGCCTGGTGTCTCAGAGCTAGGTCATATGTTTAGGATATCAGGAAATCAATAAATAGGAAAAAGAACAAGTAATAATTCAGCTTCAGTTAACCTATGCACAAATTTTCAATCCCAAACCAGAAAGTATGTCAGCATTTAAAGAATAACTAACATTGATATGGCACTTACCATGTACCAGGTACTTCTCTAAGTGTGTTACAAATTTTAACGTAATTTAATCTTTTTGCCAACCTTATGAGGGTAGGTAGCATTATCCCTTTCCCACATATGATGAAACTGAGACACAGATTTTTTTTTATTTTACAAAATATATACTTTTTTATTAAGGTATCATTGATATACACTCTTATAAAGGTTTCACATGAAAATGTGGTTACTACATTCACCCATATTATCAAGTCCCCCCCATACCCCATTGCAGTCACTGTCCATCAGTGTAGTAAGATGCCACAGGGTCACTACTTGTCTTCTCTGTGCTACACTGTTGAGACATAGATCTTAAGTGACTTGCCCAATGTCACATACTGTCAAATGCGAAAGCCAGGATTCAAACCCAAGCAGTTTGGCTCTAGAATCTACAGATTTACGCAAGATACTACACTGCCCTCCGCATAGGTTTTGTGTTACTGGAAATTTTATTTTCAATCACCTATGATTTGAGGAGCACCAATGTCTGTCAGTGTTTAGGGTTTTGAGGCCTGAACCCTTTTGGTCCTGAATTATGTCCAAAGGTGGCCTGGTACGCAGCTCAGACCCAGCCTGCCTCGTCCTGGGGTTAGGAGAGGGCACTGGAACAGCAGCCAGGTCAGCTCACTGGTCTAGCTTTGTCCCAGAAGCCTGAAAAGAAAAGATTCCCTTCCCAAACCCAGGGCTTAGATCTGTGTTTTGGAGTGGGTTTTGTTTTCTCTCCACAAAAACAGAATCAAATGTATGCTATATAATCAGTGAGTTTGCAAAGCAAGGATTCCATCTCTGATGTTATCAGAACTAAATATGGGAACCAAGAGGCTTCTAAAACTATTGGTGAGTCAACTCAACTAGAAAAACAGAAAATACGCTACCTGGCATGGCTGGGCCTGAGCGGGTGGAGTAAAAGTAAATTTCTATTCATAAAGTCTGATTCATTTAGAAAAAGAAAAAGTCACATGCCATCAGATTGGGATTTGTGCTCACTGTTCTGAGGAAAAGCACAGAGCCTTGATACTCTCAGGGGTGACTAAGCCATTATTTCACTCTGAACACAAAGAACTGTTGCTTTGCACACCCCCTCACTGTAATTAGCTCTTGCAAACAGGGGATGAAGAATCGAACATGAGAGGTCCTTGGCTGTGTGCCGAGCACTCAGAATTATTTTATTTTGGTTAAGGAAACAGAGGATAAGAAGGCCATGTCTCCCAGCCTGTTCCTTCATGGGCCCCTGACTTACATGCCACGGGATGGTAGTTATGTTCTTTTCTCTTTGAGAGCAATGGCAAGAGACCCGGATTGTACTTGCTGGTTTGAGCCAGCGCTGTCTCACTCACCAAAATCATACAAAAATGTCCTGTTGGCACCTCAGGCATCATGGTTCACCATACACCAATCTTTCTCTCGACTTTGCATTTTCATCACTCAAGCTGCATTCTATTTATTCTTTGAGAGTAAAGACTAGGGTTTTGTAAATGTTTAACCAGCTTCAGGGGAGGTCCAACACTGATTTGTAGTGTTTGCTAATTTCTGTAGTGTAAATACTCTTGCCCTGGCTGATTTCAAGCTGCTAATCACTGAATGAGGAGCTGGGAAGTGATACACAGTAACACACCATTTTATCTTCTTTCCACCATTCAAGTAGGATTGATGTAAATAACCTTAAAAACATAGATGACAGTAGTAAAAAGATGTAATGACATAACTAGGAAAAGATACATTTTGAAGTATTTGCTAGTTCATTTTACATATAATTCATTCCATTTAAGTTTATATCACTGAATTCTAATAATGGCTGGGTTTAACAACTCGCTCCAGCTGTGAGACCCAGAACAAGGCAGCCCCAGAGCTGCTGATTTAGCTGTGGCCAAGGCCACTATATGCTGGGGACTCAGAAGAGCTCACATAGATCTGCCACTGCAGAACAGAGCCCGCCCATTCTCAGCCAGGGCTTCTGTGTTCTCATTCTGTGAGAACAGTCATTCTGGCATGCCTTGCCTCACTTTGCTATTGACAAAACAGAAGACCACCTCCATTTCTGGTTACAGAGTCTGTAGTTTATCTAATCCAAGCCTCTGGTTTTGCAAAAGAGGAAGGTAAGTGTGAAAAGAGTCACATAATAGTAACAATAATAGCATTGATTAAACTCCTATATGCCCGCTGCTGTACTAGGCGCGTTATACACAGTATCTCACTCACCAAAATCATACAAAGATGTCCTGTTGGCACCTCAGGCATCATGGTTCACCATACAGCAATCTTCCTCTCGACTTTGCATTTTCATCACTCAAGCTGCATTCTATTTATTCTTTGAGAGTGAAGACTAGGGTTTTGTCATTTTTACATACTCTGCCATACCTTGCCCAGAGCCTGGTATACAATAGGTGCCTGACAAACATTTACTGAATTATATTGAGACATTTAGGCTCCAGACCCAGATATGCTCCTTAAAGTCTTGAAAAACACTCCTCAGTATTCCCTGTCTTGCCAAAAGTATTTTTTGGTAGTAAAGTATACCTATTATAAAATTTACCATTTAACCATTTTTAAATGCACAGTGGCATTCAGCACATCAGTGTGGGAAAACCGAAGCGTGAAGGAGGGGTGAGGCGGCACCACACGCTAGAACGCCATTTGGAGAGTAGGAGATTTATGTTCCTCCTGTGCCACTGACGAGCTTTGGCACCTTCAGACTTCACCTGTCTGGGCCTTTGTGTTCTCGCCTGTGAAATGAGAACATTTGACTACATGAGTTCTAAGGTCCTTTGCCTGTTTCACATTCTGTATCTGTCTCTAATGGGTTTGAAAAGTTCAGAACTCCTTAAGGGAACTGAGGAAGTTGAACTAATGTGTGGGTAGAGAAGAGGCTTCCTCACGCAGGTCCTCAGTGGGACTGAGACTCCCAGGTCAACTGTGCCACCTGCTTGAGTCATCTGGTTTCCCACATCCTCTTTTAAAGGGGCTCTGCCCCATCCCTCCACACTAAGATTCAATTTCAAGTTAATGTGATCCAATTCTAAAAGGCCAAACAGCTCCTTTGTTGGCCTTTCATGACTCATAGGGACAGTTTGCCACCTATTTTATTCTGACTACAATCCAGAATTACTGCGTGGATAGGTTACTGAGTCTTTTGCTCGATTTTTTCAAAAGGTAAAATTTAACAGCTGGTCATCTGTGGTTATTTTCTGGTATGCTTGCCCAGATGGCACTTTCAGAGGTAAAACTGTACAGCCCAAAGAGGTCTCACTATGCTCTGTACGTTCCCTGCACTGTTTCTCAGCTATCAACATTTCTGCTTCAGCAAACTGTTTTCCTGAGCCCAGAAACTTAGACATTCAGTGATGGAAGCTAATGGGGGAAGCTCCCAGGGTCTGATTAGCCTGGAGCCATCTTTTGCCTCTGTTTGATTAGACATCCAAATAAGACTATACATAATTCTATTTGGATACTCGCTTTGATTATGAACATTTTAAAAATTCACCATTATTGGTGTATTGATAATGAATATTGTATAAAATACTTGTATATTGCCATTCAAAAAGTATCTTTAAAATGTTACCTTATTTGATCCATATTATCCCCTGAGGAAGTATGGGAGGGTAGATACCAGGTTAAGCTTTAGAGTTTCACCAAAATGCATTTGAATCCCAGCTCTGCTCTTAGATTTGTTTAGTCTCAATGTCCTTATCTGTAAAATAGGAATAGTAATACCTAATTCATACAGTTGTGGGCAGATTCAGAGACATAATATGAAGAGCCTAGCTCAGTACCTGGCACATACAGCACTTAATAAATGGTAGTTATCACTACTGTTCAAATTAGTCTCCTTTTCTACACAAGGGAACTGAGGCTTAAAAAGATGAAGGGATTGACTCAGGGTTGTTAATGCCATAACTGATAAAATTATGGTTCATTTTTAGGTTTCTTAGGTCTTCTGGATTCAAAACAGACAGAATCTCTGTTCTTTCCATGGTTGGCACTGCCACCTCAAAAAACAGTAGAGTACCTAGTTTTGTAATTCAGCTTGTTGAAAAGTATCGGTTGGTTTTATTTACTGTTTTCCTTCTTTCGTTTACCTCTTGACAGTTTCTTTTCTCTCTCTCTTTATCTTTCCTTTAGTAGAACCTAAATGAGGCAACTGGAAATGAAGAAAAATAAAAATAGTCCTTGGATTAGTTTCTGAGTCATCATCTTATAGCCAACCAGCTCCAAATTACATTCACTGGCCTACCTCTTTGAAAGCCTGTGAATATTCCCTTAGATCTCTGGATCCGGAAGTTTTCGTCTGGGTCATCTAGCACAGGTCCCTCGTGAAGCTGAGGAAAGTGCAGAGGCGAAGTCACCGCAGGAAGTTTGTGCTGGTGAAGGAGCCAGAACCAGAACCCACACGTCCAGGATTCCGGTCCAGGTTCCTTTCTTCTTCATTTTGCTCCTCAACGAGAGTTTTCTCTCTCCTCTATCCTTTTACTAAAATTAATGTGCTTTATCGTCCTAATCCTATATGATGGTTTCGAGGGTCATTTTAAATATCAGTGGGTTACACAATGTGACACGTGAGCTATCACAGTCATAAGACCAGCCCGGCTTCTTTGGAAATCACGCTGTCAGGATAGGAGTCTCCTCCCAGGGGTTTTCTTCTGGTCTTAGGGCGGTAACAAGAGGCTTTCTCGTGACATACCTAAGCCTTCCTGCTTGGGGCTGTGTTGAAAGTGGGGCAGTGCGCTTGCCAGTCCCGTGGTATTTCCGTCTCCCTATAGTCATGACAATATCAGGGAGTGTGAACATTTAAATCCTGTGCTTATAGACCTCCTCCCTCCCTCTCTTCCTTTTTTCTTTTGTCCTTCCTTCCTTTCTTTCCTTCTTTTGAACCCAAGCACGTGGCAAAACCCAAATTTGGAGATTTTTCCAAAGGTTAGGTCTCTTTAAACTTGATCCTCTGAATAAGCCTTCCCCTGCTTTCTCCCACGGCCACAGTGCCTACCTCACAATGCCCCCAAAGGAGGTGATTTTACAAGTGCACGGAGGAGGAAAAAAATGATACATGCACAGAATTTTGAGTTATGATTACTGACTATTTGGAGCACATGACTTAAATCAAACAGCAACGGTCATCTTGTGTTTTAAACTGGGTGTGGATTATTTTCAAATCCTCATTGTCATTTAGACCCAGCTTTCATTCCTTACTAGCTGGGAGACCTTGGGCAAGTCATTTAGCTTAACCTCTCTGAGCTTCTATTTTTCCTTCTGTAGAATGGCAATGGTAAGAGCTCAAAGCTACTGAGTTTAAATTTACAATGATAATAGTATAATAATAGCTGAAATTTCTCTGATAAGAGAGATAAGTAAGTGCTATCTGCCTGGCCCATGACAAGCCCTTAAAGCAATGCTAATACCTCTTCCTTCCTTGTCTATTTAGCGCCTCTACTGTGCCTTTCATAATTGCTCCCCTTCTTTTCAAATCTTCCTCGATTCTTCCCAGATCTCTATCAATGACATGGGTTCATTTTCCTGGGCCAACTCCTGTTTCCTACAGTGCTGGCTTTTTAGTTCATTTCCATTTCTGCTCAGCGGGGAAGATCAGCTCTGCTTCTCATGGTTCTGGAATTTGTGTTTCTGTTTGTTTGTTTGAAGTCTAACTTCACAGGGATCAGCCTGTGCCATCCATCCCTGCTAGTCCTGGTTCTGCAGAGGGGATCAGATCTCCTGGCAGTGAGATTTTAGAATAACACCGTAGGCAAAGCAGAGAAAGTCAGCTGAAATCAGCCTTCCCAAAGACAGAGTGCTTTCTCAACCAACAGTTTTGGATTCCTCTCCAGGGTTATATCTCCTTTTGAGCTATTTATTTAGCCCTCAGCTTACTGCAAAACTGGTTTTCACCCTGTGATAAAAGCTACAAAGATAGAAGCTTTAGGGACTGATGGCATCTTTGAGTTGCCTCCAGCTTATGTACAGCAATTTTCGTATGGCCATTGCACTAGCCCTCAGGCCTCCCTTACTGGTTTTTCACACCCTTGGAATTTACTCCACATATTCCTAGTGGCCTGGGCAAGTCTGCTTGGAGACTTGCCCTGCATTGAAAGAGAGCCCCTTCTTTGCAGTGAGATCCCAATCAGGGACAATACGATGGGAGGGGCAAGGAGAGGTTTCCTAACCTCCTCTCAGGGAGCAAAAGAATTCTCCTTTGCCCAGAAGTGCTGGGTCAAGAACATGGTTTTCAACTTCTTGCTGTGTAGACCAGGAAACCACAGCAGAAGGGTTGTTTATTCATTCATCAAATATTTATTGGGCATTATTCTGTCAAGGCAGTCTGCTAGGGCTAGGCTGGCAAAGATGAGTAAGTCATAATTCTTAGTGAGCAAAGCCAAATATGCCAGCATGTAACTACCATGCTGCATGGTGCACTGAGTGAGGGAGGCCTGTGTAAAGGGCCAAGGATCTCAGGGGACGGAGGTTCTCCCGCTGTGGATGTGGAGTGTGGTGGACTGGAACTAGCATCACAGAGGAGGAGACTGCCCAGCACTGCCTTCAAGAATGTGGAGCTCAGCCCACTGGGGACAGGGGGCATTTGGGTCAAGGTGGGAGAGTCAGAAGGGACTATTTGGTTTGGATCCCTCCAGGAGTAGGCCCAGAAACAAGGATGCAATAGTTAATTGGGAGATGATCCCAGGAAACAGCAGTAGGGGAATGGAGAATGCAACCAGGAGTGGAAGAAGGGTATGTTATCAAGATAGCTGCCATTGTGGGCAGGTGGAGCTCAATCCCTTTGGACAGTTCTGTGAGTCAGTATAGTGTAAAGCATGTCTCAGAATTAACCCAACAGAAGGGCAAAGAAGCAGGGGTGTGGGAGTTGCTTCCAGGGACACTTCTGGCTTGCCCTGCCTAGGGTCCTCCCATAACCAAAGAAAAGCTGCAGAAGGAGAGATGCAGGTGTTTGCAGCAGCTTTTAGTGTGGACAGGTAAATGTGGCCTGATGTGAGCAGGACCCCTAGTGCATCTGCTGTAGGTGACTAAAGATTGAAACATGAAAAGAGCACTCTAAACTGTGGGCTCTTTAATGAAGTGGCAAGAGATACAACTGAAAAGGTAAGTGAGAGTCAAATTGTATGCCTTGCTAAAAGGGTTGGATCTTAAATTTGATAGGGAATGGGAGTCACTGGGGGTTTTGGGCAGCAGAGTGCTCTGGTCAGATGAGCCAACTGCCCCATATGCAGGATGGGTCACATATGGGAGGACAGAGCGACATGGACACCAGCCCTGCCAGCACACAGTATGGATGAATCCACAGCCCTTATGGAGATGTGAGTAAATTGTACTCCCAGGCAAAACAGGCCCCTTATGCTATTTTGATAATTAGTTGTGCATGACTATGCTTACCCAATGCGACCATCAGTTTGTGGGGTGTGATTTCATGCACCATCCTGAGCCCAGTACCTAGTACAAGGTCTAGCCCATGGCAGGGACTCAGAAAGTATTGGATAGATGGATGACTAGGCTGCTTTATACTCTAGCTCTACCTAGAGCTGTTCACTGTGCTTAGAGCGGGATTGTCCTTGGTCCCAAGGACAATAGATTATTTTGTGTATGCATTTAGGAAGTGGACAGGAAAGGCAATACGGATGGGATTCTCTGAAGTATTTTGGAACTCCTTCCCTATAAGGCCAGAGCTGGTCACAGAAGGTGCGTCCTTCCCTCTATACTGCTCCAGTGAAGCCTCAGTGGAACTGTGCCTAATGGTCACTTCCATGGAAGACCATTTGCCACGGCCCCAGTGTCGTCACAGGAGGCTGGACTTTCCCTCTGGTCCTGGCCAGCTAAGTGGCCTAACCCTCTTTTTCTGCCTAGATCGCACAGCAGTTGCTTCTGGTTGCCAACCAGAGAATGAGGCTATCATTGTCATTCAACAAGAGGATAGTTTGCTGAAGCGACTGTATGACCTTTTCAGAAAATCCCCATGGAAAGGGGAAATATCCTGCTGGTAAACAAGAGGAAAACAGAAACAGTTCAGTAGCTGAAATCATTTCTGGAATGGGGCTCCACACCCAGTAATTCTGACCCAGATCCCAAGGTAGAGGAGAATTGGTAGGATCCTACCACCACAGAATTGGTAAAGAACCTCCGAAGGTCAGTCAGTCCAACCCCTGCTGTAGGCAAAACCAAACTGAACTCATTAAACAAGCTATACTTCAAACATTTTTGGAAAGGAGATTCTTTATCTTTTTCTATCTGGGATCAAAAATATTTTTTGAGCAAGAAACCCTTCGAAAAAGCATTGGAATTTATGACTTGGAAACTTGTTTCAGAGCTGAGGAAACTGAAGCAGAACCAGTACTAAAACACTGTCTCTTGCCTCATAGTTTAGAAACTCCCTTCAATCACTCATCAAGCATTCCTTGAGTGTCTTGCATATGGACCTCTCATTGGAGCTGGGAAAACAAGACAGTTTCTGCATCCCTAGGAGGGAGCTCATAATCCAGGTCAGCAGAAATATTTGCATTTAATCAACTATAACTAAATGTCACCAGTGCTACAACAAAAGTATGTTCAAATGCATCTAGAAGTCTTACCAAGGGTCTTTTTTGTTTAAAAAAAATGGGTGCTAATATTTATAACATACTATAAAAGCCTCTCCTTCCTGCTTTCAAACTGTGTCAATTATAAAAAATGTATTCACTGAGGCATACACTAAATAACAATTATGTAAATCCATGAATTTTATTGTAAAAGCAGAAAACACATGTTCCCATCTCAAGTGTGCAGGCTGTTATTTGTCCAAAAGGTTCAAAGGAGCTGAACTGAGGTCCATTTACCTTTTTACTGCCTATAGCCTTGGAAACATGGTCACTATACTGATGATAAATGGAATCAGCTACTAAGATAAAATAAAAAATTTTTTTTAAAAAAAAGGAAGAATGAAGAAAAAGAAAATCTTACTACTTGTCCAAGTTTGTTGTAAAAACCACAATAAAACACATAGTGTTTTTGAGTGGAGGAGTATGGATCATTAGCCCATGGCCTGGTTGTTATTGCCAAAGTAATCAGCTGGGGTTACAATGTGATTTTATTTGAGCAATACTCTGTCATTTAGGCCCTGAAAGAAAAATTCTGGTAGACTATACTAAAACCTACCATTTTCAAAAAGAAAAAATGCATGAGTCTTACCAAAGTTAAGAAAGGAGATACTATCAGGAAGATAGCTTTCTGAACAGTAAAACATGAGGGGGAAAATGTCCCTATGGACAGACTGGTATGTATGTTTGAATTTTACTAACTCCACCACTGCTATTTCATATGACCCTTCATTCACGATCAAACTTGAAAGTGTGGGTCAGTGATGCATTGTAGTAAAAATGCCACTTAGGTTCAAAAACCAAACCTCCTTCAACTACACTATTACATAGTCAGTAATGACCTAGTTTCAACTGTCTGCTGCATAGCTGGATGCTGTGGAGAACCTGTTCCAATCAACTCATGAGATGCCCCACTCTCCTACCTGCACATCTTCAACCCTCTCTATGAAATCCTATTTTGATTGATGGCCACATGAAGCTAGAAACCTTGGAAGTAGTTGCCTCCACTTTTTTCTCACTGTCATGTACTCCCTTTTTCCTTATCACATTCAATTGATCATCAAATTCTCAGTTCTATTTATTCAACACATCAGGCAGGGTTCCACTGCAGTAAATAGAAATCACTCTAGCTGTTTTAAGCAGAAAGGGATTTAATATATGCAATTAGGTGCTTATGCACGTGTTGGAAAAGTAGGCACTTTCTTGGGACTCAAGGTGTGACTTCCATAGTAACACTGCAGAACTGGCCTGCCTGGGGAGCTACTGCATGTGCATTGTCAGGAAGCTAGGGAATCAGAAAACCACAACCGGAACTACTGACTTCAGGGACACACCACTTTTTTTGTAATGTGGGATCAGAAAGCTACCATTGCTTCATTTGCAGCAGAGCCATATTGCTAGATCCACACCAGCCAAAAATGGGTGGCCTGTCCTCTGTTCTCTACCCATAAAGTTAGAGCAGCACCCTGGGCTTCTGCCACAGGAATACTCCATGTGTTTGTGACTATGCTTGCTAGAAGAAACAGCAAAAGCAGTCAGAAACCTGGCCTCCTCCTCACTTTACCTTCCAAATCTTGCACAAATGGATCTGTCAGAATTCACATTACATCTGGCACTTTAACTGCAAAGGAGTCTGGGAAATGTAGTTTATAGCTTTCCAGCCTCTCAGTACAGGAAGGCACACTGGAAGGACAATGGAATGGGATAATCAATAGTATCTACCACATTTGACATCTCTTGGACAGTTGCTTTATGGACCTTGTCATCTCTTACCTGAACCATTGCAATTTCCTCATAACTAGTCTCTCTGCTCCCAAGTTCTGTCCTCTTCAATCCACCTCTGTGTTGCACTTGAGTTTTCTTTCATGATCATACTCATGATCTTGTCACTTTCCTGCTCAAAATCTTGTCACCCATAATAATAAACACCATTGCTCTTTCAAGTCTCTCAACCATCTGGCCCAAACCCACCTTACCAGCTACAAATCCTGTCACTTTACCACATCCCTAGCTTCGTGATCCAGATGCTAAATGCTTCACCCCCTACCCCCCCAATCTTGTCGTTGTTCCTGAAGTTTCTCTGATTAGAATGCTCTACTACCCTTCATTTTCTCATTTTTAGTCCCCTGTTCAAATGTTACCACTCTAGGATGTTTCCTCTCCCCCTCTTCTACACAGGCAGCATTGATGGGTTCTTCTTGGTATTTTGCATCCATCTCTATTGACCTCCTCACTTTGTATTATGTGTAGTTATGTATATGTCTCTCTTTTCTATGTGAGAGAATGGACCATGTATCTATTTATCTGTGTATCTCCAATGCATGACTCTTGGTAGATACTCAATATGTATTTGTTGAACAAGTCTAAGTTAGACTGCCACTAACTTCCTGAGTTTACATGCTGTAAAGCCATTGGCTGGTTGCTTAGAATTGAATTCAATTTGCCATACAATATGAGTTCCTTGAAGATAGGGACTATATCTCATTTATTTTCTATATTCAGCTCGACACACAGAACTTGACACATGGTAGATGCTTGATGAATATTTGTGGGATAAAACAATGGATGGGAGGTTGGGCGAATACTCCTTTCCATAGGGCTTACAACGTCTAGTGCTGTTCCCAGCACTCCACTGACAGTAACACATGAAATCTTCTTAATACTCCTGTGTGATGGGTACTGATGAGGAAGGAGTGTTAAGGCCCTGGATGGTCAGGCTATTTGCCCCCAGTCACACAGTGAGTAAGTGGCAGGGACAGGATTTAGATTCATGCATCTAGCTCCAGACTGTGTTCTTAACTACTCTGCTTATAGTGGGGATGGATGGATATACAAGCGTATTCCAAAAAGGGAAACAATACAAGCAAAAGTGAGAAAACTCACTTTATTTTTATGTGCTTTTTATGGTCAGTAAATTTGGCCTCCTCTGCAATAAATTCTATCCTGTAAAGTACAGTTTCAAAAACACACTTATATTTATTCTCTAATGTGGTCCTAAACTTCAAATGCTACATAAGCCAACCCTACCTTCCTTAGCACATACTTTTGAATATTGAGATCATCACATTTAGATGTATAGCTACATTCACTTATTCATTCAACAAACACTTATTGAGTGCCTACTGTGTGTCAGGCATCGTCTTTACACTGGCACTACTGCTACTAGAATACCTACACATGTATAATACAATCATAGACATGTATAAAATCTTTTGTGAGGCCACAGAGTATAGCAGCTAGGATAATATGCTCTGGAGCAGCTCTGCCATTTTCTGGTTGTGGGTCTTCAGCAGTGTCACTTACCTATGCTGTACATTGGTCCCTTCATCTCTAAAATGGACCTAACAGTGGTCTCTATCTCATGGATTGAAGTGAGGACTAAATAGTTAATACATGTAAAGTGCTTAACACAGCACTTGGCAAATAGTCCAGTAAGTGCTTAATAAATGTTAGTAATTTTATGTTGACAATCTTTTCTGGTAAGTTATTGCATGAGTGATTGAACTGCTTATGAGAGGCTGTTTTCCATTATTAAAAAAAAAGAAATCTGGAGCTCTTCTCTGGTGGGGAATAAGTCTTAAAGGGATATAAAGGAATTAACAGCATTTGTTGCCATAACAAAACTATTGCTTGGTCTTGAGTGGGCCTTTAAGGGCCTATAATGTACATTAGTGCTCCTTCCATCTCAGCAGGTGGGTGGAGGTAGGAAAAGCCTTCTGTCTAGGCAGGCTGGCTTTGCAGAGCTGTTCATGCAGGAAGAATGAAGGTCAAGGGACTCCTTGTCTTGAAGGCCTTTCTCAAAATGAAGGATTTGGCTTCTGAGATTAATGAGTAGAGTGAACCCCCGCTATACTTAATTCCCTTTTCTGTGAACTCAGTACATTTTTAAAATTCAGTTAGGGGCCTACCTATGGTGTGGTATAGAAACCATAAACCCAGAAGCCCTTCTAGTGGAGTCCTGAACGGCCTGCCCTTATCCTTCCACCCATAGGCTGATGGCTGCATTCTAAGGTTAGTAGCTGGGCTCAATCCTTTGGATTAAAGAGTGCCCAGAATAATATGTCTTAACTTTGCATGTGTTCTATCCAGTGGGGACTTAATACAAACATTTAAAAATAAAAGTTTTTTTTTAAGTCTCCTTTGATTAGTGAGCGGCCACCATGTGAGGGAAGGAGTAACTGCAGAAAATGGGGCGATGAGAGGTCTCTGTGTCGGTGAAGTTGCATATTCTAGATGGAAGTAGGGTTTATTTTCTAAACAATTCCAATTGGGAGAACTATCAGCAGCCTCTACAGAAAGTTTGGGTTCAGGTTGGTGATTTTATCCCATCCAGCGGTCATTTCTCTGTTTCAGGTAAAATTAGAGGAAAGGAGGAAAACAGCTAGAAAGTAAAAGCCTTTATGAACATATTACCCTTTTTCACGTGGTAAGATGGTCCCTAAAGGTCAGTTCTCATAAGAATAAATAATAGGAAATCTCCTCCCCCAAAAAGTCAATTGCTTACCATGACCTCACCACGGTCACAAAGAATCACACAGAGAAATAATAATAATAGTAATAATAGCAAACAGTTAAACAGCGATTACTATGTGCCAGGCATTTTTCTAAGCTCTTTGCATTTACTTACTAGATGCCTCATTTAGGCCTCACGTGTACCTTTTTAGAGCGTGATCTTTGGTCTTTAAGAAAAATGACTAACATGTATTGACAACTTAAGAGTGTGTTGAGCGCTGTGCTTTTCTGTGTACCATCTCATTTAAACATGATGATGACCCTACAGTTAGGTACTGCCATCAGCAGTAAACTGAAGCTTAGAGAGCTTTAGGTAACTTGGTCATGACCCCATAATGGCCAGGATGCAATCTTTGATCTGGTGGACATCAAGCCCAAGCTTTTTTATCTTGCTACTGTTTTGTTTGTCATAGAACTGGAAGTGTACTCCACAGGGTCAGCATACCTCACTTGCACAGGGCACAGATCTGGGAATAAAATAATTAAAGGAATAAAGTAATCATGATTCTAGTGGAGGGAATAGTGAAAAAACCTGGCTCTGCTACTTACTAGCCACTTGGAAGAACTCTTAACCTCAGTTTCCTAATCTGAGCAAGGGGGCAATACAAATGATTTGTGCTTTACCATACTCACCTTACAGAGTTGTGATGATCAAAGATGATAATATAGCATTGGAAATGCTATGTGGATAAATAGTTATTACTATGTTTTGGTTCTTTACAAAGGTCTGAGGCTTGCCTCTCTTGATGACACTGTCTTGGAATAGTGTTATCTGACCCAAGATTTAAATATGGAAAGACAATTCTTTGTGAATGGTGGAGTAGGTTTTTTCCTGATACAAAAGGAAATACCACTTTTTGACACCTTTTATGTACCAAGAATCATGCTGAGATTTCACCTCTCAATTAACTCTTACAGAAATCCAAAGAGGTAAGTGTTATTATTTCATAAATGAAGAAATTGAAGCTCAGAACAGTTGAACAATTTGCCTAGCATCACATCGCTAAGAGATAAAACTGAGATTCAAGCTCGAATCTGTAGGAAAACAGATCTCCCTGTTGTTTGCATTCCCTCACATTGCCTCATAGGGACAAGGGAAAGGAGGAAGCAGAAAGCAGAAGACAGGGGTTTGCAAGCATGGAATCCCCCCGGATCATGGGGTTTGTCTGAGGATTAAATTAATAATAATAATAGTATCAAAAAGCATCAAGGCTCAGTCACAAAGAAGGAATAACAAAAGCTCACATTTCTTTTGCTGTAGTCTGCCACTTACAAAATCTGTTCTATTTTTGCCATATTTTTGGGGAGGGCATGTAAGAGCAAAAATTGTACCTATTTAATAGGTGGGCAAAACTGAGAAAGAAGCAGAAGTGCCAGGCAACATTTCAGAGAAAATAACTGACTCAGAACTGCCGTAAGGACTTACTCCCACGGACCTGTGCCTCCTCAAGGGCCATCTGCCCTGCCTCCTGGTCTGGCTCACCTGGACCTCCACACTTTCAAATTCGTTTTATTATTCCTGGTCATTATTCCCCAGGCTTTGGCCCAGTGCTTCCTATGGAAACACCTGTTCTGAGGTAGAAGAATCTCAGGGAGCCTGAGAATGTCCCCTCTTGAACCCTTTAACTTGGAGAGTCCCTGACAATGAGTGGCTCTCAAGGCCACGATCCAGATACCTCAGGAAAAGAAAAGAAACATTCAGGCTAATGTAGAGTTGGGGTTGTTCAGTTGTCTTAAGGTAGAGGAGCTTTTGTTCATGCCTGGCAGTGCCAACACCCAGCAATGGTGAGAGAACTTTGGAGTATCCTCACTGCCTCCTGTTGACAGTTCACTCTGGTTTGTATCGGAAGAGGGATGACTTGAAAACTCAAAAACTGCTTGATTGATCTGAGTTAAATCTTGCCCCCTAGGGAAGATTAAGAAATCAAAGATATCCAACATGTTCTAGAACTCTTTGCTGGTTTTAAGGAATCATTTTTCCTAAAGGTGGCGAATGCTGCTTTTCGATTTAACTGGAAGTGTAAACTAGACCTGGCCTCACCATGCAGAATGAATTGACCTCAGTGTCGGCATCTGCAAAATGGGGGTAAAATAGCTCACAGGATTGATTTGTAAGATCAGAGAAGATGAGGTGGGTCAAAGTGCTTGGTAAAGTACAAAGGGCCTCATTAATGTGAAGGGATTATGATTTCTTTCTTAAAAAGGGAAGCTAAGTGGAGGAAACAAGATGTCCCTCTGATCACATATTAGCTTTCAGTGATCCCTTTTTAATATTTATGAGGAGTTTAAAAAGTATTTCCCCCTATTTCACAGTGCTTTTCAAATGGCAATGACCATTACTTGTCCAGCAACAATTTCTAACTCAATAGCAAATCAAGTGCCTGAATCCAAATTAGGATAAAGGACACATCTAGGGTTGATGCCTGGGTCCTGAGTTTCCTTCCTATTAGTGAACTTCATGGAATGTACTGGCCAATTTATCTCCATGTAACTTGACAATCTGGCCAGTTTCTAAGTGAGATGAAAACCAACTGGACTCTCCTTTACAGGAACCTTACTTTCCACTGTATTCAAGATTGTCCTCCATGTAAACTGTAAGCAAAAACCTCGTCATTGGCATTGTCTGGAAACTGAGGCTGGGAGAGCTTAAAAAACACTTGCCCACGGCCTTGCAGGGTCCTGGGTGTGGAGAACGCCTCCTCCTCCTCAGAAAAGAGCCACACGGCTGCTGCTGCCGCCAATGATGGCAGCTGAGGCTATGAGTTCAAGCTCTCTGTAGGTACTCATTTAATCAGCAAAAACAAAAACCCTCCATTTTTGGACTAGTCCTCTAAAGTAGCTCAGTGAGGAACAGTCCTTTTTTTTCTCTCTCAGTTGAATGACAGTGCAACCCGAAATCACAACTCCGTTTTAGGTTCCTGGTGGTGCCTGCTTCCTCTTCTAGTTTGTTTAGTCACAGAATTCGATTCCTGCTGGCCGGTTACTCGCCTACAAACAGGCTTAGCGCTCTATTGAAATGCGTGAGGCTCCTTAACTCTTGTATAAACAGGTAATGCGAAGGGGTGGGGCACAGATTGCGGATTTCTCTGGGATGGCGTTGGGGTGGGGGTTAGAGCCAGCTCCCCAGAGATGAGGCAAGGTTACGAGAGGGCCCGGCTGCTGTTTTTACGTGCAGTGTTTTTTGTTCCCTTTCTAGCAACCAGCTGTAACTTTAGGTCAGGGCGCATGAAAATGAGCCACTTCTGAAGGAGCAGCGCCCAGGCCCGAGGCCCTGCTGCGAAGGCCCCGGCAAAGGTCAGGGCTTCGTCCTCGTGACGCTCCTTCCTGCGCTCGCCGGCGCTGTGCTGTGCGTCAGGTAAGGGCACTGGCAAGTCCCCCTTCCTTCAGGCCCGCCGCGGTGCTCTCCCGGATCCTACCTGGTTGAACGACTTTCTACTCGGGGGAAGCACGGGGGTGGGGTGTACCGGTCGGCCAGTGACTCAACAGCAGGTTCCTTATTCCTCAAACATGGTTCTGCTTGGTTTCTCTGAACAGCCCAAAGGGGTGCGGACGCTGGACTCGGACAGATGTCCTCAGGTGGAGCAGGTGCCTCTTCTGGGGCCGGGTTTGGTTGTCTGAAAGGGATGTGACTTTGAACGGGGAGAGGAGTCTGCCTGGTCAAGTCCCCAAATCTCTCCCATCAGGGCAGATTTTTTTCATTTTAACCTTCAGCAAAGGTATCTGCGCTCCTAAAACAACAGGAATGTTGCACTGGCCTTTAGCCAGCGGAGGCTCAGCGAGCAGGATAAAATTTCAGTGCAGATTTACGGGAAGTTGCCGGTGTTGGGAGTAAAAATCTGGTTTGGTGAGTTTAAGGGAAGGGAGTAGACGAGAGACAACCTTGCTACTGTGAGGCGACTGGCCTCGGCTGGGGGAGGGCAGCGGGAGGAGGGCGGAGGAACCGGGGCGAGCCGGGAGAGCCGACCCTGAGCGCTCCCCGTGCGCCGCGCCGGACGCAGCGGGCTCCCTGGCCGCTGGTCTCCCGGGGCTGTGGACCCGGCGCCGCTCGAGCCCGAGCGCTGCGCTTTCAAGTTCTCGCTCCCGCCAGGAATTTCGCCCCCGAGAGCTGCCCTCTGGTTTTCGCTCCTGCTTCCCACTTTGGAATGTGCAGCCTGGGACAGTGAGAAGCCGGGGCTCGGGAGTTGTCCTCGTTGGGAGTTTCTTTCTGCAGGTTTCCAAGGTTAAGGAATTCTGACAAACTGGAATTCCCAGAGTCTGGGAGTTAATCCTAAAACGATCTGTTGCTTTAAGCGGCGCGCGGTGGGGAGTAGCTGGACACTCCTTACTTTGGTTTTACATTAAAAAGAGGGAGGCCTAGAAGATGTTATAGGTTACTTCCTAGCTGTGTAAATTGCCACGGGCTGTGAATGGTGTTAATTTCTGAAGTGGGCGACTCCAAATACATAACAAAGGTAAGGTGGTTTTTGGCAACCTTCTAACTACTGCCCCTTACTCTTGGGTCGCAGTCTTGAAAAGATTTTTTCCTTTCTTTTCTCTTTAGTACTTATCTACCTCTTTCTATGACCCCCCTTCCAATTCTGCTGTATTTAGTGGGAAAGAAATGGTTTGTAAAAAGATTTAGAAGTATCAGCTTCTGGAAAAGCAGAAAATCATATACAGTCAGCCCCATTATGTTTCCTCTGGTGATGAAACCTTTTCCATACAATAAGCAGATTTTTTTTTCACCCTTAAAAATACAAGATTGGGCCGTCGAGAGGCACAGGCGACTTTTTTAGATTCAGATTATTAAAGTGAGATTGAGGAGACATTCATCAATGACAGGCGCCTCATTTATGTGTTAAGAAGGGGGGATGGGAGAAATGTCTTCCTATTTACCTCCCTAGGTAACACGGAGTGGAGGCTCAGTTGTTTAAAGTTAAAAATTCGATCTGCATAAAAGTGTAGGGCTGATGAATTATGACAGCTGACAAACACCACCAGTCACCAAATATTTGAGAAATCAGTTAAAATAAATGAAGTGCAATTTTTCAAAAAGAATGATTCATTTTTTAATTATGTAGAAGTTAATCTACCCTGTTACTGCCCCAAGGCATTTGAGAATGTGGTTTCTTGCTTGAGGCTTATCAAAGTGATAGAAGATAATGTCCTCAAGATACTTATAGGCCATATTGATCTGAATGAAAATCAAGTAACTTTTTTCTAGGCATTTTAATGACAGGTTTTTTTTAGCAGGAATGTAGATTAGAAATGTGTTCCTTAAAAGTTTTAATTCTGGAGTCACTCGAAACTTTTCGTGGGAGAGAAAGCAAAGGGTTGGCAATATGAACATAAAGTTGCTGCAGTTTTAAGCACAACTGCAATTAGACCGAGAGGGTTGGAGAATTGCAGGTGTTGATTCTAAATGGTGAAATGTTGTCCAGTGGCATAAAACACAACTTTTAGACACACTGAAGTATCCAACCAAGGCAATGAGATAGAAATGTGGGGAGTTTGTGTTGCTGTTGATTTCAATAATAATCTTTGTCAGATTGATGATCTGAAATTTTGGAGGGAAACAAAACCAACCTAGTCTGGAAGGGAAACAGGAGGAGGAAAAGAAAGCAATTTGGGTTTTTGAATCCTTTCTTAACTACCTGACCCTTCACCATATTCTGATATACATACCCTTGGCCTCTTTGCGTTGATTACTGCACACTGGGAGAATGAGGACTAAGAAATTAGGCAAGAGCCTAGCTTCATCATTAAATTTCAGTATTTGTTAAATACAGAAAAAAACTGACAAGAATGAAGCTGCCAGCTTAACTCTGCCTTGCGTCTTTACCTGGCTACCCTTAAAATTCATCTGCTTCAAAAAGAGCCTTTTTGAATGTATGCTGAAAATAAATCCAGTTTTGAAGATTTTTATTCCTCCTGGTTATTGAGTTTTCAGAAGCTTGTAGGATGAAAATTTGGCATCATCATTTTACTCCAATCTGTAGTTCTAATAGTCACCTCTATTTTTGGTTCTCCACTGTGCTGCTCTGGACTAAATTTTGAAAGGTTTCTGCCCAAAACTGCTGCTGATGCTGAGGATGAAATATAGAAAGCAAGGAAGCTGTGCTTCTGGACACATGTCCTATATATTTGCTCTAACTAGTGCCTAAAACTACTCACATTTTTTTCCTCACAGGGTAATAACATTCCGATTAGACTGTTCTCTTTGGTTTACTAGTAATGGAACCTGTTCTGAGTAATTTAGACAAAGATTAGAAGGTTAAAGTAGATGAAATTATTTTCTCACAAAATGAGTTGGCTTTCCAAATTCTACTCTTGATCTGAAGATTAAAAGTAAGTCATGTCCCAAATGATTGCACTTTGACTGCTGTAGGAAAGTATTTGCCTATTTCAGATGGTTTTCCACCTCCACATTTCAAGTCCCTTGTGATTTTTCAGGAGTGGATACAGTGTTGCTGGTGAGGGAGGCAGATCTCAAAATTGGACTGAGGTCCAGCTGAAACTGTGATTAGGTTTTCCCAGAGGATGCATAATCCTAGAAAAAGCTTACTCTGAAGAGAGCTTAAGTTTGGAATTCGTAAGACTTAGAAAAAGGATGCATTTTGCATCAATCTAGAATTTGCGTGCCAAACATTTATGGAATTACAATGAAGACCTAAGTACAGCTTAAAGAGTGGTTGTCAGAATGATTCCAAGTTAAAGGTTGTATTGGAACGTTTCAACTAGTGGCCTGATTTAGAGATACATTTTTTCCTCTTGGGATCAGTCTCTGTTTTATGATGATGTTCATGTTCTGGTTTAATATCATAAGAGGTTAGTCAGACAATTAACCTGGTCAGAGTAATTGCTTCAAAGAACAACTGGTAAAAGGTTTCCAATTCCAGTGTAGATGTGACTGGGTTGTGAGGCAGGAGGCCTGTAGAACCCCCAGAGGACTGGCATAGAAATGATAATAAGTAATTGTTCAGTTGCCACCTCAAGTTGTTGGAAACATCTCATGCTGGAGGGATTTGGCGCCCTGCCACTTGTTGTGTGGTCCTGAATCCTCTTGTCAGTAAAACACTTCTGAAATGGTCTGAGCTTGATTTCTGATGGTTTCTGCTTCTCATAGTTGCTTCCCCTTCTGTTCTGTCAGCATCTGTATGGGGGAAAGGAGACGGGAAAAGATACCTTCCCCGGGAAGGCAAGGCACCCCCGCTTTTCAGAAACTCTTATCTCTTGCCCTGGAAAAGGGGTGAGAGAGGAACTTTCCAGCAAAAGTAGAAGGGAGAGTGTCTGGAGGATTTTAAATGGCTGAGAAACAGGTGAGTTCCCAACACCATTAGTAATGTGGAATTCTCCAGAAAGCTCACAAGATTACCAGTGCCCTCTAACTATTGCTAGTGAACTGGCAACTGCAGGAATTTGAGCACCACCTCCCTCCCCCCACCCCGCCCACCACCTTTTGTAATTCAAATCCCCCTAGTGCACTGCAATAGATGGCTAATTTGAATGAGTTCAAGATATTATTGCTTGGTATAACCAAAAGTAAAGTGATTACAAAAGGCACAAGCCCTTCAACTGCACTCCCACTCAGTTTTACCCCTGCTATCTGTGGTGGTTTAAGGACACCTGAAAAAAAATCACAGCTCCGTTTATGTAACTTATGTATATAATATGAGAGGTCTTTTTTGTTGTGATTATTCAGTTTTTGTCATAGGAACTTAGGTTATGCCCAAATGATTTGTGGGTGTGTTTAGATGTATATAGTTGATATGTTTATAAAACGAAAAACATAAGTAAACTGATACTATAATGTTAATGACAAGTATATAGTTGCTCCTATCAGGTTTTTAAAGTAGGGTCATTTTAGAAATCAGAAGTAGAATCTCTACCTTACAGAAGGCCATTTAAGGGAGATGACATCAGGTGAAGACAAAGTGCCTGAGTAACCCTGGAGACCCTTTGTGATATGGGGAAAATTTTAATCCTTTGGTCTCAGCAGATTCCTGATAGTGATACTTTCATACATTATTTATAAATTGCAGCCATTCACATTAATCAAGAAAACAATCTCTGGTCCCCTCAAATCACAGTATTCTTCGTTGGGGTTGCTGTATGTTTGTGGTTCTTAGGAACATAGCGGCCCAGGGCCAAGACCACAATAGGTGCCTGTAGGGTGTATGTCGAGAGAAAGGGGAGTTGCTAACAGTTTTAGCTTCCTGAATGTGCTTTGCTTTGGCTAATAGTCCACTTTGCTCATATTACTCAAGTTTCCACCAGCTGGGGAGAAAAGACAACCAGATCCCAGAGCTATGGATAATCCACACAATGGGCCAGCAAGGGTTAATTATATATACCAGCAGGCGGTGGGTGGGTGTGCAATGAATGCAGGCATTGTGCAGCTGAAACAGGGACAGGATGCCTCTACCTGACCAAGGAAATGCTAACCTGTAAAAATTATAATAAAAAGCATTTACCTTGCAGAGCACTGAGACCCGGTTCTATCATTTTTGTAAAGCATTTCACATGGTGCCAAGAGAAAAAAAAAATTTAATAAAATGGTGATTTTTGAAGTGTTAATTCTCTTAGACACATTTGATTGTCATTCTGAAAATGTATATGTGGGCCTTTCCGGCACAGGTAGAATATTTGTGTTTCTAAAAGTAAGGATTCCTGTCATTAACGATAATAGCACTGTGACTTTGGAAAAGATGGCTTAAATAATATTTCTTTCTGTTTGTTGTTATTTATCTTTAAAAATAATAACATAGTTTTCGGTATACCAAGCCCTTGCCAAGGTTAGGCCCATCTTCTCAGTAGCCTTCTTAAGACAATGTTGCCTTTGTGTAAATACAACTGGGAACATTTGGTGACACAGAAAATTGAGTGGGGCACCGCAACTTATTATTAACAGAAAATTCAATGGCCTGATGTTTTTGTTGTTGTTTTTTATATTCTACCAGCTAATATCTATGATCTGCTTCTCCATACAGATGATCTTAACTATTTTAGACTTTCTCAGGGAAGAATGTAGTGGCTGACAATTTACCTTGGAGTTTAACTGGATTATCAGAGGTAAAAGCTGCAGCGCTGATGGCAGAGGAGAGCTCAGTTCTGAGGGTTAGTTTGCTCTCAGGGTAATCAGCAATATTTGGTCATGCATGGAGAAAAAGAAAAGGTGGTTAGCCAAAGTGAAAATGACAATTTGGGGGAAGGGATGCTTATTTGCACTAAATTCAAATTCCATGCAGAGTGGCTAAGAGCATAAGATTGTCTTGGTTCAAATCCAGGCTCTGCCACCTACAAGTCACGGAAGGAGGACAGGTGGCTGAAGAAATACTGAGAGAACTGCCTCTAGTGAGATCCTGTTTGCAGAGCAAAGGGAATCCAATAACAAGTTAGCCCTTCCGTCAGTGCAAACAATAGTTTGGCCCAGGGACCGCCTTTGCTCTTTGCCCTACACTGTAGGTTCCAGGATCTACCTCAAGTTATATGTAGATTTGCCAATGAGTAAACAGAAACTAACAGCTCAGATGGTACTAATGAGCCTTGTAATTTTTGCCTTTCATCTGCAATTGTTTCATATTCATAGACAGTCACTTCCAGCAGTTTAGACCAAGCCTGGGAAGGCAGGGTTTTGGGGATATTCTCCCAGCAACCTTCTCAGAGTGAAACTTAGGAGTCAGTCCCCCAGTGGGAACTATAAGAGGCAACACAGGCCCTGAAATTAAGTGGTAATGCCCATGTACTACATATCCTAGTAATGTGGGAAGGGTCTTACCCTTTCCCCATTGACTAGAGCTAGTCAGTGAACTACAGTGGAAATGCAGAACCTGCTTATCTGTTCTCCCTGCTTCCACCTTTGCCCTTGCCCCATACACTCTGTTCTTGGCACAGTGTCCAAAGCAATTCTTCTAAAACAGAAGTCAGATTACATCAATCCCCTGCTGAAAAATTTCCAGCACCTGCCCAACTCATTCAAGCCAATGAGACACTGTATTTCTAGTTCCATTACCTCTTAAATCTCATCTTCTATCACTCACTCTCTTACTCACTGTGCTTCAGCTATGATTTCATGCCTCAGGGCCTTTGCACTGGCTGTTCTCGCTCCCTAAACCATCTTCCCCAAGTATCTGCATGGCTCACTTTTTCATCTCCTTCAAGTCCTGGCTCTTCCTCCCTGTGTCTAAAACAGCAGTTCCTCCTTTCTGCTGACACACATCATCCTCTCTCTACTCTGCTTTATTTTTTCATATAGTAGTACCTTTTTACATGCTGTTTAATTGTACAGTTCATTGTCTGTCTTTTCCCCACTAGCTTATCTGCTTCATTTATTGATGTATCCCAAGCACCTTAGAGTAGAGCCTGCTGCAGAGTAGGTCCTCAATAAAGGCGTGTTGAATGAATGAATACAACAGGCAGGCTTTTATAAAGCACAAGTCTGACTAAAAGTGTAGTTTAACTTGTGAGTTCTACTTAAAATATGACCGTGAACACGTCTTTCTGAATAAGCATGAATTTTCTCCCAGACGTCTCCTCTTAAGCAGCCATATTTTCTCTGGTTTCTCCAGTTTCTTTGTTTTCTATGCCACTAGGAGCCCTTGATGGAGCCCTTGATGATGACTAAGTAACGAGCAAGGCAGGGCTGAGTGGGGATGGCGCAATCATTTCAGCACTTCTCTGTTTCCAAATCAAAGCCGCCTCTTTGGCAATCTTTTTGTGATTTCCATCTAATTCTTACAGCCCTCTGTTTTGAACCAGTCTTGTGAATTGCATGCCCTACAGATAATTACTCTTGACTAGCTCATCTTACTGTATTGTTTATTACTTTTTCTATTGTCATTTAATTATAATAAATGATTGTTCTGAAAGTAACTGTCAAGACATTTTTTTTTAAGCTATCTCTTTGACCTTTGAGATTTCTCCACATGCCAAGTACTAGTACAGGGTAGATTTTTCTGGGTTGCAGAGCTCACTTAGGTATTTTGCCTTGACATGGCATGAAACAAGTGTGCTGTGTCATTATCTGAGTTTTTAATATTTCTCCAGAACCTTTGTACAAAACCTTGTTCTTGCCATTTACTGAGTGGCACAACAACTCTCTGATCTGTCATACTTTGTTTGCTGGCCCCAACATCGTTCTCTCCCTTTACACAATTACCTTGGTTTGGTAAAATTGCACTTCATGGTCCTTGGAAGTACAGCTCTCTCTGTGCATCCACTTACCTTTGTTAGATAACTGGCACTGGAAAAAGCTTCCCCTATGTTTGGTAGAATCCCCACAAGGGGTGGAGACCCTAGAACTGGTCTTGTGTATGCATTACAGCAAGGTTCTTGGCAGTTAAAAAAAAAAGTAGTATAAATTCTACTGAAGGTACATGAAGATTTTGGATGTAGTTATTTTTGACTATTGTTGATCCTGGCTACTTGGCTGATTTAGAACTACTTGGATTTTTTTTTTTGTCTAATTGGTTAGCTATCATCACAATTGATGGTAACTGGACAATTTGTTGAGGATTTTAAAAAACTGAGTATACCTAATAAATAGGTAATAGTTATAGTACTTTCTGCAAATTATTTTATTACTTCCATATGAACTGAATGAGATATTAAAAATGAAGAACGTGTAGATGTTGAATTAGACTTGTCTTTAACAATATACTGTGTAGATGGAGCTGGTAGTACTTATGAGTTAGGAAAGTTTGTCAAAATATAAACCCAGTAAATAGGTACACTTGGAAAAAATGCTGAATAGGACTTAATTGGTTTAATTAGATACTGAAAGAACCTATTTTTCTTATGTAGACACAGACTCTAGTGTTAATTTGTTGAGTAGCTGCTATGTGCCAGACACTGGGTATACAGAGGAGAATAGAAGTTCTCTGCCCTCCTGGGGCTTCCTTTGGGTTTGAGATGGGATTCAGTACTCTGAAGGAATGAGCATACTCCAGACCCCTAGATAATAGTACATGGGACTCTCTTAGCTGGAGTAGTTGGTAAAGGCACCTCCAGGGAGCTGATGCTGAAGGTGTCTGATGGGCAGGAAGATCCTTGCTAGATGAAGTAGCATTTGTGAAGGTCCCAAGGCTGGAAAACACCTTGGCATGTTGAGGGACATAAAGAAGGCCGATGTTGCTACAGTGTTGGGAACAAGAAGCAAGGGGCTTGAGGTGGAGTTGGGGTTACTGAGACCTAGGGTGTGTAGGTCCTTCAAGATGATGGGTAAGTGTTTGCATTTTGTTACTCCTGAGACCAGTGGAAAGCCATTAAAGATAATTTACTTGTTAAAAGCTATCTCTGGGTGGAGACTGGATTGTAGGGAGGCTGTTGCAGCAGACAGAGAGAAAATTAGAGTTCCTCTTTGAGGGTAACAGTGGACACCTACTGGTCAACAGTAGGCTATTAATAGTTCAGTTTTTGCAGAGTCAAAAGTTACATGTGGATTTCCAACTGCGCAGTGGTCAGCTCCCCTAACCACTGTGTTGTTCAAGGGTCACCTGTATAGATAAGGCGTGTGACCTTTATATGTCACCTATGACAAAATAATATTCTAACACTAACTGAGCATCTACTACGTATAGGAAACTGATGGGGTGGGTTATGTGTGTTAGTATTAAAAAATTTTACATGTAGTTTCAGCCATCAATAATTTCTAATTCAAATTAATCTTGTATTTAATATTTAAATACTAAGTGTATATTTGATATTTACATTACATACTTATATCCTAATGTTATAAATATGTATACTAAATAAATGTTATGTTTAATATAGAATACATAATAGTTCAATGTATATGAAGTATCATGTGTTTAATATTGAGAACTAAATGTAAATCATGCATGAAAAAAGATTCACCTCACATTACAAAAGATAAAAAGAAAATATTACATGATGAAACAGTGGATTTCCTTATGTTACAACCAGTTCACATGCAAATTCAAGCTGTAAATATTGACACATAAAAATGGATCCTTTTAGGATATGCAAATATATTTCTTGTCTCTTCCCTACCTAACTTTACAAAGGTTCTGTTGCACTTCTGCATATTATATGAGTGGAAACTGGAAAACACATTTTAACCTACACTGTAAAAGGCCGATTTTATTTCTAGCAAACTTATTTTTTTAGCTTCTAGAATGAGCACTGTGGGGATATGATGGCAAATAAAGCACAAAGCTTTTGTAGTTTGGAGAAATGTAATTTTGTAGTTCACTAAAGCTTTATCTGCTTTAGTACTACCACTGCAAGCCCTCCTCCCCTCCCAGTGGCTATTCTTAAGAAAATGAGCATGTATTTCCAAATTCATAGGAGTAAAATGCTGTATTTTGCTCTGAAGCAATGGACTTCAGTCCAAAAAAAGTAACATTTTAAAAAGTCGTAAACTATTAGGGATGGGTGGAGGTAGGAGACAAGGTTATGATGGATAATGTTTTGTAATCATGGCTATAGAAACTGTCAACGGCTCTAGCTTTTCATGCTGGTATGTCAACACCAGTGGAGATCAGGAGGTGTGATCAAATTTATTATTGCTTAATTGGGCCAAATGGTGTGGTTTTTGGTTTTGCATAAAATGGGTCACGTTCTGAAAGGACACGTAGTGCCTGAAGGTTTCACATTTATTTAAATTCTGTTTTTAATAAGAAAGATACTTTGGTGAGGATCTGCTACAATGTGTACCTGCAATAATCACTAGAGAAAGGAGAAGGCTTGTGTTTGAGCAACTGCTGAACAATTAGCTGTAATTAAATACTTAAAGTTTAAAGTTAAAAAAAAATGGCTGACATTGAATGAGCACCTACTGTATGCCAGGTATGCCTTACCTTATTAAATCAACCCCTAAGAAGTAGGTCCTACTATTCTCACTTGATAGACATGGAGATGAGGCCCTGAAGTTGTCCAGGGTAAATAGTGGTCAGGATTCAGACTCTTGTAAGGCTTCCTAAATGAGGTAAGATTTGGGAAAAATGTCTACATGGGTCATCTTACCAAGACTGCCACTGGCTCAGTAGACAAGTGACCTTGGACATGGCACTTCACCCTTACTGGCTTTCAGCTTCATTGCCTTTTAAACTGGGTACTGGCAGGGCAGGTTTTGGATTAGACACGTTTTGCATAGCCCAACATTCCTCTAATTCTAACTCTTTTTTTACTCTCATAGTTCAAATCTGTAAAAGGTTGCTATTCATAGGATGTCTAGAAGATCAGGGTGCTGGGAGTAAATGGGGAGAGGAGGTATTGGAAGGGCAGTCACCCTGGTATTAAGTCACAGAAGGAAAATGTCTAGGTTAGATGGCTTGTCCACATTTTACAAAGTTCTTAAAGACCTGATTCCTGATTCCTGAATCCCATTTGAGATAGTGAATATTGCTGACATACAGGAGTGTTCTAGGCTGGTGTCTCTAGACCAGTTCTCCTGGGGGAGATTGTCTCCCAGGGGACACTTGGCACCTTTGGGGACATTGTTACAATCTGGGAGGGTCACAGCACTACCGGTACCGGCATCTGTGGACCAAGGCCAGGGCACCGCTAAATGCCCTGTAGTGCCCAGGAGAGCCCCGCACAGCAAAGGTTATCTGGCACCAAATGCCAGTAGTAGCGACATTGGGAAGCCCCATTCTAGATAAGTCTTTTCTCTCCAAAGTCTCTACAGGCCATACAGCTTGAACAAATAGTGTTCCTTCCTTCTTTTGTTTTTTAACACCCATCTGTTTTCTGAAGATTCAGGGTCACAGAAGGAATTTGGGGGAGGTCAGTGACAAAGTTGAATTGAACTCAGTCCATAGGGTGCAAGTATTCCTGGTGAAGGGCTTCATGTCAGTCACTTTTCTCTTTCCTTGTCAGGCTCTGAGAATTTCTCCTTAGGTCCCACTGATGTCACTACAGTACTCCCAGAATTTTGTTAGACTTTTTTTTTTTGAGCAGTATCTTGGTATTTATACATTTCTAACAGCTGGAATGTGAGAAAGTTTGTTAGAATCTTTTCAGACTTAAAGGTACCTTCAGTTTAAAGCTTTTGGTTAAGTAGGATGAAGTTGTTCTATGCTTAGTCTGTGTTTTCGATTAATTTAAAATGAAAAAAATCGGTGTACAATGCTTAAACTCCATGGAGAGAGACGGTCTATATGAAATAAATACATGCTGGTATGTAGACACATTGTCAATAGCTTTGGTAAAACAACAAACATTAAAGGAAGGCTAGAAATGGACTCCATATACTAGGCTGATGTTTTCCTTTGAAGGAACATTTTTTTCATATTTGATGTTCTGTAGATTTGGGGAAGAAAGAGAAATGCATTTAGGTTTGGGGTTGTTCCTGGCTAAGGGAAGCTTTGTTTACCAAGTTTCCGTAAGTTATTACCCACAACCAAATAACACCTTTTGGGTCATTCCAAGTCAGGTCATTTAGGGTCACAAAAGCTCTACAAATACTTTATTTGATCGGAGCATTTGTTTCTGTCTCCAGCAGATGCATGGAATATATTTTGGACAATATAATTTGTGGAATTTCTAGTTACACTCTGAATGTCAGTTAGATACTGACCCTAGATACCACTATCTCGACACACCCATATGTTATGGATTCATAATTGGTGAATTCATTCAAATTCCAGGGAACTTATCTCCATTTCCCTCCCTTCTACCTTTGGGAACAACTGATTCTACATTTACCACCTCTTATTAAAGGAGTGCTTACTTTTCTTTCCTTTAAAGCTAACTTTCAGGTTTCTGAAGGCAGCTAACTTAATTTAACTGCACCCTGGCTCTCTGGATTCTTCATTTTTTGACATTTGAGACCTTTTCCAAATCAGTCTTCATCTTTCTGTTCTTGTATGAAAGGCCAACAGCCAGACTTTGATTATTTGAGTTGCCCCTCTCTTTATGTTGGATAGATGTATCTCATCGAGGTTATCTTTGATGGGATACACAAATTGTCCCAGTTAATCTAAGATAATGTATGTTTTTGTCCAAGTCTTGGGTATTGCCTTGAGATTTTGCTTCCAAAACTCTTCTTAAAGATTCTATGTGTTTTATTGGCCTTTTTAATAGTAATAACTTCAGCCATTTAGTCATTGAGTGGATACAGGTTCTGTATCAGGCACTGGAGATACAAAATGGATAAGAAATGCTCTGGGTTTTCAAGGAGGTCACAGATGAAGTGAGACATGTAAGCAAAAAAAATGTTCTTTTGTATTTTCTGTAATAGAGGTATTTTTTTTTCAATTACTGATTCACTGAAAATCATTTATTTTGTGTCCACATTTACCTTCTAGAAATAAGAAAAGGCCTGTTTTAAAGGAGCTTATGTTAGACTGACATTTTAAAAATGAGTGCCATGAAACATTCTAGATGCTATGAGGAATGAGTAACAGCACTTCAACCTGAGGAGGCATAGGAGGGGAAGAAGGAGAGGTTTAGGGAACTCATCACAGAGCTAAGACCTTTATATACTTAACATGTACACAGCATGTGTTTAATGCCTGGTCCTGTTCTAAGCACTTTACAAAGATTAACCCATTTAATCTGCATAAGAACACTATGAGGTCGTGGGTAAAATTGTAATATTTCCAGAATATCTCACCTGCCTTTAATGCATCTGCATATCAACAGGTGTTCCTCAAGGGTGGAGAGCAGTGTGGCTTTAGTGCATCTGCAGATTAATGGGTGTTCCTCAGGGGAGGTATATAAAATTACTACCCCCATTTTACAGACTGGAAGACTGAGAAATAGAAAGGATAAGCAACTTGCCTAGGGTTACATAGCTTAGTAAAGACAGAGCCAAGTTGTAACCAAGCAATTTGTCTCCAGAATTAGAGGTAATTCTTGAAAGTGACTCAGAAAAACAGGTAGTTACTACTTAGGGACAAATCTCTGAGCCCAGAGAGAGATGAGGCTGAAGAGGTGGAAAGAAACCAGATCCAAGGACTTTAATTCATGGGCAGAGGATGTCCTTTATAAAAGTACAAGTAAAGAAAAATGGAGCCTAAACACAAAGGAAAAAATTACCTGGGTTCCTACTTCTTAAATTTTTTGTTCCTTTCCTTTCAGCTCTTTTGTAATGTGCCTGCAGTTTGTCACATAGTTGTCCTCTACCCATGCTGTCCTCACTTTAACTCACATAATCCTCACACCATCTCTGATATTCGTCATCCCCATTGTACAAAGGTGGACACTGAGGCTCCGTGAAGAAACTGCTCACTTCACAGGGAACCCACAATTTAACCCAGGTGTTCTAAATTGAAGTTGTGGTTTCTTCCTATTTCATACCTGCCTCCCCAAAGGTGGATACAAAAAGAAGACGTATGGAAATGTATTCAAACATTACAGATAGCTCACATGTTTCATGCCATCTTGTTTTTCCAAATCAGTGAGGACAGCAGGCTTAGCAGACTGACTCTAAAGAATGTACATGGAAGAAACTCAGCTTCATTCACTGGTGCCATGTTTCTAGGATTTCTGTGCCTTGCATTTCCTTCATAACCTGTGCTCACCCCGAGTGTGGCCTCCATGCCGGGGTCTGAGGAGCGTGCCTGCTTTAGTAACAATGGCTCTGGCACGTCAGTGATTATCAGAACAGAGTTTGTTGTTGCTCCAGCAAGCTCTCTGTTCAGGATTTGCATGTTTGCGCAGCAAAAACAAGCCTAGTTGACAGGAGAGAAAAAGAAATCCAAGTCTAAGCTTGTTCAATCTCAATGGCAAAAGAAAGGGCTTTTTATGCTGTTTTGTACACAGTCTTCATACTCACAGGGGCTGGGCATGAGATCTTTTGCTACTGGGTTCATACTTCAGAACCTGCACCCTTGAGGAAATAAATGGCTCTCCAGGCCTACTCCTCCCTCCAGTGGTAATGTTCTGCTTATTATATTGACAGGCATTTACTGGAGCAACTACTGGATGCTGGGCATTCTGTTAAAATCTGGGGAGTTGTAGGTGAATAGGATGGTCTTCCTACCCTAAAGCGGCTCACATTCCAGTGGGGACAACTGACCTGTGCCCAACTTTATGTAATTTAACAAGGCCTGTGATCTGAACTGGGAGCCCGGACGAGGGAACAGTCAAGGAAGAGGGGTAGTATTTTAGCTGGATTTTTGTTTGTTTTGTAGATACAATTCACATACCATGCATTTCACCATTTTAAAGTGTGAACTTCAGTGTTTTTTTTAGTATATTCACAAAGTTGTGCAACCATCACCACTGTCTTAATTCCAGAATATTTTCATTACCTAAAAAGAAACCCCAGGCCTAGTAAGAGTCACTCCCCATTTCCCTCTTCCCCCCACCCTCTGAAAACCACTAATCTACTTTTCTCTATGGTTTTGCCTATTCTGGACATGTCATATAAACAGAATCATATAATACATAGCTTCTGTATCTGACTGGTTTCACTTAGCATGTATGTTTTCAAGGTTCGTTCCATGTTGTATCATGTATCTGCACTTCATTTCTTTTTCTGGCTGAAAAGATTCCATTGTATGGATGTATCACAAAATAAACCATTTTGTTTATTCATCAGTTGGTGGACATTTGGTTTCAGCTGGATTGTGAATAAACAGAAAAGTTTTTGCAAGGCGGAGAAGGGAGAGTGCGTTTAGGGTGGATAAAACCTGTCATTTTAATGAACACATATGTATGCAGCACAGTACCTGCTGAATGCCTCATTTTCAAGCCCTTCCTTTACAAATACTAACTTTTAGAGTTCTCATTACCAGTGAGGCACAAAGGCGAAACAATATGCTCAAGTAACTAGCCAGTACGTGGAGAGCTGGGCCCCAAATCCAGGCACCCTGGCTCTTAGAGTTCATTGCTTAACCACCCATGTAAGCTACAAAGGCAGGTCATGGGGCAAGGCAAGCCCAGTGTGCGAACTGTCTAGGTGGGATTGAAGCAAGGAGAGGGCAGGGAAGGAGGGGTACCTGAGGCCAGAGACTGGCTATTCTTCACTCAGCAGTTACCCTTGTAAAAGACACATCTGACAATGTCATTCTTGTAAAGAACTGCTCCTAGTTTTCCATCTTCAAAATTCATTTCCCAATACCAACCATTTTTAGATACCTTTACAATTTTTAGCATACCTATAGTTCACCTATATCACTGTTTAATATTTTTCTTTAAATCAACTCACTTTTGTTTTGCTTAAATACATTTATTTAAAGTGGAAATTTATCTCACTACTTTAAAGGGAAACCAGTATTTTTCTAATGCGCATTTAAATAAACGAAACCATTAAAATGAAATGCCTTCACTTATTACAACCTAAAAGCAGTTTGCACACCAGCAGGATATGTCATACATATTGAGAAATGGGAGTTTGCAAGATAAGGTTCAAACTTGTACTGGGTCTTTCAGAAGAAGGCTTTAGCCTACATTCCAGCCCCAGATCTGGCTCCTTCCTACAAACCAGTTCCCCATGTGGCTGTCGCAGCAAATGGGTTTCCCTCCTCCCTGTACACATCATGCTTTTTCATTACATTATTCCTTTGACGATCCTCCCTCCTCTTACTCCATCTCTTCTTAGGACCAGTTCAAATAATGCCTCCTCTCTAAATTTTCTCAGATCCTCTGGGTTCCTCCAAAACTTGTATCTGAGATGTCTTGTCTCATATTTCTGTTGCTTGTTCAGTGTGTCCCTCTCAGATTTTAAGGGGCTTCAAGGCTGGGAACATTATGGGTTGAATGAATAATGATTGGTTAGGGCCAAAGAGGAAAGATCTTGAATGTGATAGTGTTCTGAGCTACAGCATTCACAAATCATAGGATGGTTTGAAACAAACATCATCAGTGCTGTTTTAACAAAGCTAAGTGGGTTTGTTTATGTGGAGGTGGAATGGAGTGGTGAGATCATGGAAGCAGGGAGATGAGTAGAAAATACACATTGATTACAATTCGCAGTGCCAAAAAGAGTATCCACTAACTCTGAAAATATACATGCCTTATGAACCAATGATTCCACTCCCAGGTATGTTCCCAACAGAAATCTGGGCATATGTTCACCAAAAGATAAGTTTAACAATGTGCTTAGTAGCACCATTAAAAATATTCACGAACTGGAAGCAACCCAGATATTCATCAAGAATAGAATGAACTTAAAAACGATGGTATAGTCATTCAGTGGGATACTATATATGAGAATGAACAACTATTACTACATGTAAAAACATGCTCAAGGCTCACAAACATAAAGTTTAGTGAAAAAGGCCAGACCCAATAGAATATATATTGTAAGATCCCTGTTAGCATAAAGCTCAAAAACAGACAAATAAATCTATGGTGGTAGAAGTCAGGGGAAATGCCAGTCTTGGTGGATGGTGACTAGAAGGGGACTTGGGATTTCTAGGATGCTGGTGGCACATGTGTGTTTGGTTTGTGAAAATTCATTGAAAAGTACTCTCTTAACCTGTGCATTTCCTGTATATACATTACACTTCAGTGAGAAGTTATATTTTAAGACAAGGGAAGAAAATAAAAGTGATTAGCAAAAAAAAAAAAGAATGCCTTGTTCCAGAAAGAAATAAACAGCAGACTTAATGAACAATAAACAGAGAAAGTAATGGTGACTCTATGGTCCTGAGCTGCTATTTTCAGAATGCATTTGGCTCAGTTGTCTTGGGATTTATTATCTTCCCTGTTTTAGCTGTAAAAATAATACCTAATAATAATAATACCTAATAATAAAAATAATACCTAATAGATACTAATAATAATTGCATTTTGTTTTATGACATTTGAACCATTTAGAGTCAGTCTATTTCATCTTCAGAACATCTCTATGAAGGTTCATCATTATCCCCATTCTCTAGGTGAGGAAACTGAGGCTCAGAGAGATTTCTTAATTTGCCCTAAGTCACAGGGATAGTAAATGACAAAACTTGAAACAATTTCCTCTGTGTCCTGTCCATGACTCAGGGCTCCCTGATGTTGGCAAGTTGTACTTGAACTTTGAGTCTCCAGGAACAGAGAGGAGCAGAGGGAGGCTCTGGCACTAATTGAGGGAAGAGTATTGATCCATCTACATGATAAATCCACAGTGGAAGCTTTGTAATTAATTATGTCAAGGCAACAAACAAGCAAGCAAAGCTTTTTTTTGGCATGTGAGTTAAATCCATTGTCTTTTTGCTGCTTTTCTGCTTGAATAATTAGGGGTCTTACATACAAATTAAATGACCTCAAATTAACAAAAACAGAATGCCATTGATTTGATTGAGTTGTAATTGTAGATATTTTTGGCTGCTTTCAGTTAGCTTTCAGCAAACAAACTTTCCATGAATGATCAGAATCATCTAGCATGTTTTCAGTTGGACAGGACCCCAGGGGCTTTCTGGTTCAGCATTCCATTTGATGCAGAAATGCTTCTGCAGTATTGGTGATAACCATGATCTGATAAATATGTGTATCAAGAGCTTCCCATGGGCTGGATGCTCTTCACAGCTTTCTGAGGTTGCTGTTATTAATATCCCTATTTTACAGATGAGCAAATAGACTTAGGTTAAGCAATTTGCCCTAAAATACACAGGTAATTATAGCAAAAAAGATCCAGAGGCGGGTCTTTCTGACTCCAAACTTGAAGGGTTTCGTTGCTGTGCTCTCTCACTGCTTCCATTTTGGCCTTGAATTCCTATGGGCATGGTTTAGGCAGGGCTCAGTGGGGAAATTCCTGTGCTATACAAACATCAACAGGGGTCTGTTGGTGATACTCATCTTGTGGCTAGTCGGCCCGAGGCTTCACTCGTATGCCTGGCACCTCATCAGGGAGGACTTCAAGCTTCTCAGTAAGGCCTCTCCTGCAGGGCAGTTGGACTTCTTACATGTCAGCTAAGCACTCCAAGGGTGACTGTTCCAAAATATAGGGTGTTGAAACTTCCAATCTCTTCAGGCCGGGCTCAGAAGCTAGACCAGTGTCACTTTCAGTTCACGGCAGCCATAGAGCCAACCCAGGTTCAAGTAGAGGGACATAAAGTCCACCTTTCTAGGAGAGGAGTGTGTGAAAGACTTTGCAGCCATTTTTCATCTGCTATACTAAGTATCAGCCTAACTTTATCCCCATTTTCCTGGATTGGAGGTGGTATTACCTATATGGGTTTGAAAGGGCTCCTGCTGAACTTACTGTTTTCTCTATTTTGGGGTACTTGAGCTTTAGGGACTTCTTTTCTAATAATTAGTTATATAGCACAATCTTTACCAGTACCATTAGCTGACATTAATGAGCCCATTAGTGTTATAGTCCTATGAGGACAGATCATCCTCAGACTGATGGACCAAAGACTTTCTGAAAAAATTCATTTGCAGTTTAAACACATATGAGCAGAGGACAGAAGGATCCTGGAGATTAGATTGAAAAGAATGTGGAAACCCTAAATCAAAGGGTTTTTATAAATAGCTTAATTTATATTCTTATGCTATTAATGTAATTCTCAGTTTTTCATTCCTGCACAGCACTTGTGAGGTTTTGATTCGTCAAAACAGTATTTTAAAGCCCTGTGATTTTGGTCAGTGATATGCATATTTTGTTTTCCATTGGAAATTGAGGCAGAGTTGAACGGTTATTCCTCTACCTATATTAGCAGAAGGAGTTAATTGAAATTATTTCTAATCTTTTGATCCTTGTCACACTACTCTGCTATGCAATAATACACAAAAGAATTTTCAGAAAGCAACTGTTGGGGACCTAGCATAGCTCCCTGCCTTAAAAATATGCCATTTTATCAAGTTATGCTAGCAGCTGGCATGCTAAATTAACTAAAAGGTGCTGTTTTAGGAAACAAAATGCTTTAGGTGGGAGTAAAATCAAGATGTTTTGGAAGGACTTGTGAATTCATTGTTGACAGATGCCTTGTTCTTTATTGCTTGAGATCCTGAGGAAAACTCTGTGCTAAGATTCAAAAGTTGAAGTAATAGATTTTTAACGGACAAATGTTTCTCTGCTTAATTTATTCTTTACTGACATAGTCATTACTGCAAAATCAGAAATGAACTTCAGCACACACTCAGTTTATGTGCCTTTGTTGTACTGAATTATTTCAGACCTACTGAAAAATACAAGGAATGGTACATCAAACATCTGTGTCCACGATCCAATGTAAGAAATAAAACATTAGAGAGATCATCGAAGCCCCTTGTGATCTCTGCCCCAATCCTCTGTCTCCCTTCGTAGGTGTAGCCTGTACTCTAAATGCAGGGGTTCCCACTCCCTGGCCTATTGTCTTGCCTTTACTGCATATAGTGTTTGCTCTGAACTGACACATGAACTGTTACATGCTTAACGGTTGGGGAAAAAGAAGAGTAATCTTTTGTGACACTTGAAAATTACACAAAATTCAGATTTCAGTGTCCATAAATAAAATTTTATTGGCACACAGTGTAAAGACGGCAGTGTAAATAAAGTCTATGATTACTTTTGTGCAATGAGGCAGATTTGAGTAGTTGTAACTGAAACTGTATGGCCTGCAACCTGAAATATTTGCTATTTGATCCTTAATAAAAAATGTTTGCTGACCCTTTGTCTAGCATCTGCACACACACATGCATAATCTGGCTACAGAAAGATTGGTATGTAGGTATGTGCGCCTTGGCCAGGAGCAAGCTGACATGCACAAAGGCTTTTTTTTTTCTAATTCAGGATTCTCCTTTCCATTTCTCTTGTTTCAGGAGACCAGCAATGATGACCTTTCCCAACCCAACTCCCATCCCCTGATGATGATATCTTAAGTCTCCTACTTTAAACTTCTTTTCCTGCCCTCATGCCTACAAATTCTATGTGTCCTGTGACAGAACAGTGCTGAGGGTAGTCACCTCCCCCATCCTGAAAGTTCTTGGCTTAGCAATATGCTTTGCCCTCTGTCTCTGATTTGGCACATTGTGTTTGCTTGCAATTCCCTTGTCTTCTGCCTCTTAGAATTCTGGCTTACTGTATACCAAGAGATCACGTCCATGCTGGCTAGAGATAGATAAGCAAAGGTCAGCTAAGAGTGATTGAGCAAACAATCTTTTTTTTAAATTGAAGTATCATTGATATATAATCTTATATTGGTTTCAAGAATACAACACAATGGTTTAACAGTTACCCATATTATTAAATCCTCACCCCCACTAGTGTGGTTACTATCTGTCAACATAGGAAGATGTTACAGAATCATTGACTATATTCTCCATGCTGTACTGCTATCCCCATAACCAACTTATATTATGATTGAGAATTTGTGTGCCCCTTTATCCCCTTCACCATCCCCACCCAGCTACCTCAGCCCCTCCCTCATGGTAACCACCAGTCACTTCTCGCTGTCCATGAGTCTACTGCTGTTTTGTTCATTCTGTGTTCTTTTGCTTTATATTCCACAAATAAGTGAAATCATATGGTATTTGTCTTTCTCTGCCTGGCCTATTTCAGTTAGCATAGTACCTCTAGGTCCATCCATATTGCAAATGGCAGGATTTCTTTTTTATGGCGGAATAATATTCTGCTGGATCTATGTGCCACACCTGCTTTATCCATTCATCTCTTGATGTACACTTTGGTTGCTTCCATATCTTGGCTATTGTAAATAATGTAGCGATAAACATAGAGGTGCATGTATCTTTTCGAATCATGGATTTTGTTTTCTTCTGGTAAATTCCTAGAAGTGCAATTACTGGATTGAATGGTATTTCAATTTTTAGTTTTTTGAGGAGCTTCCTTCCTGCTTTCCACAGTGGCTGCACCAATTTACATTCCCACCAACAGTGTAGGAGGGTTCCCATTTCTCCACATCCTCACCAACACTTGTTATTTGTTGTCTTTTGGATAGTGGCCATTCTAACTGGTATGAGGTGATATCTCATTGTGGTTTTGATTTGCATTTCCTTGAAGATTAGTGATGTGGAGCATCTTTTCATGTGCCTGTTGGCCATCTGCCTTTGTTCATTGGAGAAGTGTCTGTTCAGGCTCTCCACCCATTTTTTTAATCGGGTTATATGTCTTTTGGGTGTTGAGATGTGTGAGTTCTTTATATATTTTGGACGTTAACTCCTTGTTGGGTGAATCATTTATGAATATATTCTATACTGTAGGTTACCTTTTTTGATCTGCTGATGTCTTTTGCTGTACAGAAACTTTTAGCTTGATGTAGTCCCACTTGTTCATTTTTTATTTTGTTCCCCTTGCCTGAGGAGAAGTCCTGGAAAAAATGAGCAAATGATATTTTAAATGTAAATTGTATAAAGAGTCAATGAGGATATTACAATTTCTTTTGCAAAAAAAAAAAAAGATGCCTCTCCCTTGTTTCTTTAATGATGTATCTTTCCTTTTCCCAAGCCAGAATTGTGTGGATAATTGTCCAAGCTGATTATTTCCTCTTCCAATAATAGCTGAATAAATACATGGTGCTGGACACTCAAGGGGTGCTCTCTAGTGCAGTGGTGAGCCTCACAGGCTTTGGAGCCAGGCGTTCTGTTAGCTGAGAGACATTGGGGTTCTCTTAGCAAAGGAGAGGGGAATGGCAATCTGTGATGTCTGCCAGAAAAGATAGAACAGAAGGAGTAATGATACTCAGTCTTTAACTTCAAGATACTTTTAAGTAAGTGAAATAAAATATGAACAATTGAAAATAGTAAATACTACAAGGTAAAAATCAAAGTAGAGTGTGATAAAGGCTATAAGAGAAGTAAAGAAAAGGTACCAGAATGGAAAGGAAGGAAGGTGACTTCCCATTCGGGACAATGTAAAGGGCTTCTTGAAGGAGGTGGCAGGGGAAAACAACAAGGGTTTGGATCAATGGAAATTTAGAGCAAGAATATTCTAGGCCATAGAGGCAGCGTGAACAAAGGCACTGAGACAGATACCAGGTGGCAAATGGGTGCAAGGGAATAGTTCAGTTTGGTCGCATATGTAGGGAAACAGAGGGAGAGATGAAAATGAAGATGAGGATTAAGGTCTGGTTAGGCAAGGCCTTGCATGCCAAGCAGAGGAGCCTGGTAACAATGACATTATATACTCCTCGTAGTAGTCTGTGTACCCATATAATGATAGCTTTTGAGTCTGAGCTCTGTCCTCAGTTCTAGAAGACTGCCTAACCACAAGCCTTGACTCTTCCTATCTTGGTCCAGTGTCACTCCATGCAGGTTTGCTGTCTCAGTACAAAAGATAAGAAAGATGCTGGAATATGCTGTTTTACAAAACATCTCCAAAAGAACTAATCTGAGAAGCATTGCACAATGGCCCTCATCTCTCCATTATCACTCTCAAATCAAGAGAAAGATCCCTGACTATAGTGGAATATGCTGTCTTCTGTGTTCCCTACTCTTCCACAGTTCTGGCTGAGAAAAGAGTCCAGAATGGAAATTTTCATGTTTGAAGTAGGTGGTGGAGAGGAAGAGGACAAATGATTTTCTAAACTATTCTCTTGGGTTGGTAGGAATATACATGTATCAAGTTTCAGATATATCTAAAGTAGCCTTCCGTGGGTCTCCTTCGTTTGGTGTGGGATTGTTTAAGGTGTGCATTTATGAAGACAGGTCATTCGAATAAAAAATTATTTAATGTTTGTATAATAAAGTGTCTCCCAAGTTGTTTTCATTGATACTAAATTGGTTGGGGAGCTTAGTAAACTGAACTAAAGGCCAGAATGCCATTCCAGTGTGTGTGAAGGGGCAGGGGGATGCTCAGGTGTGTGCAGTCTGAGTCCTGGATCGGAATCACTCTGGGTGCAAGCCTGGGAAGCTGCATTCTGACATATACCTGAAATGAAGCATGATTTAAAAAAAATTTCTATTGTGATGAGCTATACATCACCTAAAATGTACCATTTTAACTATCCCATTTTAACTTGTTCATCTTCCCAAACTGAAACTCATTAAGCAATAACCCCCCATTCCGCCTCCCCCAACCCCTGGCAAGCACTATTTTACTTTCGGTCTCTTTGAATCTGATCAGTCTAAAACCTCATAAAAGTGAAATCATACAGTATTTGTCTTTTTGTGACTGGCTTATTTCATTTAGCATAATGTCTTCAGGGGTTTGTGTTGTAGCATGTGTCAGAATTTCATTCCATTTTAAGACTGAATAATATTCCATCGTATATATGTACTACATTTTGTTTATGTGTTTATCAGTTGACGAACAGTTGGCTTGATGAACCGTTTTGCTATTGTGAATAGTGCTGCTGTGAATGTTAGTATACAAACATCTCTTTGAATCCCTGCTTACAATCCTTTAGGTACATTGGAAATTGCTGGATTATATAGTAAGTCTGTGGTTATGTTCTGAGGAACCACCATGTTGATAACCACAGTGAGGGCACCATTTCACATCCCCACCAGTGGTACACAAGGGTTCCAACTTTCACATTTTCAACAACACTTGTTATTTCCTGTTAATTTTTAAAATTATAATGATCATCCTACTGGATGTGAAGTGGTATCTCATAGTGGTTTGATTGAGGTGATCTTTTTGTACCAAATAGGGTAAAAGAATATGAATTCACAAAGTTGTAAAAATTACTTCACAAATGCCAGGAAATAGTCAGAAAAACACTTTGGAGTGACATAATCTGGCTGTGCATTATCAAGTAGTTACTTAAAAGTAAGTGTGATACAGGATGGTGTAAATAAAAGGAAAATAAGATAATGATCAGGAAGTGATGCTTCCCTTGTATTCTGCATTGGTGGGACCAAGATTATGTATTTGGAGAAAAAAATTGGCCTTTTAAAGCAAAGGTCAAAGATTCTGCATTTGAAATCTGAATGGGAAATAGTGGACATCTGGAAATGAGGAGACATTATTATTAAGAATGAGTGTAGCACCCCTTTGTTTACAAGCAGGTGCTTTTTCTAAATTGTAAAACATAATTTTAGAAGTGACTCACTCTGGGATTACCATAGTGAATCTTTCCTAGGCATCATATACATGTGTGTATATATGTGTGTGTGTGTGTGTAACATTGTGAGTGTACAAAATACCACTGAATTGTGTACATATATATATGTGCACACACAGATACATATTTATAACATAAACTTTGAGAGGTTCAGTTTCTGCACAGATTTATCTCACACCAAATTCCTGCCTGTTCCTGAACACTGCTTTTTCTGCCATATGTCATGTGTGTTGTGTCCTATGCCCCCTCGCCTACCTAGAGAACTCCCTCCCTTTCAATACGTGTCTTTTGGGGAGTCCTTCTGGTATCCCAGGTAGAAACAATTACCTGCCAAGATAATTGTAAAATTGCCTCCTCATGTCTGCCACACCTTGGTTTTCTTTTCTTATTATTCTTTTTTCTTGGTTTTCTTATCTAGATGTAGTTTTTTAAAAATTGAGGTGGTAGACACATTACGTAAAGCTAACTATTTTAAAGTACACAATTCAGTGGTATTTTGTACATTCACAATGTTACACAACTGTCACTTCTATCTAGTCCCAAAACATTTTTATTATCCTCAGTGGAGACCCTGTATCCATTTAAGAAATTGTTCCCCATCCCATCTTCCTCTAGCAAGCACTAATCTACCTTCTGCCTCTATAGATTTTCCTATTCTGGATATTTCATGTAAATGGAATCATACAGTATGTGGTCTGTGTGTCTGGCTTTTTTCCATGTAGCATGATATATTTCAGGTCCATTCATATTGTATCATGTAATCATGTATCAGTACTTCATTCCTTTTTAAGACTGAATAATATTCCATCGTATGGCTGTACCATATATCCATTCATCCACTGATGGTCGTTTGGATTGTTTCTACCCTTTGAGCTGTTGCTTTTTAAGATAATCACAACTAAGCTAAGTGCTGATAACCAACACACACACACGTTTTGTCAGCACCTGACTTGTATTCACCTGGCACAGCCATTAGAATGGGTGTGAGCTGCCTGCTTGTGCCCTTGTATTTGGGGAAAGTCCCCTGCAGTTTGCCATAGCTCCTATCCCTTCTTAGTGAGGCCAAAGGTCAGGTCATTTGTGTTGCTGTTTTTCCTCTAAAAATGGAGTTAGAGGAAAGTGAAAGATGGTCTCCTCTCTATCAAAGGTACAAAGAAGAAATGAAAGTGGCTGCTTCCCTCATCGCCTCCTTTGGCCCTGCAGGCACTTAGGATCAACGTCTTCTGTCTTTTTAACCAAGTATTTATTAGTTTCCCAAGTACCAGAATTTTTTTAAAAAGTAGCTTTTGAGATATACTTCATTTTCCATACAGTTCACCCATTTAAAGGGTATAATTCAGTGGATTTTAGTATATTCACAGATATGTGCAACTGTCACATTTTATTTTATTTATTTTTTATTATTGTTTATTTTATTTTATTTTTTATTTTGATATCACTAATGTACAATTACATGAGCAACATTATGGTTACTAGACTCCCCCTATTTATCTAGTCCCCACCACATACCCCATTACAGTCACTGTCCATCAGCGTAGTAAGATGCTAGAGTCACTACTTGTCCTCTCTGTGTTATACTGCCTTCCCCGTGCCCTTCCCCACATTAAGTGTGCTAATCGTAACGCCCCTTTTTCCCCCTTATCCCTCCCTTCCCACACGTCTTCCCCAGTCCCTTTCCCTTTGGTAGCTGTTAGTCCATTCTTGGGTTCTGTGAGTCTGATGCTGTTTTGTTCCTTCAGATTTTTCTTTGTTCTTATACTCCACAGATGAGTGAAATCATTTGATACTTGTCTTTCTCCGCCTGGCTTATTTCACTGAGCATAATACCCTCTAGCTCCATCCATGTTGTTGCAAATGGTAGGATTTGTTTTCTTCTTATGGCTGAATAATATTTCATTGTGTATATGTACTACATCTTCTTTATCCATTCATCTACTGATGGACACTTAGGTTGCTGCCATTTCTTGGCTATTGTAAATAATGCTGCGATAAACATAGGGGTGCATATGTCTTTTTGAATCTGAGAAGTTGTATTCTTTGGGTAAATTCCAAGGAGTGGGATTCCCGTGTCAAATGGTATTTCTATTTTGAGTTTTTTGAGGAACCTCCATATTGCTTTCCACAATGGTTGAACAAGCTTACATTCCCACCAGCAGTGTAGGAGGGTTCCCCTTTCTTCACATCCTTGCCAGCATTTGTTGTTCTTAGTCTTTTAGATGCTGGCCATCTTACTGGTGTGAGGTGATATCTCATTGTGGTTTTAATTTGCATTTCCCTGATGATCAGTGATATGGAGCATCTTTTCATGTGCCTGTTGGCCATCTGAATTTCTTCTTTGGAGAACTGTGTCTTCATATCCTCTGCCCATTTCTTAATCAGGTGATTTGCTTTTTGGGTGTTGTGGAGTGTGAGTTTTTATATATTTTGAATGTTAACCCCTTGTTGGATATGTCATTTACAAATATATTCTCCCATACTGTAGGATGCCTTTTTGTTCTGTTGATGGTGCCCTTTGCCGTACAGAAACTTTTTAGTTTGATGTAGTCCCATGAGTTCATTTTTGATTTTGTTTCCCTTGCTCAAGGAGATGTGTTCAGGAAGAAGTTGCTCATGCTTATATCCAGGAGATTTTTGCCTATGTTGTCCTCTAAGTGTTTTATGGTTTCATGACTTACATTCAGGTTGTTGATCCATTTTGAGTTTACTTTTGTGTATGGGGTTAAACAATAATCCAGTTTCATTCTCTTGCATGTAGCTGTCCAGTCTTGCCAACACCAGTTGTTGAAGAGGGTGTCATTTCCCCATTGTATGTCCATGCCTCCTTTATCATATATTAATTGACCATATATGGTTGGGTTTATATCAGGGCTTTCTAGTCTGTTCTACTGGTCTATGGGTCTGTTCTTGTGCCAGTACCAAATTGTCTTGATTACTGTGGCTTTGTAGTAGAGCTTGAAGTTGGGGAGCATAATCCTCCCAGCTTTATTTTTCCTTCTCAGAATTGCTTTGGCTATTTGGGGTGTTTTGTGGTTCCATATGAATTTTAGAACGATTTTCTCTAGTTCGTTGAAGAATGCTGTTGGTATTTTGATAGAAATTGCATTGAATCTGTAGATTGCTTTAGGCAGGATGGCCATTTTGACAATATTAATTCTTCCTATCCATGACCACGGGATGTGTTTCCATTTATTGGTATCTTCTTTAATTTCACTCATGAGTGTCTTGTAGTTTTCAGAGTATAGGTCTTTCACTTCCTTGGTTAGGTTATTCCTAGGTATTTTATTCTTTTTGATGCAACTGTGAATGGAATTGTTTTCCTGATTTCTCTCTCTGCTAGTTCATTTTTAGTGTATAGGAATGCCACATATTTCTGCGTATTCATTTTGTATCCCGCAACTTTGCTGAATTCAGATATTAGATCTTGTAGTTTTGGAGATTCTTTAGGGTTTTTTATGTACAATATCATGTCATCTGCAAACAGGGACAGTTTTAACTTCTTCCTTGCCAATCTGGATGCCTGTTATTTCTTTGTGTTGTCTAATTGCTGTGGCTAGGACCTCCAGTACTATGCAACTGTCACATTTTAGAACAGTCATTTTACCAGTCAATTTAGAACATCTTTATCATCTCAAAAAGAATCCCTTTGGCTGTTACTCCTCTATCCATCTTCCCCTCAGACCTAACCAACTACTAATCAAGTATCAGAGTTTTTGATGGCACAGTAGGAGTGGAAGGGATTGAAAGAGCACGACACTAAATGTGCATGTCAGCCAAAGTGCCAGGTGCTGTTGGAGCAGGACAGTGTTTCCCACTGCCACAGAAAGAGAGAGACCGAAGCTAGAAAACTCCATTATTACTTTCATTGTCACCCACTAGCCTTGCTTTCTGCCCTGCCTACTTGTTTTTATAAACGCATGATGCAGTTTCTTCCCTTGAGCCACTGAACATAGGGTTTTCTTTGGAGTCTTAATTCTAGCACAGTAATTTATAATTGTAAGCTGCTCATTGCTACATTCCAAGATCAATGCAGGCAGCTGTCTCTGATGGGCATCTGAGAGAATGGACATACTTGGGGTAAAATAAATGTGTCACTTTGATCAAAGTCGAGCTGCTGCCACACCTGGGAAGCTTCTAGGTTCTCATCCCAGGCAGTGAATTTCTCTGTGAATTAAAGAAACAAAATCCTTCAGGCTCTCTGTGCTTTTGGTGTTTTTAGGGGAGTGTCACAGCTTCTTCTAACATTTCTTGATACAGTTGGTCATCTTTGAAGGAATTTAGTTTGAATTAGACATCTGCAAGGACCTTCCAGGTGTTGTCATTGTTCTCACTGAATGTTCAGCTGTGACACTTGGAATCCTGAAAGAGAAACTACCTCAGAAATAATTGGCTTGGTGGGGAAGCATTGCACTTTAAATGACAAAGCCTCAGGGAAGCTAGAATGCTTCCCCCACCCAAGCCTCCTGGACTCACTTTGCAGGCAGTCTTGAGCTTCCTGTTGGCCTAAGGTTGCCCTATTTAGCAAATGGAAATAGTTGTTTATCTGTAATTCATATTTAGCTGTGCATTACCTTGCAGCCCTCTTTGGCCGTCCTCCGGGGCATCTCATGGATTTGTGTTTGCCCTGCGACATTGGTTCTTTGACAGACAGGGCCTTAGATCCTTTGAGTTGCAGATCCTCAGTCCGGTCTGAAAGCACACCCTTAAAGAAGTGGGAATGCAGTGGGGCAGGCGCAGGGCTGTGTCCCCTTCCCAGTTGATTCAGCTGGACCCCATGAACTGGCCAGGCATACAAGAGATTCTGGCAAGTTGCTGACAAATAGAAAATATATAGACTAATGCCATTCATGTGCCGTCTGGCAGAAGGCAGCTGGAGGCCCGGTTTTAGATCCTGGCTTTGTCACCTCGATCCTGGGCCAGTAACTATAATTCTTTGAAATTGTAATTTCACCCCTTTTACCTTTGAAATGAAATCAGTGAAAATATCAGTAACCAGCATTTGTTTAGGACACTACCACTTAGTTATTTATTTAATTAGCAATCCTCATTAGAGGGGCATCATCCCTCCTCACTCCCTGCCCTGCGCATCTCATTTATTTCTCACAATAACCTTTGAAGGGTGTCATTAGACCTATTATGCAGATAAAGAAACCAAGGCTCAGAGGGGTTAAGGAGAGCACTCTACCCCATCCTCTCCAATATTTTAGTTAATGAAATTAAGTTAAAGAATTCATAGAAGTGGAAGGAAAGGGGAGTTGCACTTATTTTGTCTTCATATTTCAGTGTCTCTGAGCACCCCTCCCTAGCCTCTAGTGCTGGGTTTATAGTCTTATATGGTTATGGGACGGGTAAACATTCGGAACCACAGAGAAGGGCGAGGGGAGTCAGGGTCCCTGGTCTCTGACTTGGTGTGACTCCCCACCCCACCACAGCTCCTCCATGAGCACTGCCCATGGTCCCTGCATCTCAGCCCCAGCCCCTCAGTCCCCCCTTCCAACCCGCAGGGAGGATTTCCCCCAACGTACCACAAGCATTGCCAAATCTCAGGCTCCTACTCTTTGTTCTAACTGTTCTTTGCGTTGCCCTGTTCCCTCCGCTTGTCCCTCTAGATGACTGAGCTCTCCTCCTCTTCAGTCCCATTCCAGCCCTGCCTCCTCCGCAAAGCCCTCTCCAGCTACCCCAGTGAAGGTAGTGTTCTCCATGCTCAACTCTTGGGCCCTTGGTGTGTATCGTACATCTTAGTGTTTAGCTTGGTAGCTCATATCAAAGTAGGAAATGCCCTTTGGTAATATTCAGTCCAATCCCCTCATTTTGTGGATGAGGACACTGATGCCCAAGGAAGTCATGCAATGTGCCCAAGGGCACACTGTTGTCTAAGATGTCTGTCTGTTCATTGCCTGTGCAGAGCTGTTCTGAATCCCTGGTGCATCCCGTCATGCTGCCATCTTGTATTTCCCTGCTGCACATGTGTATATGCACTGTCATCTGTCAGGAAAACTGGCAAGCACCCTTAAAGGGGAACTCAGATCTTTGGAGTTGGCGATGGAGAGGGCCACCAGTGGGCAGGGTGCCCTGTCCTCATCGCTGTGACTTTTGTTTCCGAGGATCCCCTTTGTCCTGGATGGCTCTCCCCATGACCATCACCTCCACCTGACTGTCCTCAGGAGCTTGAAGCTCAGCTGGATATAGGATGGCTGAGGGGATGGAACAAACCACAACTGGATACTCTGGCTAACAAGATAAGGCTCTTTCATCTTTGCCGATAGGTCTCTGCTCTCCAATTTCCATGAAACGTAGGTTGCTATTAAGCCCTAGGTACCCAGGACACCCTCCAGAAGTCTGACTCGACACCCAAGAGAAAACTCCAACTGGCAGTTTCTGTTCCTGGTGGTCAAAGGCTCATCTTCCAGATTCTCTTCTGGTTGGAGGGGCCATTTTTTCAGGGTGTTTAACGTTAGCAGTGACCACATACTTTAAGGAAGACACCCATCCTCACCACTGCTTAATAGGCTTCTTTACGCCAAACCTCAACAGGACAAACCTATCAGATCACAACACGGTAATCCCCACACTCCATACGCTCTGCAGAGAAGTGGAAGTAGGGGGTGGGCATTTATGGCATCTCCCTAACACGTTAATTCTGTATGGCATGTACCCTCTCTTCTCTTTCTTATGGATTTCTGTCTCATGGCATTTAGCACAGTGCTAGGCATTTAGTGAACCCTTGTTGAACTGAGTGGATTTGACAAGTGTACTTCAAAGAAGGAGCTTTGGATGGAGAGAAAAGGCCCCAAAGGTCAGGGATGTGGGTGGTGTGGGAAGAGATAAAGGATACCTTCCTGCTTACCACCTTCCAGGCTACCAATGAATGCCTACACTACTTCTGTTTTCCAGAATATATTCATTCATTCATTCATTCAACTGCTATTTGCCAGGCATTATATTTGGTGCTGGGTATCAGCAGTGAATAAAAATAGCCTCTGTGTCTGCCCTGAAGAGCTATGTTGTCTGCATAGTGCTAGATGGATGACCTGTCATGATCTCATTAGTTACTGTAGCAGCATGGTTAATAAACCATGCTTGATCATGTGTTGAAACCCCTCTGTCTTATGGAGATACCTGCATTTACTTTAATTTGTTGTGATGGATGCTAAGGTGGGCTTTTGCTCTGAGAAGCCCCATCAGTGTGGTTACTCAGGCTGACCAAGACTGCCAGCATGAGGCAAGAAAATAATAGGCAGTTGTGTGGTGTGTGCGCTTTTTCTTTACACCAAACCTTTGCAGGTCAGTTTATTAGAGCCTAATGAAACAATTAGGTATATGTATATGGGGTAATTCACTTGTTTTCTTACTTGTACAATAAAAGTTGCAGTTCTTGATTACAAACTTGTTCTGGTGCTCTGAAATGAAAAGAATACATAAAAATTAGGGTCAGGGGAACTTGATCTTATTTTCCCCTTCTCATTTTTATTTGGCATATGAATTCCATTCCAAACCAATTTTTTTTTTTCCTGTGCACAGTAAAATGTTAAAATAAACAGCAGCAACTCTGTTTTCCTAGTTTAAGTAACATGGAAACATCTAATCCTCTTAGTTTTCTTGATTTTGCAAACAAAGATTTTGGGGGATAAAATCCTTAAGTAGTCCAGTCACATGGGCTAGGTATTCATTTAATGATCCCAAGTATAACCTGTTAGACAAGCAAAGTAATGAATTAATAATGTTCTTCACAGTCATTTTCTCTGTCTTATTTTTCAACCATAGATTGTACATCTTTAATGGAAGTAGCGAATGCAAAGTTAATTCATCCTGTAGGGAACAGTCACTTCACATTACTGGTTAGTGATCCATTCAGCTCTCTGACCTTTACATTTTGAGCATGTAAAAATCAAAACAGAAACAGTCTACACCTGTGCTGTCCAGTACAGGAGCCACGAGCGACCCATGGCTCCTGAAATGTAGCTAATGTGACTGGGCTGAATTTTTTATTTTAATTAATTTAAACTTAAAAACTGAAGCAGTGTAAAATATCTTACATAAACAAACACATCTTTATTGGGGACCTTGTTAGTATGTTTGGAGCAACTTTGATGTGTGAATCTACTTTTGAACTCTAAATTTTATGTAATACAGATTATTTCTCATGAAAATTTGGCATCCAAATTGGGATAAGCTCTATGCATAAAATATACACCAGATTTTGAAGACTTTGTAAAAAGAAATGTGAAATATCTCGTTTAGTAATTAATACTTTTTTATATTGATTACATGTTGAATTGACAATGTTGGGATATGCTGAGTAAAGAAATTAATATTACAATTAGTGTCACCTGATTTTTGTACTTTTAAAATGTGACTACCATAAAAATTAAAATCACATAAGCTTCAGGCATGATACTGATGCAGAACAGCACTGGTCTGTTGGATCGGAACAAAAGGTTCTATGTCATGGTCCATGGGGTTCTGAACAGTGTACCTTGGGAGGACATCACATTGAGCTTAGTTAAAACATGAACAACAACTCTTTGTCAGCAAATTACAAAATATACTTAATAATCCTGTTAACCTTGTCAAATCCAGGTGGTCTCAGAACTTTTTTGATTGTACAACTGTCACATATTTAATTCCACTTATCATGGGGGAAATCTCACACTTAGACTCTGAAATTTTAAACAGCACAACTGGTTAGGACAGCCATTCAACAGTATGGTTTAATGAATTTAATTATAGATAGCTTAGCTTATAAATCATTTAAATAATATTTTATGCTATAACCACCATCGTAACTATGGCTGAAAGTCCAGGTTTGAGAGTCAGGCAGACCTGGGCTTGAATTCCAGATCTGCCATTTTCTAGTTGTGTGACCTTGGACTAGTATCTTAAACTTGCTACGCCTTGGTTTTCTCATCTATAAAATGGACCAATAAGAGTCCCTACCTCATAGCATTGCTGTGAGGAGTAAAAGATAAAAGTCTGGCACACAAGAAGCACTCAGTTGTTGATTATGATGTTTTTATTGTTATTACTGGCCTTACAAAGTATCCAACACTATCCTCAAAGACCATATCTGCTATCTTGCTGTTGTGTCTGGAAGGCTCTGTCAGAGCTGCCATTCATTTGCAAGCTGTGTTTAGTGTTCAAATTATGTTCTTTTTGGATGGAGCTAGAGGGTATTATGCTCAGTGAAATAAGCCAGGTGGAGAAAGACAAGTATCAAATGATTTCACTCATCTGTAGAGTATAAGAACAAAGAAAAAACTGAAGGACCAAAACAGCAGCAGACTCACAGAACCCAAGAATGGACCAATAGTTACCAAAGGGAAAGGAACTGGGGATGATGGGTGGGAAGGGAGGGATAAGGGGGAAAAAGGGGCATTATAAAATTAGCAGACATAATGTGGGGTGGGGGCACAGGGAAGGCAATATAACACAGAGAAGACAAGTAGTGACTCTAGCATCCTACTACGCTGATGGACAGTGACTGTAATCGGGTATGTGGTGGGGACTTGATAATGGGGGGAATCTAGTAACCATAATGTTCCTCAAGTAACTGTACATTAATGATACCCCCCAAAAAAATTACCTTCTCTTTTTGCAGTTTATCCTTGACCTTACTTTACTCTCCTTTTCTCCTCTTTTTCTTTGTCCCATTCTGCAATTAGCCTTTGATCTCAGTTTTTCCTCTCATATTTGTCTTTGTGTACTTGGCACACTCCATATCTCCGCTAAAGTTTTATTTGTGAGTATGTTTTAAGCCCTTGCTATGTGCCAGGCTCTCTTACAGGTGCTAGGAATACAGAGATGAATAAGAAAACCCCTGTCTTCAAGGTGCTTTCTAACTAGTTGAGGGAGTTTATAAATAAGGACAGTGAAATGTCACAGTTGCTCTGATAGAAGTTAGAAGAGAGTCCAGTGTGGTTAGGGGCAGTAATGAGACAATGGATTCTACCAGGGTGGTGATTAGGAAAGACTTTTTAGTGGAAATGGCAATTGAATTGTTTTGATAAATGAGCAGGTATTGAGAGGAGGACACAAGGTGGGAGAAGAAACAGGTAGAGGGCCAAGTGTAGACACATGAAACAGCCTGAAGCCAGAATAAAGTGTCCAGGCAGTGTCAAGAGTTTGTTAGGAAGAGCTGGGTCATCATAGTGCAGAAAGATGCAATTGGGAGGAGCTGTCTGGCTGGAGAAGTCGGCGGTGTCCGATCCCGGAGGACTTGGTTTGCTCTGCTGGCTAGTTGGTAGCGAGTGACACAGAGATCCCAGCTTTGGAACCATCACTTTGGTGACAAGGACTAGCGTTGCGGGTGGAACCCTGTAAGGAAGCTGTTGTGAGAGAGTCTGAGGGAAGAGCCTGCACCAAGACATTGGCTGCAGGGTAGAAAGAATGGGGACCAGACCTGGGGATTCAAGATAACTGTGTGTGGTGTGGACATTAACTAGACTTACGGTGGTGATCATTTTACAATATACACATATAGCAAATCATGTTGTACACCTTAAACTAATACAGTGTTATATGTCAGTTATATCTCAATTTAAAAAAATCAATTCGCTTCCAAAAAGAAAAGGTAGGGTCTGGGGGTGGACTCCAGGAGCCTAGTGATTGACTGGGAGAAGGTAGTGAGGGGCAGGACTCAGATGCCATCCAGGACTCTGGCTTGGTAACGTGGGGATGGTGTTCCCCTTGCTAGGACTGGCACAGAGGGAGAGAGGCAGGCTTGGGGGAAAGAGAAGGAGGTGTGTGTCGGGTCTGGTGAGTTTGGGGTGCTGTGAAGAGGGCAGTCCAGCAGGAGGTTGCTCTGCTGGGCTGGAGCTCGGGACACAGATCTGGGCTGCCAGCTGGGCACCTGGTGAAGTGGCTGTTGCCTCCTCTGGCTCTTGGTTACTTGTTTACTTAGGTGTAAACATGGGTCTCTCCCCGTGAGTGTGTGAGGTCTTGCTTCCCGTGAACCCCTAGCACCCAGCGCAGGACTGACAAGCAGGTACTTGAGAGATACTTTCTCTAAGAGCTTCAAGTGTTGGAGATACATGCCTCAGTTAAGGTGTTTCCCCCACCCAGTCACTTCAGCTGTTATTTTGAAATAAACTCCAGTTTCTGGAGTGACGTTATCTTTTGTGGGGTGGTGGGGGGAAGGCAGCTACATCAGTCAGATTCCCAATAGGAAACAGATGTACATTCAAAAGGATAATTGAGGGGATATTAATAAAGGGATTATCAGGGTTTAGGGAAACCAACAAGGGATTGTGAAGTGCTGCCAAGAACCCAGAGAAAATAGTTATATGTAGGAGGCTCTGGCAGGAGCCTTCTGTAAAGGGCTGCAGCCACCCTTCTGTCACCCAGAAGGGAGGGAACCAAGGAATAAATACCCGGACCTTTCTCTATTCCCAACTTCTCCCTTCTGCTTGTGCCTCCATTGGCTTAACTCAGTGGGGTGCCAGAGGGCAGGGGAAACTAGCCTCCACATGGATTAAGCCTCCAGGGTTACAAAGTGGTGGTGGAAATGGGTACAGGCTACATTGGAAGGGGGAAGGAGAGAAAATCACATAACCTCTATGCCATTTGTTTTGTCGTGTAATCAAACACTGGTTTGTGTTGGTATTATTTATTTATTTATTTTTTATTTTGGTATCATTAATATAAAATCACATGAGCTACATTGTGGTTACTAGATTCCCCCCATTATCAAGTCCCCACCACATACTCCTTTACAGTCACTGTCCATCAGTGTAGTAAGTTGCTATAGAATCACTACTTGTCTTCTCTGTGCTACACTGCCTTCCCAGTATGCCCCCTACATTATGTGTGCTAATCATAATGCCCCTTATTCCCCTTCTTGCTCCCTTCCCACCCACCTTCCCCAGTCCCTTTCCCTTTGGTAACTGTTAGTCCATTCTCGGGTTCTGTGAGTCTGCTGATGTTTTGTTCCTTCAGTTTGTGTTGGTATTTATTTTATATGCTTACATGCCAGTGAGAGAAAGATATTTGAGAGCAGGGAACTTGCTTACAACTCCTTTTAAGAATCTAAGTGATGTGATATTGGATTATTCTTCAATGTCTGTGAACTTTGAGCCCAGTTGAATGATATGTGAAAACTTAATAAGTGAGTATGTTCTGAAACCAGAATATTTTGGGTAAATTTTAGGAGTGACAAGCCTTATAGCAGCATTTCCATAGCACCCCAACACCTGATATACAGGAATGGTACGTGACCACTGTTGGGTTCTGTTTGCTTGTTTAGTGCATCATTCATGAGTGCAATTGTAACACTGTTTGCTTCCCAGGTTGGGCAAAGTTCTCTGCAGGACAATTGATGAGTCTTCTGGGGCACTTTCTCTGTCTCAGCTTACTCTACCTAAGGCTGATAATATTACTGAAGGGTTAGTAGCATTGTCCTGTCAAATATATTTTAGGGGCAAAAAAAATGTGATTTAATTTGATATTGAAAAGGCAAAGTAAAGTTCTAACCTATCTATTCTTTTCCATTTGTTGAAGAGCTCATGATGTAGATCATAAGCCCCAAAATGTAACAAAAAATAGAAGCTACTCTTTTTGAGCTTTCACTGAATAATAGGCACTGGACTGCTTGACATGACATCCACCAGTCTCATGTAGACATACATCAATAATGTAGTTGGTATTATTATTGGACCTTTGCATTTGAGATGGACTTAAAATGGTAAATTCAGGATTCACATCTGTCCGAAAACAAGGGCCAGGTTCTTGCTGCATGCATAGATGCTCTCAGATAGGATGGCTGGGATCCTCATTTGAAGCCCACAGTGTGGTCAGGGTGGGATGGGGTGGGGGAGGGGTCAGTTTGGAGGGCAGGACTGAGGGTGGGCATGAATCATTTTGCTTCGCTGTGCTGCAGGAAGTAGGCCGCTGAAGAGTTTGAGAGGTGTGGAAAAAGCCAAGAAGAAAGCAGCTAACACCGCACGAATGCCAGTGAACACAGCCCCCAGCTGAATGCTGGCCCCTTCAATTTCAAGCCCCTTCTCCCTCCAACTTGTAGGTCAACTGTCATGCGCCTATTGTCATAGATAGGGTCCTCTACCACGTGTCTGAGGTTCCTCATTTGGTATCCAGAAGGTTGTCCTCTAGTGTTCTGAGGAATTCTTGGAGGCTTGAAACCAGGGAGAAGTTATATAGTTGAGGTTTCAAATGAGGAACTAAACTCATTTGTTGTGCAGTCTGATTATCTTTCACAACTAAAAGAAGGTATTAGAAATTTGGAGGAGGGAGAGAAAAGGATTCAAGCATATAGTTAAGTCACTTGGATTCTAAGATCTGTTTTTTTAAGTGGGAGTAAACAGGTTTAGAAAATAGCCATGAGGTGGAATCATTTAACTCTGCTAACTAAACAAAGTTTAGTTGGAGAAAGATTTCCTAGTGGAGAGAAGCCTGTGATATTTTGCATGTTGCAGTTTAGACAGAATTAGAAATTGGGCCTACTCCAAAAACACTTCTGTGTTCAAAAAATGTTAGATTTTGCATAAGATTTTCTGTATAGTAGTGGTCAGTGAGTAAGAAAATGCTTTGTTTTCTGCTGGTCAGTAATTGCCCTGAAGTCCACTTTCCCAACACAGTAACTCCAAGATCCCTGGAGAAGATGGCAGCAGAAAAAATGCTTCAGACGTTTTCCCCAGTGTTTCTCGTTCATGTGGATTTACATGTGAGTGGCAAAATGCTCTGATTTGAACAGCCTCTATTAATGGAGGTCTCTAGGTCTCCTGAAGTCAGATCTTACTTTTCATAATTATTTTAAAAGTTATAAAAATGAATTTTACCTACCTAGACAATCTGAACTAGTGGAGTCTGTTTAAGGTTTTTGTTCCTTGATTATAGCTATTATGTTTTGAGTACCTACTATGCGGCAGGCATTGTGCCAGGCATTTTATGAGCAGTTATTTCTGTCAATCCTCACAGCAAATACTGTTCGGCACCATTTACAGATGGAGGCACTGAAGCATTCAGAAGTCAAGTCTCCTGTTCTCTTGACACCCTGAGTAATATGGTAACTCTAGAAGTTAAGGTGAAAGAGAAAATTATAGAAAAGTACAAAAAAGGTAAGCTTTGAGATGTAAGAACAATAATTTAAGGAGGCTCTGACACTAGGTAAGAATATAGGAAGAAAAAGCTTAGAAAATTGAAAATGAATGAAAGTAGAATATGGAGTCAGAGGGAACCGTGTATTCAACAAATACCTGTTAAGTGCTCCCTGATGCGGGCTGGGGGTGTGGGTGTGGGTTGAAATAATAAGAGTGTGTTGGTTTCTTTACCAGAGAATAACACAAGGTACTACATCTATCTAATCGTAAGATTTGTGCTGAAGGAGGAGAAAACCCCCGAGTTTGAAAGTGTCTGTGATAAGGCAGAGATTTGGGGCTTTTGGTTTCTTGCTTGGCTGCATTCCTGTCTCTTTGTAACTGTAAGGTTATTCCAGACTTTTTTTTAAAGCATGAAACATCATAAGAGGATTAGAGAAGGGAACACAGGACTTAAAAATTAGTATGCAAGACGGGGAGAATAAATGGCAGAGAGGAACATCTTTATTTGTTCCTAGAATCTGACCATGTACTTATTACACTACCTGCATTCATTTGGATTGTCGCATGAGTTGTTTCCAGAACTGTCTTCATGTGACTGTTAACTCCCTGATCTTTCTGAGGCTGCCGGTGAGGTGTTAATAGTCTGCAAACGGGCTGTTGGTCGAGACCCTCGTGAGCAGGCCTTTCCCAGTTTGAGGAAGTCCCTGGGGCGGGAGTGAGACTGGGGTCACTAGCCTGCCGGGAGCTGAAGTGGGGACGCAGTGATTGGCTGGGTGACGTTTAACCTCTTTCCCAGAACTGAAACTGGTCCCAGTCCATTTGTTGTCTCAGCACTTGAGGAAGGCTGTTTCCGGAAGCAAACCCACAGGGAACTAAGAGCATGCTCATGTGTTAGCGCAGTGACTCACTCAGGGTTTCTACTGCAGCACGTGACCTTTGGGCCACCAAATGCATGGGGTAGGCTGAAAGTTAATGATCCATTATGGGGATGAGTTGGGGGGCATGATGGGAAGGGGATGCATGGTACTTTATCTGAGCAATTCCCTTCTTTCTCCTGGAATGGCTTGAGTGACAGGTAGCATCCAGCGAGAACTTGGGAGCCAGCCTGCCCAAATCTGATCTCCCAGAGCCACTAGCTCTGTGACCCTGGGAAAGTCATGTAATGTCACCCTTCCTCAGTTTCCTCATCTGTAAAAGGGGCACCTTCATAATAATAATTCATAGGATTTCTGTGACTATTATGAGACATTTGCAGTGTCTCTGACAGTACCTGCCACATGATAATTAAGTGTAGCAAGAAAAACAATTATTAATTGCTGTCTCAGACACAAATGATTTCTCATTGTGATGTTGATGTGATACATTTATTTTGTATTTTACAGTTTGTGAAATGCTTTGTTATGTATTGTGCCCATTGATCAGAGGATAGATGGTTGTTTAATGTTTCATATTTATAAGAAATAGGCTGGTGTGCAAGTGGACTGTAGGAAAGATAAGGGAAGAGGAATGCATTCCATTGCCGGAGGTGCCGCCCAGGAGGAGTTTAGGATCAGGGGCCCCACCAGTGCTGATTGCAGACCCTGCTGCCAGCAAGCTCTGTGGGCCTCCAGGGCAGGGGTGTGTCCCCTGGGTCCCCGTCCAAAGGAGAACCCCGACCACGGACCTGGGTAGGGGTAGAACAAGAACAACTTCTGGCAAGCCATAGGCCCCAGGAGGCTCTGCCCTTCCCATTGGGGCTGGTTGCCGAGAGGCAGCCATCAGGCACAGAGAACACCTGAGAGATCAGACCCTTTCTTTCCCTCCAGGAGCCAGGCCTATGGGAGCTTTGGCGTGAGAAAAGGCACAGAGAAAACCAGGAAGGAACGAGACTGTTCTCAAAAAAGGAATGGCTCTGGGCTCTTGGACACCAGAGTTGGCTCACTTGTCCTCGCAGTGTTAAAACGAGGGGGGTTGTTACCCTGGCACTCTGTAGGCCCTGATCAGAATGGCCCATGGGGTATTAAGGACAAAGACATTACTCAAATTCCAAGGCCCCGGATAACTTGGTGAGACTTCTTTGTAGATAGCTACTCAGGTGATATTTCCTTATAGGTAGCTGTAATAGTAATACTCCCTTTGTGAATTGTACTGTTTGTTGAGTGTTTCTGTGGGGCCAGTAGAACCCCGCTCTCTGCTCCACCCCCAGTCAGGGTTTCTCATCTCCCACCCAGTTGGTAACTGGGGTTGATGTGGGATGTAGTCCCACCCATTGTAGGACATTTAGCATCCCCGGCCTCTCCCTGCTAGATGCCAGTAGCACCCACCACGAAAAATGTCTCCAGGTATTGCCAGATAACCTCTGGGGTAGGAGGCAAAACAGCCCCAGTTGAGAATCATTGCTTCGAGGTCCATGCTGCACCCGTGCTTTAGGAAAATGACCGCCTGATCATCTGTGTAACATACCTGATGTTCTCCTAATTGTTTGTTCTTTCACCCCACTCTTGCCCCTCACAGTATTTTCATAGCTGCCTTGCTCTTTTTCTTCCTTCCTCCTATCATCTGTGACCATGTGTCATTCAACGAGATTCCAGAATATACCTGCAGAACACAAGTTTGCCTCACAGTCTGGAGGGAGTCATTTCATTGAGTTTTTTAGAATGTCTGGAAATTCTTTCCTGTCTTCATGTGTCTCGGTAGGGTGTCATCTGAGGTTCACTGAAATCAAGCAAATAAAAGTCTTCAAAGTTTCTTAGAAAAATCATAATTAAATTTAATATTCTTACTGGAAAGCATGTTTCCTTTCATGGTACTAGCTTTGCCCAGGCTGCTTCAGAAATAATGAAATTACATTCTCTGTAAAAAATTTTTAGAAGGAACTTCTTACATTCTTAGAAAAGATTTCAAATCTCCAAAGTCTAATAACCTAGGTCACCTGCAGAGAGGTTGCAGAACTGAGGACCATTTGCACAATCTATATTCTTCCACCTGTTCACTCAGCTCCATTCTTTCTAATTATTTAAATGAAAAAAATATTCTAAATTCTGCTCTTCAGTTGCTATGAGAACTTTGTGGCAAAAGGTCATCTGATCCTCCTTTTAGCCTTTAACAAATGAATATTTAAACCAAAGATGTCTAATACTATTTTTATAAAGTTTCACAGAAATGGAAATTCCAATTATCTTTATTAGTAAACTGTTCCAGTTTTTACTTGCCCCCAGAGTCAAAATTTCTTCCTTTTCTTAACCACTGAAGACAGTTTCCTCTTTATAATATTTATTTTATTAGAACCAATTTTAAACTAATTATAAAAATAATGCAGGTCACCAGAGAAAAAGAGAAGAACAAAAGGAGAAAACAAAAATGGTCTGAAAACCCACAACCCGGAGATAATACAGATAATGCTTTTGGAATTATATGTCTTTTAAAAATGCATATGATATATGCTCATCAGATTAACTTTCCCTTGTTCAGTTCTCACTAAGGATAGAAAACTTCCACAATTTGGTGAATTTTAAGATACTATAATTTAAAATGAATAAACAAGGAGTTTCATAGGAGAATTAAATTGGCAAAGAATATATAATGATGAAGGCACAGCACTTTTTCATTACTAAGTTGTATTCAAATAAAGTAAGTATGGATATCAGCTGTTCTTAGTTTTTTTTTCTCTCTCCTTTGGGAATTTCATTATGCTATGCAAGCAAATATATTTATAGCTTCCACCCTGCTCTCTTCTTTTCCACAAAAGATATAGACTATTAGGTGAATTGTCTTGCAACTTGTTTTTCTTCACTTAGCAGTACATTTTGGAGATCTCTCAATCTCAGTACTTTGAGAAAGTCTACAGTAAAAGTGGTATTCCATTTGTATGGATTTACCATAATTTATCTAACTAGTCCCCTGTTGATAGACCTTTGGTTTGTTTCCAGCCTTTTGCTATTAAAAACAATGCTGAAATAATTTATCCTGTACACATTTCATTTTGCAAGCATAAAATACATATCTGTAGGAGAAATTCTCTGAAGTAGAATTGCTAGGTTAAAGAGTGTATGCAGTAGTAATTATTAAGGATCTAATGGATAAATAATATAATAGATAAGTGTCCTCCATAAGAGTTATATAGGTATATACCCATTAAAAATGTATGAGGGTATGTTTCCCTACAGCCTTCCCAATATAGTATGCTAATACATTACAATCAAACTTGTGGATTTTTGCCAATCTGATAAATGAGAAGTGATATTTCAGCATATTTTTAATTTGCATATTTTAAAGGTAATTTGCACTCTGTCAACTCTACTCATCTCTTTTGCCCATTTTTCTATTGGTTTGTTGATCCTTTTCTCATTGATTTGACATGTATTTTATATATTACAGAAATGAGCTCTGTGTGATGTGAATTATGGATACCTTCTTATTGATCATTTATTTTGATTTTGTTTGTGGTTTAAAAAAATTTTGTATGTAGTTGAATTTATCTGTCTTTTATTATGGCTTTTGGTTCACAAGTCCTAGAATTCTCCCATATTTTATTGTAGAACTTTTGTCATTTAATTTTTCACATTTAAATATTTGATCCACTCAGAATTGATTCTGGTATGAGATATGAGATATAAATTCATCTTAGTTTTTTTCTAAGTGAATATCTAGATGTCCCAACACCATTTATATTATAATACACCATATCAGTCCATCTCTACTGATATGAGATGCCACTTTCATCATCTGTTAGGTTCTCATATGTACTTGGATATATTCTGGGCTTTCTATTCCATTCCATTGCTCTGATTACTTAAAGTGCCAGTATTTGATTTTGTAAAACAGTGGTGTCTGTTTTTTATCGCTCCATTTTTCCCTCTATTCATTTGGAATTCTGTCTTTTTAAATAATTTTAACATTTTCCTATGTTTAACAAGACTGCCTTTAAGTTTGTTTACCCACATTCTGACTTAGGTGCCCTTCTTGTCATGTATTTTAATTCTCTTCCTGGTATTTTTAATTTATTAGATACTTACGTGCTTATAGTACAACTCCATAAGACATTATCATGATTGTTTTATTGAGTTAATGTTTATTTAAGTTTGCCATTTTTACTGCTCTTCATTCTATCCCATATTCTCTGACTTTTCCATCTTGGACCATTTTCCTCCCACTTAAAGAGCATTCTTTAATGGCAGTCTGCTTGGGACAAACTCTCATTATTCATTTGGCTGAACATGTCATTATTTTCAGTAACATTTTTAAAGATACTTTCAGTGAAAATGAAAGTGTAGTTTGTAGTTTTGGTTTGATTCCCAGCACATGGAAGATCTCATTCTACTGTTTTCTGGCTTCCAGATTGGTGCTAAGAAGGTAGTTATTAGTCTAACTACTAGTCCTCTGAAGATAACTGCATTTTGCATAATAAGCATAGTTGTTTATAGTTTGTCTAATAATTTCCATATCTGGAGTCTCTTTGAGTTTAGTTTCCTGTATTTCTGCTTGTTTTCACTCATGTTGTCTTGATGCACCTTCTTCCCTTTGAATTCTGAATCTGTATTTTTAAATGTTTTTGTAGAAATAATTTGAGTTCTAGCATTAAGTCATGTTCCTCCTGGATCACACTGTTTATTTATTGAGGCTTTATACTATGTTTCGGTATCTGTTAGTTCTATTTGCCTTCTGTCAGAATTTTCCCTATGAACTTTAGGATCAACTAATCTAAGTTCCAAACATCCCCTCCTTAAAGAAACAATCCATTGTTATTTTTTTGGAGATAAATATGTTAAATTTTTACATTAATTCAAAATGACATCTTACAATATTGAGTCGAGAGTATGGTAGAGGCAACACTTAAAATAGGCATATTGTTGGAGTTCTTAGGTAAACATTTTATTCATTTGAGAACATTAGAACCATTCTCTGAGATCATAATAGAAGTCAGTGTTAAGGTCTGGTTTAACATATCACTTTCTGTTGTCTAATTATAAAGCATGGTAGCTTTATAAATGATACTATGATGATAGACTCATGGCCTCTTGATTATCCAGCATGAATTTTTATAGCACTTTTGTCTCGCCCCATCCCAAGTCATGTTGGATAACCAAAAGCTCTGGCCTTGTCTATTGATTCTGTTAGGCAAGCCCTACATTTCTTTGGGGTTTTTGGGGACACAGGATTGCAATCCTTTCTTTAAATGTATTAGGAGAGCTATACACTATTGTATGTGATATCCAACAAGCAAGGCCTTTACAGAGGTCATAGGCAATAGACCACTATGTTTAAGAGAGCAGGATCTGGTATCTTACTAAGCTGGCTTGAAGTCATGGCTGGTCCTCTTCTAGCTTTGTGATCTTGGGCTAAATACTTAACCTTTTGAAGATTAGAGTTTCCTTCTCTAGAGAATGGACACTGGACATAATAACAGGATCTTTTTTTTTTAATTGAAGTATAGTTGATATACAGTCTTATATTGATTTTAAGTATATAGCACAGTGGTTCAACAGTTACCCATACTAATAAATCCTCACCCCCACTAGTGCAGTTACTCTGTGTCAACATAGAAAGATGTTACAGAATCATTGGCTATATTCTTAATGCTGTACTACCATCGCCATGACCAATTTATGATTGAGAAATTTTGTGCCCTTTTATCCCTCACCCTCTCCATCCACCCACCTCAGACCATTCCCTAAGGTAACCACCAGCTGCTTCTCAGTGTCTATGCGTCTACTGCTCTCTTGTTCATTTTGTTTGTTTTGTTTTTATATCCCACAAATAAATGAAATCATATGGTTGTCTTTCTCCACCTGGCTTATTTCACTGAGCATAATACCCTCTAGCTCCATCCATGTTGTTGCAAATGGAATAACAGGATCCTCATCAAAGGATTGTGAACATTAAAGGGGAGAATTTACAGTATGTACAGTAACAGGCACATATTAGGTGCTCAGTAAATATTAGCTATATTGCAATCTTTTCATTTCACAAATACTTCCTCTCAGGTCAGTCACTTAAGTGACTTCTCTAAAATTCCCTAGAATTTTAGGAAGTTGCAGACCTTTTTGTCTCTGAGGCCAGTGCTCTTTTCATGGTGCCACCGATGAATAATAAGAGTAAAGAATAGCTAAGGTGTATGATCCTTACCAGGCAGGTATTGTTCTTAGCTCTTTACCGCTGTTAACTCAGCTTATCCTCTTTAGCCAGAAGACACATACTGTGATTATCTCCATTGTACAAATGAAGAAACTGAGGTACACAGTGGTTAAATGATTTACATATAACTAATAATGACAGAGCTAGGATTTGAACCAAGACAATCAGATCTGTAATAATGTTGGCCCCAGAACTGGCAGCTCCATAGTCTAATTTCCAACATGATACAGAACTTCTGGTAGGTGATAGCTAGTAATTCCTACCACTGGTGGTAGAGATTTCTGAAGTAATTCTCCTCAACAATGTGCAGTAACCTCCTCCAGGTTCCTCTCTGCTTTTTTTTTCTTCTGTGCCCCCCTTGGACCTCCTATCCTTTTCATTTTGTGCACTTATTATTTAGCCTCCATTTTTCCATTGTCCCAGGCCCTGTGTGTGGGTCTGCCTGAGGCTGGTGTGAGCTGGGGAGGGAGCTCAGGGAGACTAGCTTTTACTAAGCACCTACTAAACACCAGACATTGCATCAGGTGCTTTTATATCCATGTTGCCATCCTCTTGAGAAAAATAAGGCTCAGAGAGTATAAGTAATAAGTTACCCACATTGACACAGTTGTGACTGTAACAGAATTGAGCTCAGGTCTGTCTCAAAGCTTGCTGATAAATAGTTCAATGTGCTGGCACAGCCATGCTGCTTGTTAAGAGACTGTGATCTCTCTGTACATCTTGATGGGTAGTTGCTGTTCCAGGACCCCATGTGTCGTCCCTCCCCCCACCAGCCTGGGCTCCCTAGACCCTTCCAGGAACCCCTGGAGCTGCTCATAAGTTGGCAAATAAAAGGTTAATGTCCAGGCCAGCAGGGGGATCAAGGACCCTGCTCCAGCCTCAGGGCTGGCTGGCAGAAGTGTGTCAGTGCCCTTGAAGCACTCCTGCTCTGAACTGCACTGCCATGCAGTATCAAGTGTCATGCTGAGTACTGCTTAACGTCACTGGGGGCAGCTCAGGATGAATGAGAAAATAACCACAGCTCATTAATAAAACTGCTGTTTGGGATCACATCAGAAACATGGTGGAAGCTCAGTTGAATTCATTGCCTTTTTTCATAAAGTATAGGATGAAGAGTGTTACCTCTGTGGACCAAATATATTTGTGTTCTCACCAAGACTGATGTTGCTAGAGGAATCCTTTCCTCAGCCCTGCCCAGTCTCCCTCCCACTATCCAAACTATCCAAGCTGCTCATGCCAGGGCCCTCCTTCTAGGCTTTCAGCCCCTAGCACATTTGTGTAGAAGATCTTCTACCTCTTCCCATGTCCCCTCTGCCCACCGAGGATCCTCAGGCCTCAGAGGCCCACAAGACTGGTGTTACTTCTAGAGTCATTTCCATTGCACTTGGGAGAGAAAGATTTTTTGGTAAGACCTGGGATTTTGAACAGCATTTCTAACATTCTTCCTTTGGTAAAGGCATTCTGTGTTGCAAAAAGCAACTTATAAGTGAACTTCCCTAAAAGCAAGACAGGGATTTTTCTTGTATTCCCTAAGAGATTAAATTACTGTGATATATTTTGCTCTTTCCCCAAATTCTGTGAATTCCTTCCTGTTGTTTTATGTTTGATGAAAAAACAATAGATGTGTTACCTGTGTTGTTTATTTCTCCTACTTTAAAGCCATACTTTTCCAAATCTTGAGAGATTCCTTGTCTATTCATTAGGATTGGCTAAGAAGCAGTGACATACAGGCCCCTAAATGTCAGTGCTTACCCAGTAAAAATATTTTCCTTGCAGTCCTGGTGTGAGTGCAGGTTGGCAGGTGGCGCACCTCCATGAGTGCATGTTGAGCTCCAGGCTGAGAGTAGCTTTGCCTTGTCTAACACGTGCTGTCTCGGGTCGCCTGGGCATTACTACCCGAGTCAGCCAGAGGAGAAGCCCAGAGAGTGCATGGGAGGTGTTTAGGGTGAGGCCCACATCACATCATCAGGCACACATGGTTTCCCCCTGTCTATCCTCTGGCCAGAGCAAAGTCCAGTGGTCACAACTAACTGAAATAATCCACTGATGGGAACAACCTCCATACCTTTTACTTTTCATAACTTGCAAATACATCAGACAGTTGCAGCTGTAAATGTGCCCTGAGGGGATGTGCCACCACTGTGCTGTCATTCTTGTATGAATTTCAAGAAGTGGCCTTGTTAACACAGCCACAGTAGGAGAAGTGTTTATTACCTCTCTGGATTGGGCAAGTCCAGAGTGGACCAGGTGGGAGGTTAGCACCTGGGAGAGTCCACCAGCTGCTGCCTGCTGGCTACCTTCCCTCAGAGAAGCACCACCGTGCAGTGGGAGAGGCCTTAGTTCTGGGCCCAGCTGAACACTGATTTGCTGTGTGACCTTGGGCAAGTCACCTGTCTGAATCTCAGTTTTCTTATCTAGATCAACTTTTAGATATCTAAGGTATTTCTGATTCTAAGAATTTGGCCTCCAGGGATCCTGCAGGATAATTACAACGCAGCAACAAAGTTTGGAGAGCATTTTACAGCATGTATAGCTAAAAAAGAAAAGAAAATACCAGCCATCAAAGTGTTCATTGTTAAATGCTGTTTATGAAATGAAAAGGATTTTTTGAAGCCAGCCTCATTGAGTGGGGGAACAGTTCAGAGGTCAGCATCCGCACTAAAACGTACTTTTGATTTTATCAAGGGCTAAAGAATGCCAGTCTAATTAATATAACATATGGATTCATTCCCTTTGGATAATTTTAAACTGCCTATTTATGCTGCCCTATCATTGGACCTGACCCTCTTTGATAGAAGTTGGAGCTTCACACCCACCAAATATGACTCTCACCCCTTGGAGTGAATCTTCATTGATGTTGTCTCTTCTAAGAATAATGTATTACTTCTGAGTAACCCTATATATTGAACCAATACTACTTAGTATAGAAAAAATACATTATCAGTGAAACAGTGAAACAAGTTTTAGTTTCCAGGGAGTAGTTGTAAATGGAAAGGAAGCATTTTGTGGGCAAGTTATGTGTATGTGTGCATGTTATCCACTGTATTGTATTGTGCATATAAAAACTTCTATAGGCTTTGGCCTGGGAAAAGCCAGGCCAGGCTGTTGAAAAAAATTGGGTACTCATTTGCTTAAAGCAGTTGGCTAAAGGTTGTGTTTGAATTCAGAATGTTACCATTAGCTTGGACTACCTAACATTAGCTGATCTTCTGAACATTATATTACGTGGGATTTCAGTGGGACAGGATCTAAGTTTCTGGGACTTTACTTGGTAGGATTTGAGGCAAAGGAATGAGGAAAAAGAGGCCTTGTTTTGATAATAAAGGCTATTGTACTATTTCAAAAAATTAAAAAAGAAATCTCCAATATATCACATTGCATTTACTATATTGTCTCTTACTGGGCCCATACGCACGAGAGGCTAAATGAATTGTCAGAGAACTATGTTTGACAAACTTGCCTGATTAGTAGAATTACTGGGACACTTTTTAAAAACGACCTTTCCTGTGGTAGTGCTAATGCAGAGGGTATAAGGCAAGGCCCAGGAATCCGGTTTTTAACAAGCTCTCCAGGCGATCAGGCAAGCTTGAGAAACACTGCTGCAGCGGTCCCCAGCCTTTCAATAGAGGGGCGCTATGAGGGGCACCATGGAGATGAGAGGTTTTTCTCCCATGTGGCCCAGGAGCGGAAGGTGTGGGTGAGCATCTGGCGCAGAGATGGCTTGCAGCAGGCCTCCATCAGTATTTGCTGACTATTGAAAATAAGGTTACTTCTGGGAAATGAGCACATTCTCTCACAACAGGGACAGGGAGATGGAAATCATATTCAGACCACTGGGTGAGCATGGAGTTAGAGATGGGAAGAGGAGCCACCTGAAATGTAATGGCACCACCTTTCCTTGGCCTGGTGCAACCCTGTCTGTTTCACAGTAGACTGATCTTGTCTTTGGGATTGGAAACTTTCTATGTCCAGTAACCAGAAGTTCCTCTCCCCATGTGTGCTCCAGTGGGCACTGGCAGCTTTTACCTGTCCAGCTTTTTCTAGGCTTCCCAAGAAGGATCACCCTCCCGATGGTTATTTGTTTTCTTTAATCATGTTAATCTACAGTCTTGGAGCCAGGCAGACCAGGTGGTCTCTTCCTGTTGACTTTGCTTATCTTTAAATATAATGGGTCTTGAAGATTAGCTCTCAGGGGTCTTGTTCCCTGGATCGTAATCTGACTATACAGGTTGTAAAACATGTAATTGATTTAATAATAGCTTTTAAAATGAGTAAATATACACATTGGTTATTTGAGAGATGGTAAAATGTGAAGTTTGGTGTATTGTAGAGTAGAAGAAATAGGTTTCAAGTTACTGAGCAGACTATGCACTGTGGCCCTCTAATAAGTGTTACTGACGGAGTGAATGACAGAGATTTCTGATTTCCTAGTGGGAGAGTCTCTTTTATGGCAATGGAATAATCCCAGAAAGACCAAGGTTTACGTCAGCCTACCTCTTGGAAGCCTTTCTTTAACAAGGCAATCTCTCCAAGTCTCTGTTTTCTTCACTGAAAGTGGGTTTGACAGCTTTCCCCTTGCTTGGCTGTTGGGAGGATTAAAACCAGGCAAATGGTCCTTTTTAGTGCAGTTTGGCACATAGAGTGTTAAAAATGTGGTAAATGAGATAAAAGGGAACAATATCCACTTTGATTTGTTACGGTGGTCAGCAGTCAGAGAGGACATAGGTCAGTACAATTTGCAGAATATGTTGAAACATGAGATGGATAAGGAGGTGGGGGAGGGTTAGGTGGGGCACCTCTGGGCTGTTCAGACTTGGCCGCGACATAGGGGCAGCACCGGGGGGAGCAGGGGGAGCCAGGGCCTCTTGCCATTCCACCCGAGGAGTCGTTGTTGTTGTGAGCTCCAGGTAGATTTTTTTTAAAAAGTGAACCTGGCAAGAATGCTCTGAGCTCTGTTGGTCATCTGAGGGTGGGAAGACAGTGCTGGGCCTTGGGAAACCTCACTCCTCTGAAACATCTGGGTTTTGTCTTGGGCAAGTGGAGACAACCACAACTCAGAAATGTCCATTCCCTTCTGGTTTAAAGGCTGCCCTCCGCACCCAAAACATTTTAGGGATGTTCTGCACTTTTGTGGATTCAGATTCTGCAGGTGACGTTGATAAGACTTTTAATGGCTGGCGACCCTGGCCATGTTAGGCAGTTCCTGACAGTTGTGAGAATTCTGAGCGGTTTGGCTGTGTTCTGACAACAGCATTTCAGCTGACTGGCCTAGCTTTAACTCTTGTGCTTCTATGAGGGTTGGGGTGGAAACCAAAAAGAGTGGTGCTCCAGAGTGGGAGCTTGGATGTGGGTGAATGATCTACCCAGCTACTTGTAGATCCATCTGACATCTACCATTTTGACTAACCACCCCCCCCCGCAAAAAAAAGAGTAAACATTCAAAATGGCTTGAAGTATATAGATTTGAAGGAACACCAAGTTATCTTGTTTCATTTGTGATTTGTGGTGCTTGCAAGTCAGGGCTGGGGCATATTGTGCTGCCAGCAGGAATGAAGAATTGAGAAATCAGGAACAAGTGTTCTTTCTATCCTATAATAAAGGGCCTGACTTTGCAAAAAAACAAAATATCCTACTTTTGCTCCACCAAGAGTCTTCCTGAATTGGGTGGGACCTAAGGATGGCAGACGGGGTACTCCATGAAACTAAAAAGAAATTTGCTGAATTAAGGTTTTCTCTGCCCTTGTGTTAGTCAGTTGAATAAGCCCAGTTAGAATCTATTTTATATTTAAACAGCATTCCGACTTTCTTGACTCATTAAAGAAAACAAATTAGATAAAGTCTCTGCCATTTGTTTCAGATATCCTCATTTGACACTATCCTGCACGTCTGGGGCTTCAGTTTGCCTACCTGTAATAATAGCTATTCTGAGCACAAAATGAAGCAACCACATAAAAAGGGGAGAGACAAAAAGCTGGTAAGGGAGCTTTGAGGAATTTAAGGCAGTGTAAATTACACTTACTGTACTTCTAATCTAGTTGGGAAGACAAGATCTAAACAGGTTAAAAGTTAAATAAGATTAGGAAAGTGAAGAAACAGCCCAGCACGATAGAGAAAACACATCACTGGACAGTATATGATGAATTGCCAAATAGAATTGCCCAGGCAGTAAGGCTTTCACAATTCAGAGGGGAGAAGACGTTGTATGTGTCTGCTGGTGAAGTGCTGGCCAACTCCGTTTTCTGTTGTGAAATTCAAGACTCATTCATTCATTCAGCAAATATGTAATGAGCTACTAGGGTGGGTGAGGTCCTGTCCTCATGGAGATCCCAGTCTGCTGGGGACAGCCTGGCAGTGAACCAATAAACACAAGTATTAGTTACAGATCATGATGAGTGCTGCGAGGGAATACTTACACCAAGATGTGAAAGAATGAAAGGGGGGAAACAGTCTCTTTTAGGGTATTGGGGAAGGTTTTCTTGACGTAGAATGTGAACTGAGATCTGGAAAATGGGGTTCACCCCAAGTACTTGGTAAGTAAGAATACTGCTGGCCCAAGAAGGTAGCATCTTTTATTCCACAGATAATTAGTTCAGAGGATAGAAATAAGAGCCCAAACACAATTTGCAAGTGTTGTGTGCATTCTGGACATTAGAGAAAAGTCAGTTTGTAATGAGCATACGCTTCCATGCATGCACAAACACACACACCCTTCCTGCTTATACGTGCTCCTGCTCATGCCCTACCCACAGCTGCCCCCCCCCCCCTCCCACACACACACACACAGAGGGATTGTATAAAGGAATGTGGAAAGATCATCCTAGGTGCTTGGCAAGTCTGCTTTAACATTTCCCAGAAGCTCTCAGGGAGGTGAAAGTTGTGGTCACCAAAAGCTTTATATGTCCCCTTCCTGAATGTGGCCATGACTTCCTAGGAGGTCCACTGTGCCCGGGTTACTCCCCTGAGCCCTCCTTTAGCTGTGGTCATCACTAGTCCAAGTCAAGTCTTCACGGGCGACAACACAAGTCTGCCCTGGCCATCCACCTTGCTGAACCCTATTTCCTGGAGCCACATCAGAATACTAGTTGAGACAGTAATTGCTTTGCAGATCACACCGACATCATCTGTTAGAGAAGCAAGGTAATGTGGTGGTCACAAGCACGAGCTGCAGAATTAGGCAGCGTGGATTGGAATCCTGGCTGAGCCGTGCCTGCCTGTGGGTCTGTGGACATCTTACTTCTCTGTTTAACGTAAATCTGAGACAACCTCACCTGAAACCTGTTGGGTCACATGTGTTTTGGAATCCATAGAATTTCAGATTTTAGAAAGATAGCATGTTGCATGTACTCCACGTTGCCTTCTGCCCTAGATGGGTCTGGGCACTGTCTCATAATAAGACACGTCACTATTTCTTCAGCCAAAGCATGTGGCTACTCAGATACAGTGGAGGAAAGGAAGCCTGCAGACAGTCTCATTAGACGCTAAAGAGTCTAGATTTGGCTGCTAAGTAACTTCTAAAAAGCACTTGGTTTTTCAGGTTGTAGTGTCTCCCTTAAAGGGGAGGTGTACGTCTTGGGAGGGTTTGCTGAGAAGATGTATATAAAGTACAGAGAGCAGAGGACACCCTGCAAGTGTGAACTGTTATTATAAAATGAACCTGTTTGTCATGGTAAAGCCTCTCTCTGTACTCGAGTATAAACTGAATCTACAGCGTCTTTTTCTTCTCTTCTCCCTTCTCTCTCTTCTCCTTCCCATCTCAGGGGCCTTACTATGTGCCAAGCACACTGCTAGGTGCTGTAAGAGGACAGATGTGAACCAGACAGGGCTCCTGCTTTGCACTGTAGTCGTGGCACCTGCGGCCAGGTACTGCCAACTTCTTGTCTTTTTTTTTTTTTTTGAGTTTGTTTTGCATATCCCTCTTTTTCCTAGGTTATTTTCCATGCTGGGCTACTTGAAGTATGTTAGAATCCAACCAGCTCTCAGTTATACTATTGTGTCCAGTATGTTGTCAAACTGTACTTTCAAAGGAGAGGGGACAGGAAATAATGGCATGTGACACAAGTAACTGGAAATGGTTCTCAGATAGGAAGTTACAGTTGGAGCAGTAGAGAGAGGAAGTGCAGTGAGCATTTGGATGCTCACTGGAGGATGCAGGGTTGTTCCCCGGGCACACTTCTGCTGAATTCATTCTTTGTGCTAGGCACCATGCTGGGTCCTGGGATTGTAGAAATTAGTAAATCAGGCATTATGCACCGTTTAAGTGAACTGGTGTTTGCTGATATTCACTGTTGCTGTGTGAGCCTGAAGGAACCAGCCAACCTCTCTGGGCCTTGTAGGGACCTTCAAAAGAGCTGGAGTAGGCCTAACTACGGCCCCATTTTACCTCCAAAAGTCTGTGATCCTGAAGAACTACTTAACAGAGCTTGTTGGCCAGCCCCTGTCCATCACCCTGGGATTCAAGTAAAGGATACGGGCTTTTGTTGAAGTAAGAGAGACCTGAGGTAGACAGACCTCAGGAAGGACTTGTTCGTAGTGATATTGTTGGAACATATTTTATTAGGGTTTGTTATCTCCTCAAGCAGGGATAGTTAGTTTCTCAAATAATGAGTACCAGTTAGTATCAGCCTCTGTCTTAGGAGTACCTGCTCCATGGAGCTCACATTTCAGTGGTTAGAGAGATAATAAACAGTGGTAAAAATGAATACATAATGTAATTTCAGGTAACACTAAGTGCAAAGAAGAAAAATATAGGAAAGAGGAGAGAGAGGGCAGGGTTGGTGATTGGAGGACTGTTTTCAAAGAGTGGTCAGGGAAGACTTCTTGGAGGAGGCAGTTTAGAGCAAACACCTGAATCCAGTCAGGGAGAAAGCCAGGGGAAGGCTGGGAAAGAAAATTCCAGGCGGGGGGTGGCTGTGAGTGCTGAGGCGTGGAGGTGAGAAGGTGCTGCTAACTGGAGGAACAGCCGGGAGGCTCCTGAAGTGCCTAGATGGAGTGAGGGCATGGGAGAGAGGCAGGGAATGAGGTAGAGCCGTGCAGACTCCTGGAGAGAGCCCTGGGAACGATTTTGGATTGTATTCCAAGTGGGAAGAGAAGCCATTGGAGGGTTTTGAGAAGGAAGGTGGTGTGATTTGATTTAAACAGAGAGATCACCCTACCAGAATATGGATTCAGCAGTCATTCATCGAGAGCGAGTGTAACCCGGGTGTAAATTATTTTGGTCCAGCCTGATACTACTGGCTCTGAAGTAGATGGGTTCGTAACATCTCAGTCATGGAAATACAGCCTCTCTTTCCATATGTATCCTTATCTTTTCTCTATATATCCCTTTTACTAAAGGTCTTACAGGATGACAAGTTGCTTTCTAAAGAGGAAATATTGCCATTTTTTAGGTTTAATGCTTCTGTCATCTGTTACCTTCATTTTTAGTGCAGCTTTTGAAAAGCTCTGCTATTTGATCCTCCCTCCCTTCCTTCTTTCCTTCTTGTCTACTTTCTTCTTCCTTCCTTCTCTTGCTCCGTTTTTTCCTTTTTAAAAAAAACAAATGCTTCGTGTTTCATAAGAGCCCTAGATTCTCCACATACCAACGTTAATAAAAATCAGTGTTTGGGTAGTATTTGTTTGGTTGTTAGTGTTCTCTTTCTTTATGCAAAGATATCTTGGGGATACTGAGTCATATTCACAGGTGATGAAATTGAAATTTTCAGTTTTGTTCTCTTTGCACTCACCTTGTTTGAGACATCCTTGCTTCTGATACACTGATTCCGTGTTGCAAAGTGAATGTGGTGTACAGGGTACATTAAAATGAAGCAACAGGTTAAATTGCAATAAAATGTTTTTTTGAATTTGTCAGTATCAAACGGTATGTATTTTGTGGTAATCCTAGTAGTCACATAAAGCTCGGCTATGACACAAGCCCATAATGGCCCATGTACCTTCTTGTATGGAAGTGGCCTGCACACCCACTCTCAATTTCCTTTAGAAATAAATATCTGTGGGAGGCTGGGATTGCTACCCAAATAGCTTAATAACTGCCCACTTTTGTACTCAGGAAATACATATATCAAAGCCACAAGAGGGCAATTTTTCCAGTGAATGTAAGGGTAAAAAGTGCTGTGTTTTAGACATAGGGTAATGAGGAATAGGACTTCTGAATTTTTCAAAATATTTTTTGCATAAGGAATATTTTTTTCTAGCTAGCTTCATCCATTCAAAGAGTCATTATTATTGGAAATTAAAAGTTTTAAGGCAAGTTCTTTCATGCTAATCTATTTTTCCCTTCTCTTTGGAATGCAAGTGTCCATTTCCCCTTGAATTCCCCTTTTTCCTGTCTCTCAGCCCTTCTATATTTGTTCAATTTTTAGGGAAGTGTAACTTACACATGATAAAAATCAAACATTTTTAGTGATGTGTGGAACACGTCCAGCCATGGAACCCTGCCCCAGTTAAGACACAGAAATTCCCATCTCTCTAAAAAATTCTCTTGTGCCCATAGGCAGCGTTTCCCTTTACAGGCACCACATCCCCTTGAATCTTGAATCTTTGAAAAATTTTTACCTAAGACAAAGCATTTTATAAATGTAAAGTCATGGCTATGCAGAAGTATTAGGGGCCATTCTAAGAGGCTGTGCATGAGTTCTGGAGAGAACGAAGAAAGTAGAGGTCATTCCTTTCCAAGACAATTGTGTAAGTTTTTACTCTTTGTAGTTCTGGTGGATGTTTTAATCTGGCTCATATTCACTGAGAGATAGACTGCCATTAACTGCAGTCATCAGTTATCCATTTGTTCTTTACAGTTTATTTCTGCTTTAACAGTAGCTCTTTTATTGCACTTAAGGAGTTGTATGAATGAGCTCAAGGGATCCTCCATGTGAGGGAAGTGCCATTATCATCCCTATTTACAGATGAGGAAACTGAGGCACAGTCACATGTAGCTTTAACGGATCAAAAGACTGAGTAGCGTTAGTTTCCTGATGTGAAATGTAAGATACATGAAATTAAAAGCTTCTTAAGAAATGCATATTCTCATTGATCAATGTAACAATTGGTGTAGAAATCCCCAGTGCCCCCCTTGCACATCACGTCCTTGGGTGGCGTCACGTGGCTGATGATCATGGGATTCCAGTCCAGCATCCCTGACCTTGACTGTTCCCTTGGTCCCTGCCTTCATGGTCTCCTATTGGGTCACTCTGCCTTTGGGCCCTCCTACGCTGAGGTCACAAGTGGTCTTTTCTGACATGCAGTTGCAATTCTGGTATTGTCACCGTTCTGACTGAAATTCTCCAGTGGTTCACCGTGCAGTAAGATGTGAGCTCCTGGTTCCTGCTCTGTTCAGCTGCATGTCTGGCTGCTCTCCACTGCCCACTAACTAGTTGGCATTCTTCAAAGATGCTGTGCGCTCTCATATCCCTGTGCCCTGAGCTGGCCGTTCCTTCTGTTCAGGAAAATGCCCTCTCCTTGGCTGTCTCCCTGTCTGCCACACAAACTGTTACTCATCCTTCAGGACTTGTATGTCTCACATCTTCCTTGATTAACCTTGACTGGCTTGAAATTGTGTTCTTCCCCTTTCCATTGACCTTTGTGTATTACAGCCAGTGTCACATTGTTCTATAATGGTCTCATTCCACCTCTGTTCCCCACTAATCTGCACCCTCCTGGAGGGCAGCCACGCTGTTTATTCAACTTGGCATTTCGAGCCTAGCTCAGTACATGGACCCCCTCCCTCTCCAGACCATTACATACCATGAAGGCAGAGGAGACACCTATTGTGTTCACCGCTGTTATGCCCACACCTGGCACAGGGCCTAACCTATAGTAGATGTTTAGTTAATGTTGGTTGAAAGCATGAGTAGTGGGTGTTTTTAAGTATCAAAGTATTTTTAAGTGTCAAATTGCAATGGTTTAGCTCAGGGGTCGCAAACTTGAGTGTCATTGGCATGATGAAGCCACAGGTGTATTTTGTATGGCCTCAAGGTATTTTGAAGTTTATAAATTTGATGCCTGTAGCTAGAGCATGGCCTCTCTTGTATTTACCACTGTCCATACCTCTCCTGTTATCTTGATTTTAGTCTCCTTCACTCATTGGTTATCTGCCTGGTCCTGGCATATGAGGTTGAGGGGTGCAGGGAGAGGGCAGTATATTCATTTGCTAGGGCTGCTATAACAAAATATCACAGATATTTGGTGGTTTAAGCAGAAATCTATCTTCTGGAGCTCTGGAGGCTGGAAGTCCAAAATCAAGGTGTGGGTAGGTTTGGTTTCTTCTGAGGCCTCTCTCCTTGGCTTGCAGATGGCCACCTTCTCATGATGTCCTTACGTGGTCATCTCTTGGTCCCTATATGAATGTGTCCTAATCTCCTCCTGTACAGACACCAGTCACTGGATTAGGGTCTACCCGCTGACCTCATTTAATCTTGGTTACCTTTTTAAAGGGCCTATCTCCAAATGCAGTCACATGCTGATGTTCTGGGGGTCAGGACTTCAACATGCAGATTTAGAGGGGGTACCATTCATCCCATAACAGGCAGGAACACACACTCTCAGGTACTGTGGTGTCTGCCTCATGTCCGATACATGTTTTAGAATATGTTAATAAAGGGGGACTCAGAAACCATTAGAAAAAGCAGTTTGCTCACCACGGCAGAATCTGGACTTTCATAACATGCACCTGCTCAAACACCTGATCTCTGCTATGATCACTTTGATCTTGGGACCATAATCATGTTTCTTAAACAACAACATCTAGTTCAAATGCCAGGTAGAACTTAGGTGCTTTTCAGTTGGAAATATATATCCATTCATTCTAATCACTCCAAAAAACTGACATCCGGACTGCAAGCTTTCTTTGCCAAGGGTTCACTGGACAGTAGAGGTAAAAGCTGTATAATGACATGGCACTGTTTCTGTTTGCTGTAAGCAAACAGCCAGGTCCTTTATTACCCTTGAAACTGGCACTCGTGACACAGGTTGGACTCAAAGAAGCAAGTCAAATGCCAAGTTTCTGTGGGTCAAAGTTCCTTCAAGAGCTGTATGTTAATCAGAAGCTCAGCCTTAGATAATTAGACCATTGAGTTGGGGAGAACTTTGGAACAAAAGATTATTGAGTTGGACTATAGGAGTTGGCAGAACTAAGAATTTTGTTTCCCAGTGGTAGGTTGTGGACACATGGTCATTCTTCGAAGGGGCTGGAGTGAGTGTCGTGGGGTTTTATTCATTCTTGGTGGAGTAGTAGCTTAAAATCTGCTGTAGAGAGCCTAGCTAATCAAAAGTATTTACTTAAAGACAAAGTTGAATAGTTACAGAATATTATTTATATATGGGCAGAAAAGCCAGCTGTAAAGGGCTTCCAGAGGTAAAGGAACATTTAAAACACTAACAGCTCACATTGCTTTAAACAATTTTGAGGTTTTGTGATTTACTTTAAAAGACCACAATTTAATGTACCTCTGCCGAAAGAAATTTAAATAAATATCATAGCTGCCTTTCATTCCGTGTTTTCTCTCATATAGGGCCCCAAGAGCTTTATATCCATTGTCTTATTTATTACATTGTCTTTAACAGGTAGGTAACCTTGGGACCATATGAGATGGGGAAAAGGAGGCTCAGAGAGACTGAGTAAAATGCCCAAGATCACCCAGCTAGCAAGCAGTAGAGCTGAGTTTTGAGCACCTGGGCAAACCTTTGAGCGTCCCTTCCCTGTTACACCACCTCTTTATACATTTCCTCCTTCTCTCCTTGTCATTGTAAGATTTTCTTCCTTGAGTGTCCTTTAGCTACTATGAACCTGGGTAGTCTTGCAGAATTGGCAAAAGCATGTGACCTATTTTCTCCATGTGTGTGGGCCATTGGAAATTTCCCATACTGCCCAGTTATATAGCTTTCCTTGTAATCCATGCATATACAATGATATGTGAATAATAATAAAAAATCATACTTCTTTTTACCCCTTCCTCTTCCATTCATTAACAGTCATTAATTGCCTAATCCTTATTAGTTGTCTCTGGGTCAGTAATACTATCTTTTCCATTTCACAGTTCAGGTAACAGAGGCATTTGACAGACACCTTGTATCATCAGGCCACCCAGCAGAAATCAGCCGTTCCTGGGCTTGCTGAGGAGTTTCGGTAAGTCAAGTTGGCTTCATCTTAACCATGGTTTAAAAGAACATAATTCCGGGGTGGAGAAAATTAGGTGAATACTATCTAGTGACATCCAAATTCTAATTCTTTCTCTTTTTTTTAACTAACTCTGGGAATTTGCGTAATTTATGAGGTCAGAGCGTCCTGGATGTTTATAAGCTTGAATGTCCCCACAAGACCCCCACAATCATAAAGAATGACAGAACTATATTTGAATGACTTTGCCTAAATTCTTTCAATACTGAGTTTTTACTGCACTTATAAACTCTAGAATGCATTTTACTCCCATCATTTAACAAATTTGAAATTGGGGGGCATCCGAGGAATATTTAGATTTGGTAAAAAACAGTATTCCTCTGATAATCCCCAAATAACCAAGATGAAGTGTTCTTCACCTCCTATTTTTCATGGAGTGCAAGTTTCTTTTTTTTTTTTTAAGGTAGGGGATGAATTTTTCCTGTAAAAGAGCAAATTGGTAAGAACTCTGTACTTCCCAAAGAAAGAACTTAGGATTCTAATACTGAAAGAAAAGCTATTTTTTTGTGACATCCTATGATGGTTTTGAGGTGAGTAGCCCTGGGACTTCATAAGCAGTGGTGCTGGCACTCAGAGCAGCCCGTGTGGGATTGCAGAGGAGACCCCCAGGCAGTTGATCTCAAAATCAGACACTGTTATCCAAAGCCGGGTTCCTTTCCAGCAATCACCATCATAGGATTTGCAACTAAATGTTTTATGCTGTGCACCGGAATGATTTCTCAGCATCCATTTTATCTGTGAGTGAATCCAAATCCACATTCATGTTAAATGCGTGGGAAAGTAGCATCTCTATAGAGTCAGTGTCTCAGAGTGGGCAAGATTCCCCAAGCTAGGTGGGCCTGGTTTATACAGGCTTTTAAGATTTGCAGAACCTCCATGTTACAGGGCTTCATGGGTGATACTACACTAATCTTAAAATCAGTAGGGATACAGGTAAATCGGTTAACTGACATTTTCTGAACACCTACTATGTGTCAGATTCTGCTAGGTGCTGGGTATTGAAGAGATTAAGACAGAAAAGATTAGATTTCTGCTCCCAGGAAGCTGGTCTAGTAGTTGAGGCTGACATTAAGTAAATAAAAGAGTAACGAGTGAGCTGAAGAAGGGTTGTAGGGAGTTAAGGGAATTTAAAACCCAGAAGGAGAAGGAATGGTGTACTAGGCAGAGGGAAGTGGGGGCAGGTGGTGGTGACTGTACCAAAGAGGAAGAGCCTTTGTGAAGGTCTCAGCACTGGAAGAGTGAGGGTCAGGCTCAAGGAATAGCATGACCTAAAGGGGAAGGAGGGGGAGGGAAAGTGTTTTCAGATGAACAGATGTCTGTTGTCAAGTAAGGACTTGCTCAATTCTGGAAGAATCTTTAAAGCCCCTTAGAGACTGATTTCTAATTGATGTTCAGATTTTCTGTTTTTGTGGCCCAGACATAAATTCTTTCTTCTCTGTTGGTATTATTTTCTAGGGCTGGATCCCAATCTCTGTTTTCTTATCAATCCTTGGAATTCTCCCCCAATTTATGGTCTTAGTTTCTCTCACCTAACTCCCACAGGAAGGTGATCAGCTTCTAGTGAGAGATTATTTTCATCAACACATGTGTCCACTTTTCCTCTGCTTCCTTGATGGCATCAGGGAAAGGTGATTGTTGGTATAATATGTGGCTCTCCCACCCAAAGACTGGATTAAAAAAATAATAAATGGTTTAAGCAGAACAGACAAGGCCAGCTACATGACCCTGCTTCTGAGCTCAGGGAACATTATGAACTCAGGATTCAAATCCTAGCGCTTTATGTTGACATTTTCTATCAAGAGTATTGCTGAACTGAGGCACTTTGACCTATAACTAAATTGACAGATTCAGAAATTCACATGTGTACTTGTAATACACACACGTAGATGTATATACATGGAACGCCAATTCCATTGAATTGGCCATCTCAGGCTTCCTGGTTTCTTGATCGTGATTGAATTTGATGTGGTCATTTTTTGAGAGGTCTGTTGAGTGTCGGGGCTGACCAGAACTAGACAGATCTTTTTAACAGGTCTATAATCTTATTTTTGGAGATGCTTCCCTCAGTCTGAAATAAGATTGGTCTCTTTTCTCCACTTAGAAGGAAAGAGAATCATTGTTATTGATATAAAGAAATATGAAATTTTAGTGATCTCTTTGGCCAATATTCTTGCAAAATATCATTATCTGTTTTTTCTCAAGCCGCAGGAAGACAGTATCCTCCGTCAGGATATAGGCATCATAAGCCATGTGGTTGGAGATCCCTAGGAGAGACGAAGGGGAAAAAATCATGTAGTTCCTGAAGGGAACTTTAAATAAAATAGTAAGGCATTTTGAGCACTGACCCTTTCATACTCATCATAGCCTAGATTCCCATTCCAATTTAATAAATGAAGAAGTGGAAATTATTTAACCTACATGTTGAAAGTGCAAGTTGCTTTTGAAAAGGAGGAAAAGGTACTTAAGACACTGTTTTCTGTGGTAAAATGGTTCTTCATGTTTCAATGAGAGTCACAGCTCTCATTTAGTGAGGTCACAGATCTCTCTGAAACAATTTCCCCAAAAGCCCTAAAAACGACCAGAAGAGATAACTTTTGGAAAATGACTTTCCATCATTTTTTCCCCCATTTTTTTCAAGAAGAGAAGACTGTAACTGAAATAGGACTTAAGGGAAACCCGTGAGAGTTGCACTACCCATGTGGTCCATATGAAGGAAACTTGTTGAAGAACAAATACACACAAAGGTCAGGCAAGTGAATTAAAGTAGATTCTCTTGGGTTTAGTCAGTAGTCTTTTGTTTTGTTTGTTTAGTTTGTTTTGTCACAAAATGACCCTAGGCTGCTCATGGCAATCCCCAAAGGCAGGTTCTAAATACAACTTTTCTTCTTCGTCACCAAAAAATAGAAGAGATGTTTTCCTATCACATATTACAATTCTTATTATTTACATAGCTTATTACTGTACAGAGGGGAAAAGAAGGCCTGTAATTTAATTTGATTCAAATTAATAAACTTGCGAAGGACCCCCAGTAGGAAAGATATTGGTGCAGGTGCATAAGGGGTACAAAGGTGACTCAGGCATGTTGCTTGCCCCAGAAGAGTTTAAGAGTGAACGTTTAAGCATTTAGTTAAGAAGAAACATTAACAGTAAAACAGGAGTGAGTTAGAACAAGCAAAATCAAAACTCAAATATTTAATGGTATTTGTGATAGTGTGGTAGAAGTTAATGGACCTAGTTTCTCACCTATGCAGATTTCCCAGAGAGTAAACACGTCATCTTCTTGTTTGGGCCTTTCCCTCTCCATGTCTTTTGATTAATCTCTGATTCAGTTCAACGTCAGTGTTAATTCAAGTCTGAGGTCCTCTGGTGTTGAGAACGTAAGCAAAAGTAACCCTGAGGTCCTTTGTAGTTTATAATCATCAACGTGTAGTTATCATGATGATATGAGCAGACGAACTTCCCAGGATTTGGTTTCAGAGTAATTGGGCCCAGCTCACACTTAGCCCGTTGTGGATACAGTCAACCAGTGATTCCATAACAAGGCATTCCTATAACTGAGATGATGTTGGGACCTGTTTTCTGGACCCATATGAAAATAGGTTTGGAAAAACTGGTTTTCAAAGGGAAAACTGGTTTCCACAGGGAATTTGTGGCTAAGCTGAAACTGGATGACTTCCCCTTTTAGAATTATTTCATTCACATGGGCACAAATTTCATAAAGCCAGTATTCCTTTGGCAACCTGCTCCTTGATGATTTGCTATTTGAAAAACAAGATAACCCATTTTCAAAACTAAAAAGGGAGAGAGGTGGATGTGGGCCATGACTCAACCAGTAACATCATGGCAGACGAGTGGATGTTTGCCCACAAAAGGATGACTGTCTGCTCAAAAGGAAGAGGTTTGTTCCCACCATGGACAAGGAACAAGAAGGCTGTGGGCACCAACAAAATATATGTGTCTTTTGGCAGAACCGTAGGCCAGCGATGGCTTTATGTTTTGTAGGAGGGGATCTGGTGTTGTGAAAAGCAGGAGACTACTCCAAGGTCATGGGGCTGACATCTGTGGCTAATGTCAGCCTTGAACCTTTAGGCAACTTTCATGGGTGACACTCAGTTGTCAGCCATGAAGTTTCTAAGAACAAGATCTTCAAACGAGTCATTAGACATGCATCAAAGTCGTCATCCGAAGCTTCTCATTGGTTCATGCAGGTTTCCCCCAGGTGTAGCAGGGGCAGGCAGAAACAGAATGCCTGACATTCACTTTGGCCGTAATCATGGGTATCTGGGCTGCCAAGAAGTAATAGTAACAGAACAACCCTATTGCTTTCATCAAGAATGACAGATTCTGTGTTTGCAAAGTGAGGTCCTTTTGAAACTAAGATCAAGGTCAGCAAAATGCAGGGGACATCTTAAGCAAAGAATGAAGTGGTCATTGAGAAGTCACGCTGGGGTGAGCACAGACTAGGCCTTTAAATCTGGGCATGTCAGTACCTACTGACTTTTGTTCCCCTTCATATGTACAACCAGTCCGTCACCAAGTGATTCTTAGAATCATAAAATAGTGGAGTTAAAAGGAATCTGAGAGGTGATGATGAAAATAATGACTTTTATCAAGTGCTTACTATGTGCCAGGCACACAAGAAGTCTTTTAGTTACATTATCTGTTACTTATATGGCGCCATTTCATGTGCACAAGAATCCAATGAAGAGTGTGTTAGGATTCCTATTTGGCATATAAGGGACCTGAGGTATCAAAGAGAATATGTAACTTGCACCAGGTCACACATTGGTGCACGGCAAAGCTGGTACACACTCTTAGGTCAGTCTGAGGTCAGGGTCTGCACTTTTTAACTAGTACTCCTCACAGGGCTGGGGGATCCTCAGGAAAAGACATGTTCATTGACCAGAGTTCATCAAATGACCCCAGTCCCCAGGAGTTCTCTAACACACAGTTCATGCAGATGAAAAGGACAGGTCCTACACCCTGAAATAGAAACTGTATAGAGTTTAATAGGAAAATGATGAAGTATCATGGGCACGGCCTTGACCTCCAGCTGCCCCTCACCGAGGAACTGGTTGCATTTCGGAACCGGCGGGCCTGGCAGCTGTGCGTCAGATCCAGATGCCGCACTGCCCCTGTGCCCCATGAAGTATTTTCGCTCGGGGACATTGGCTTGCACTTCTGGTTCCAGTCATTTTGAGAATTTTAAGAAAAATAGCAGTGCACAGGCCGCACTCAGACACTGATCTAATGGATCTGAGGAGGAGCCCAGCCATCAGTGTGTTTTTAAAACTCCGCAGTTGAATCTTATGTGTGTACTGTGTGGACGACTGCCAACTTAGACTTTGCTTGTTACTCTGGTGAAAAGCTGTGTATTGCTTTTCCTGAAGAGTGTGATTGGTGTTCTCAAGCAGCTGTCTTGTTTCTGCTTCTCCCTATGGTCTGTGAAGATGGATCGGGCCTTAAAAGCCTTGGGTTCCTAGGAAAACACTCACTGCGTGGTGCAGTCTGAGAACCGACCTCCTGTTCACACTGCCCCATTATGTGTCTTGTGAACCATGGCTATGCATCCTCCCTGCAGCACTGCTCAGAGTGTAGGATGGAATAGCTTCACACCGCAAGTCTTATACACTGCCGTGGGACAGCTGAAAGATCGAGGGAACACTTTTGTCTTATGACAACCCCTGCTATCTGTCTGCAGCATTCACTCAAAATACACACAGACAGACACATATTTTAGTTCCATTTTGGTCTTGGGGCGGGTATCAAAATCTCATCTGATCTTAATTAGATGCCCAGAAGAGGCCAAGAGGTTGATCTAGACCCAAACCTTGATTTAAAGTGAGGAAACCAAATCCGGGCGTTAAGAGGAAGGAGGTTCATCGAAATAGGCAGGTCTGGAACTCAGGTCCCTTGATGTTAATTAAGTCTTTCCTCTTCACACTGCTGCCTCACTTAAAAATTTCTTTTGTAGTCTTTTCTCTTCATTCACACCACCACCTTCCTAGGCTTAATCATAACTTTATTCCTGAATTATTGCAAGAGCCACAGAATTTTAAAAACAAATCTAGAAAAAACTACATCAAAATGTCAGCAGTAGTTGAATTTGAATAGTAGAGGTCTGATTTAATTTTATATCTGCTTTTCTGTGATTTATACATTTTCTTTAATTTACACCAAAAACTCCATTAGTGGAACAGCCTTCTTACTGGTCTCTGAATGAATACATCCATCATGCCACCCCAGGCACAAGCCTTCAGGGGCTCCTATTGCTCTTGAGAAAAGTCCAAACTCCTGGAATCCAAAGGTTTCCTTAATTGAGCCCCACCCTCTGCCTGTCCCCTTATCTCCCACCACACCCAGCACGGCCTCCCTTCTTGCCAGATGGGCCAGCATCATTCTTGTCCCGGAGAACCCCACCCAGGGCCTTTGCTCATGCTGTTCATAGAGAATACCACACTCTCTGTCCTTCCTCTTTGCCTGTGTAAATGTTGGTCTCTGTGGGCTCAGATCAAGACTTCTTCCTCCAGCTCACCTTTGCCACCTCTCATCTGTATCTGGGATGGCAAGTAGGTTTCCCAGGCAGTTAAAATACATGGCATGGAGACCCAACAGTGCTCAGAGGGCAACTGTTCTGTGATCAGTCCTGGGAAAAGTGACAGAATGTGTGTTACATATTTTCAATCCAGAACTAGAACCATTCTTTTAGTTCTGTGATGCCTAATGCCACTAGCCACATGTGGCTATTTAAATTCAGATGAATTAGAATTAAAATAAGAAATTCACTTCTTTTGTCACACCCCACATTTCAAGTACTCACTAGCCACATGAAGCTACTGAACTCCAAAAATGGAGAACCTTTGTATCATTACAGAAAATCATGTTAGCCCTGTTTTAGCCATGTGGATATGAAATTTAAGACAGAATTTGTTTCATGTATGCACACCTTGTTTTTTCAGTGAGACCAAAAGCTTTTTATGAGCAGGAATCCTCTTATATACTTAACTTTTGTATCCCTAGAGCATCTAGCCAGTGCTGGGCATGTTGGAAATACTTTATAAGTATTCATTGAATTGAATATTTAGTACTGATTTGGCAATGTGCTATAAAGTAGTAGAAAGAGAACTATTTTGAAAAACAGGAAGCCAGGTTTCTGGCCCCAGCTCTTCTACCCATTAGTATGTGATTCAGAATATCTCATTTAACTGAAGTAGGTCATAATTTCCTCATCTGTAAACAGTTATAGACTAAACCATCTTGGAGGATTTTTCCAGGTTTGGAATTTTGTGATACATATGGAGTGTTCACTCTTTTTTTAAGCAATAATGTACATAGACATTACACTCACACAGAATGAAAACTTAAATTCTAGCTTATTTTAAATCACTTTTATCTAATTTCCCAAAGATATGAGACTACCATTTCAGTGTTTAATTCCCTGTCAGATCTACAGCTAAATTCTTCTTTGAAGTGCATCATAGCCAAGGGGAGATGGCTCCACAAGTAGAGAGTGTCGGACTTGGGCGAGTGCAATAAAGAATTAGGTAGCCTTTGCCCGCAAAGAGCTGATGTAACACATAACATTTTGATATTATATTTAACCAAACTGGATGTAGAAGTCACTAGGTGTTGCTGCCCACCCTTCACCATTGCTCCTAGTGAGGGACCAGCAAACCATAGCCTGCCCCACTGCCTGCTTTTTTGTATGTTTTGTATGTGGCTAAGAATGGTTCTTACATTTTAAGGGTTTCAAGAAAAAAAAAGAAAGCAAGAAAGAGGATGTAGCAAACTATATAGCCTGCAAAGCCTTAAGTATTTACTAACTGGCTGTACACTAACGACTGAGTGACCACTTTCCAGGGCCAATCACTTGAAATACCATAAGGGCCTATGTCTCCAACACAATGGGGAAAAAAAATCCATGTTCCTTGTGCTTTAGAGAATCTTGAAGACGGGGAAGGGCAGCTGGGTTGGTGGGGAGTTGGCTGAGCCACGTGACTCTGTCACCTTTGTATCTGAAGTAGGCAGGGCCTTTGATTCTCTTCTGAAGGTGGAGAGCCAGCTGGTCCTTGGATCCAGAGTCTGAGTGTGCTGCTCTTTGGAAATTTGATGAGTCACACTTTCAGGCTGTGTCCTCCTTGACATTCAGCATCCACAAGGATAAATTCTGAAGGCCCCTTGATGGGGAAAGCTGCCAGAATCCTCGGCCTCCTAAACTTATCTAAGGAGAAAGTCCAGGCTTGCATCTCTCTTCTGCTCCTTTTTCATCTTGCTGGCACTTCTTTCAGTGCTTGAGGGATCTCGATCGAGTGAGCAGATAAAGGGGCTGGACTGGCCCAGAGGACCCAGCCATCATGGCTTAGGGCAGGGCTGGGCCAGTATCTCAATTCAGGCAGCATCCCTGCCAGGTAGGCCTGAGGCGAACTGCAAAGCTGGCAGTTTTAAAGGTAAAAAAAAAAAAGACTTTCTTTTTTTCCCTTGGATGCCCCATGGCCAGGTGTCCAGGCCCTTGGGTTTCCCCAAACCTTTCCACCTATGCGTGTCCTCTAGACTTTCACCACGTCTTGGTTTCTAAAATGCACCTCTTCTTAATTATCTAACACTCCACTTCTGGCATCTTTTCTTTCTGATCTGCCTTCCCTCCTCCCCTCATTCTCTCCTTTAGGGTAAGTTTTAAAGTTCTATCTCCTTTGGCTTTTGTATACACAACTGCCTTTAGTAGAATCCAGTGTGCCTCACAGCTAATAAAAATTGCAATTTACAAAACAAGAATGATTTGAAAGGTAAATCTGCCCTTTGTTAAAGAAATTTTTAGTTTCTCCCTTACATGGCTCTCACTTTCTATATTGCATTATAGTCGATAATTGGGGGAGGGCCCCTGGTTGGCTGGCTGCTGCAAGCACATTCATTTTTGTCCTTGCAGATCACGTGGCCCAGTGAGGACATACCCTTGCCCCCACACTGGATATAAAAAAATTTACTTTCCCTAGTTTGTTTACTGTTGAGTCTGAGCTCATTAAATATATCAAGTGGCCTGGGTCATGATCATACAAAAAACAGGACCTTGGCTTACTTACAACAATGGTTGCATTTGCTTTACAGCTGGTACAGATTCATTTGGAGAAATTCCCAACTTACTCTCAAGGATGATTCTAACACAGCCCCAAACTCCCAGTGGTTTCCAATTAGTAGTCATGAGCAACGCCTGTGCATTGTTGTTTCGTTCTACACTTCCCCACCTGGAACAATGCTTCTGTCATGCCCAGGGAATCATCCCTTAAGAAAGTTAGCTCCAAGCCCAAATGCTCCTGGTCAGTCTTGGAAAGAATTCCTGACCCACAGTCTTGGTTTCCACCCTTGCTTTGACAGCAGAACACACAGCTGGAGTTGAGGTGGGTGGGGGCTGGGAAGGAGATAAGCAACATAATTTGATTTTCAAATATGCAGAAAAACCCATCATCTTTGGGAATCTCCATTATCCAGAGTTCAGTGTAAGCCTAATAGTTATAAGGTGAAATTGTGGCATCTGTAGGGGGTGGGCTCCAGCCTCGCCTTCCACCAATAATTAGCTTTATTGACATCTTTTGGGTCGTAGTATTTCTTGCCACATAGGGTTTTGGAGATGATGGAAGAGGTACTGTGTGTCAAGAATTTAGCACTAGGTCTGGTGCATGTAATGGGTGCCTAATGCTAGTAGTAGACTTTAGGCACTGTTCTAAGCAAAAAGTCCATTGGAATAAACTGGGAGTTGCATGTATGGTGGCTTCTCATTGGCTGAGCTGTGACTATCTATTACTAGCTGGGCTGTTGCAGTTGGAAGGTGGAAGGCAGAGGCCTTCTTCCTGCTGGGTAGTAAAGTGGCTAAAAGTGTGTGGTGTCCATCTCTTCCTGTGGAATCTGAGATTTACAGGGAGTGGTGAGTGTGAGAGCTTCTCCCACAGGCCTCCAGACACCATGTCAGTGAGGTTTCCTTTAATTAATTTTCACAGAAAATAGTGGTTTACTGAGTTGTAAAGATCTTCCAAATATTGACACATTTCATTATACAATAACTTAAAAATCACATTTGTTGATTGCATAACTAATTTCATTAGCAAAGCCTTTAATTATGGGCAAGCTATCAAGCTTACCATAGCAAGAGCAGGTTCTCCAAAATTTTAACTTTCGCGTGAAAGCTTCCATTTTTATCATTGGAAACAAATCCTGTCAGTTGTGTTCTTTGAAGTGACAGGCACACTGAATTCATTTTCCAGAAAATGTCTGTCAATATCCAAGTCTGAATAACCATGGTTGTCAGTCAGTCAGTCATCAAACATAATTTAGTATACAGCAAGAATGCTTTACACATACTTCCCATTTCATCACACAGAGTATTAAAAAGACATATAAACTCAAGAGTCAAGGTATAATAAAACTAATATTTTCCTGCTTCATCAATTACATTCTTAAGAAAAATGGACTCTTTCAAAACAAAAACTTTGAGTGCTTGATGGTAAAAATACTATGATTACTTGTACATTTTGTTGCCACTGCCTTTTTTTGTGTTAAGGTGCCAGCACTTCAACCCACCATTGCCTTTTCCTCATTAGTGCAAATGCCAACACAGTGAAAAAGGCTAAAAATATTAGAATTATTATGAAAATAGTTATGACCCTCCAGACCTCTGAAAAAGTGTTAGGATCCCCCAGTGGGCCCAGGGACCTACCTCACTTGGAGAACTGCTGGTCTAGTGGGTGATGTTCCTGTGAAGGGCAGTGTTGGCCAATGTGAATTTAACCACAAGTTCCCTCACCTGTTCCAGCCTCTCCTTCCTTGGGCAATTTGGAAAAACACCAAGGACTAGTGGAACACCTGGCTTAGGGTCTGGGTCTAGGCTGGAGTGGGTGACGAGCAGTTTCTGAGGGCAAAACTCCTGAGGCTCTGAAGCCCTCTTCGGATGACTGAAGGGGCTTCAGTGATCAGGGGAGTGCCTAAGCCTTTGGCAGAGTCTGGGAGACTTAGCACGTCCGAGGAAAACCTCCTGATGCTTCGTCCTCTTCTATCCCTAATGTCCAAGGAAGCTTAAAAACCCCTTTCAGTATCTGAAACCATCCTGCAAACCAAACATACGCTAGACTCAAAGATTTCCAAGCTAGACACGGACCCCTAGAACTGACAGGTGCTCAGTAACAGGCCCAGCGTGATAGACAACACTCGCCAGAGGTGCATTATTCCACCCTAGCAGAATTCTGCAGTTGAAGATTGCTGGAGTGTTACCTGCACACTGCTATACCCAACACAGTAGAGCAAAAACTCAAGAGTCATATGGCTGGAAGTAGGGAAGTACTATCATAAAACATTTATATTGTACAGAAGGGACAGTTCTTTCTGTATTGTACAGGGACACAGAATTTAGTCTCTGAGCAGCATGAGATAACAATATTGGGGATATAGTAGTGCACCAAGTGCTATATATTTAACAGGGTATTTTAATATGGCCTAGAGTGTTTAAAGTCAAATGTCAGATTTGTGGCCACAGCAGAAATGAATGTAAGAGGCCTTCCTCCTGCTGGAAAGTAGCTAAAACTGTGTGGTGTCCGTGTCTTCCTGCGGAATCTGAGATTTACAGGAAGTGGTGAGTGTGAGCTTCTCCCACAGGCCTCCAGGCGCCATGTCAGTGAGGTTTCCTTTAATTAAGTTTCACAGAAAAGTGGGGGAATACATGCTGTCTCTTTGGTTGGTTCCTGTGTCAAATGAGGGCCCTAATAATAGTTTGTCTATAGATTTCAAAGTGAACAGGATGGATTGTCTTTGGGACAAGAAGAAAAGGTGGAGGGAAGAAGGTGGGGAGGCCAAGGAAAAGGAGGAAGAGTAGAAGAACGGGGCCAAACAGGTTTTGAGTGTCAATCAGCATAAAATATACTCGGGTGGCTCTTGACTTGGTGCTGTAGACACCCTAGAGTGAGCAGGTGGCACCGTGCTGTGGCCCAGGGCGGCCCAGGCAAAGAGCAGGGATGGGGCCTGCTTTAATTCTCAGCTCTGCCATTATCAGCTGTGTCCCCTTGGGCAGTCTCTCTGAACCTGCCTGATGACATTAAATGAGAGATCATATATCAAGTACGTTGCAGTAAATGGCAGCCATTTCATAAATGTCACTTGTTTCATGACATGATTTGATGATTGGCTTATTTGCCACCTGTCTTTATAATCCACTCTGTTCATCCTCATTTGAATACCAAAAAGAAAAAGCAAAGCAGCTCTCTCAGAACCCCGAACTCAGGCCTCCACTACATGCAGTGTGCTCCATTGAGGCAGTGCTCTGGAGTCACATGCTATGTCTTCAGTTTTTTCGTCAAACTCAGGTATGTTCCTCAGCAGTCAGCACTGGATTCCATGCCCACGGTGCAGAGGCGCAGCTGTGTCGTGCACACAAGTACGCTTGTGCAGGGCAGCACGGGATGCGGGGCTAGGAGAGGTGCCTAGGAAGTAAGGAAAGCCTCCCAGGAAGTGAAAAATCAGCCCCAGTCGTGCTGGTTTGTCACTTCGGAGATACGCTCCCGTTGGGTTCGCCTTAAGAAGGGCACATAGGAACAGCAGGAGCCAGGTGGTGGGTATGGGGTTCAAGGAAGATGGACCCTAAAAGTGGAATAGGAGGTTGGACATCTCAGAGGAAGGAAGGAGATGAGAAATCCAAGGAGAATGTGCCACAGCTGGCAGGGAGAACTGGTGAGACCAGGTGGGCACTGCCGGGCATTGAAGAGGTATGTCTGAGGGTAGGGAGGTGGTCAGTGCCTGGCAGCGACAGGGGGAGAGCTCGGTCTGCCAGGAACGCCAGCTTCAGCCCTCATGCTGTTGGCGGCCGCCCTGGGACTTCAGGCCAGGGGTCAAGCCTGGACCTCAGGGCTGTCGTGGGTAGAATCTGGCTGATAAATGACGTCTGCCTCACCTCCCTCTCCGGGTTGTTTGATATGTCACATAAAGAAGAAGAAACAGGCTGAGATCAATTGCTCTCCACCACATCCCCATCATCTCCCTCAGAGAGGTGAGGCAAAAGGGGAAGAAGAGGAGGAAGGGGCCAAGGAAGGAAAATGAGAAAAAAAGAGAGAAGGAAAAAGAAAGCGAGGCCAGGATGAGCCTTCACCAGCAGCTAGTTGTGATAGAAGGCAGAGAGTTCAGGAAAAGAAGAAACGGGAAGATGGCAGCAGCTGGGGATGACGGCCCGGCAGGCCCCTCATCACACCCCTGGAAGGCAGAAGAAGGGTCATTGGGGTACCCATCTAAGGGAGATCAGTTGTTTACACCGAAGAGGAGTGAGGTCTGTTGCCTTTACTCACAGCACTAATCAGAGGCATCTGTGCTAATGAGGAAATTGAAATAAGATGAGACCTGTATACTTAAGGTAGGAGGGGGATGAAAAAATTTGCAACAGCTCTTAAGATGTTCTGAAAATGTACAGAACTGCTCTGTGCTATTTTCCCAGCTCTCAGATTTGGGATATCATTTCTGGTCCTAGATGCTTCTAGTTTATAGATGAGGAAACAAGGTCAGAGAGGGTAAGTGATTTGCTCAAGGTCACACAGCGTAGAAAAGCCGTGTTTCCTTATTTGTCTAACCTGGTCAGATGTGTGATTCCAAAGCTCAAGTTAGTTCTTTCTTCTCTAGACAGCCTTGGTCTCCTTTTCACAGGTAGGCTTGACGGTTGCTCAATAATTTATTTTCTTGTTTCTCAGACTGTCCCAGTCAGATCCCCAAGAGCCCATAGGTGTGTGCTGCCCAACTGGGCTCTGGACTCTAGCAGTCTCCTTGTGTAGTTTCTGTGAAACCAGGCAGATGATCCCTATGCACCCTCTCTTTATCTTATTAACCCTGGTGGTACCAAGAGGCACCTGACATCCTGGGTATGCTAATAATTTGGTGCCAGCACTTTCTGTTATTCTCCAGTTGTAATTGTTAACTTGGATGGAATGCAAAACTTCTGGTTTGGAGCAGAGTAGGTTTTTAACTGTGAATTACTTGAGGGATATAGAAAATGGGAAGTACATTTTGTTTATTGTGGAAGATGGTTTAGAAAAGCTTTTTTGGGTTGCATTTTGTCTGATAAATAAAAATAGGTGGTAAATGTTGTTGCTGCATCTGCAGACTCACTGGTGAACTCTCCCCTTTATTAACTCTTGCATTTGACACTTTTTCAGCTTAGCAAGCCAAGACTTGCTTGGGGATTAGAACAATGAGCTTATCATAATGCTGCTTTAAAACACACACACACACACACAAAACTCCAATGCTAGACGTGAGCTCTTCCTGCTAGCCCACCCCACCCCTTGCAAGTTTGGGCATTTTTTTTTTTCTTCCTGAAGCGTAAGTGTGGAAATAGAGCCTTCATGTTCATTTGCATTATTGTACATCACAGGGTATCTTTGCAACCATTATATTGTGTTCTCTCAATGGTGTTTGCTCGGAGGGTGGGACACAAGGCTGTTTAGTGTCTCGTAAAACATTTACCAAAAGCACTGAGCCATGGTTTTGAAGGGCATTCCGTTGCCAGAGTGTGAGAGGAGAGAGCCAGCAAGGGAAAGAGAGCTCCAGGTGTTTGTCAGGTACTTGTTTCATACTTCAATATTTATAAATATTTAAAATTTCAGATTACACATGATTCAGGTTGCCTTCTGCTGAAGGGGAAGGGATGGTGAGGGGAGGAAGAGGGCAAAAGTAATTTCTTTGCAAACTATGTGTTTCGGTGGCTCAGAGTCCCAGGATAATTGTAACCTTCAGTTTCGGTCAAACGTTGTTTTCGGTTTTATTAGAGGGACATTTGTGTCACGGAGAGTGAGGTAAAATCTTCCTGTGCTTCAGGTTTTCCAGTGGTCTGAATCAGATGTTAGGAGCATTTGCTTGAGCAAAGAATTCAGAACCAGGTGCGGTGTTTCTAGGAGGTGTAGGTCGTGTAGCCTTGTGATTTGCACCTCATTATGCCTCGTGACCCAGTCTATTAAAAGCTTTTGCTAAATGGTGGCTCTGGTTTCGTGAAAATATTTTTAAACTTTCTTTCCTTCAGTGAATTCTCCCCACTTGTTAAATTTTGACAAGAAAACAAGTTAAACGTCAGCTTGAAAGACTGCTTCTTATTTAGAATTTTATCTGTGTATTTAGAATCAGCCCCTAGGAATGACTTTATATGTTGGTTATAGATAGTTTTGGAGAAACTAATGACAATACTTACTGGAAATACTAGGTATTTGTATTCTACCTTGTGTGTGTGTGTGTAAAATATGAACATATATGATAAAATAGAGCCTTAAATGTTTACATTTGATTAGTCTGGACACAGATACCCGCAACTGTGTTATAAGAGGCTAAAACCCAAACAGTAAATAGGAAAATCTAGGAAAAGAAAAGTTCCAAAAGAATTCTGTAATGGCCAGGTCTGGGGGAAAGGAGTTGCAGTTTAATATATGCCATATGACAAGCATATGGAATCTTTGGCCAGGTTAACCTATCTGACAGTAAAGAGCCCATTTATTAAGAAAGAAAGGGGTTTGGGTACATTTTGTCGAGTGACGCTGGCATTAAGAAGTCAAGAGTCTTTTCTGACAAGTTCTAGTCATTGCAAAATGGCTGGAAGAAATGATTGTTTCAAAATTAGAGGAAACTTCCTTCATGGGAAAAAACTTCCCTGTGGCTTTGTGTATTCAGGCAAATAGGATTAAATCCAACAGCTGCAGAGGTCAAAAGACACTGAGTTCACCTGAGGGATAGCAGATTTGATTATTTTTATATGCGTATCAGAAAATTGAGTTTAGCAGGGAGTCATTTCAGTACCCTGACCACTGAAAGTTTATCAACTTTCAACAAACGGATAAACTTTTTCTTACGTCTCTTTTGAGATTTTGAAACAAAGGTAAGAATACTTGCTCTTTACTTGTCTGTGCCATAGATGCACTTAGGTGGCTTAAGAGTCTGTCAAACTTTTGACCTTCTGTGATACCACATAAATCCAAAATAGACCCTGACCAGTGAAGGAGCTCATGCATTAATTCCACTGTCTCTAAAGTAGATTGATACAGTTTTATGTCTGAAATTTTATCAGAGGAACAGAAAGACTGGAAAAAAGTCTAAAAATAAACCATATGCAGATACTTGCCATCCCTAATTTCCTTTTATTTCATGGGGAAAACCCTTATTCAGTACAATTCCTTCCTTTAACTTTTTCAAATTTCAAGTTCCAAAGATGTACATGGAATCGTAAGAAACTAAGATCAGCAAAGCCTGTATGTACACCTCTCGTTAGGAGTTCTTACAGTTACATGATAGTTTGTTGATGGATCATTATACGTCAAATAAAGCCCTGAATAAATTGGCCCATATTTCTGGCATTTTAAACTTTGCTGCTATTAAATGTGATCTGATAATAAATAATGCTTCCTTATCAGGTTGGCTTTAGAAGGCATGTAACTGAGTAGAGTCTCTCTACACAGGTTGTTGTCATCTGTTCCTTTTGTCCTTTAGAGTGCATGTTCTCGATTTGTATTATGTCATAAGTTGAGCTCTCCAGGGACAATAAGAGGCCCCCAGTTTGGTGATGGCTTGCAACATGCAGTAATGCCCAAGGAGTCAGGGCTGTTTTGGCTTGCTTGGACAGACCTGTCATGCAGAGGTGTGAGTGGGTGACACCCACCTTCCAAGATGATCGTAGGTGACTGTGCCAGAAAAGCTACATTCATGGGAGCCTGGGTTCCGAACTATGCAGGCAAGCTACAGAAGTCATCGTAAAGACTAGGGATGTTTGCTAGTTTTGTTGTAGAATGAAGTAAAACCTGAATATGTAAAGGTTAGTGGAAAAATTACGGAAAATCCTTCACCTGTCTACTAACTCAAGGTCTTAAGTTAGGCAAAAAACAGTTCTCAACAGCTGCCAAAATTAATGCCATTAAGTCCACCAGGGCCTCATTCAGTGTCTATTGACTCTTGGTTTGGGCTTCTTCCAGTAAAATTCCTGGTTTCTTAATGCACATTAAATTAGAACTCTTTCTTCTCCTCTTTGCTGGTTAATGATCATTAATTCATGCATGCATTCATTCAACAATAGGCATGCAATGGTGCAAAACAGTCCCAGGTAACAGAGAAGAGGCAAAACTACCTGTCATTCAATATAAAAACAATGGCCCCTGAAGCCACCACTCCATCTCAGCCCAGTTTGACTATGTCAGTTGCGTAGAATAACCTTGGCTCACCAAGAATGTGCTCAGTAGCATCTGTTTAAAATGATAGGACCACAAACAATTTCATAAAGATTTCACCCCAAAAAGTAATAGTTTTCTTTTTAAAAGGAGAAATTCAGTTATTTGGAAATTTTTATATATGAGCAATTCTTTATTCCCTACAATTATGAGGTACCAATGAATATATCATCCTGTAAGTGTAAAAAGAGCCTGAGAGAGTGCATGAGAGAAAAACTTCCATGTGATTTAAGTCCAGTAAATGCTCTGAAAAAATCCTAAACATTATTATAGAGGTATAACATAAAGGCAGTCAAACGCACAACTGGATGAATTTTTACGCATATAGGCACCTGTGGAGCCAGCACTCAGATCAAGGCACAGAACATTTTCAGTGTCCTGGGAGGCTCCCTTGTGCCTCTGTTCCCTATCACCCTGTTACTCCAGCTAACCATTATCCTCACTTAGAATAACAAAAGGGAGCATATACCCTTTAGATTTTTTTCCTAGTTGCTAAAAGAGGGTATGTTTTTTAACTTTGCATTAATATTATCAGGCTTATCTGTGTGATCAGGTCATCATTTCAGTGAGGACGTAGACAGGCTGGTTAGCCCACCCTTTTGCCCAGTGGAAGATAAGAAAATGTTTAGGTGGTACCTCAGTCAAACATTTTAAGTCCCCTTTAGGAAGAGTGCAAGATGCTCAGATTCTCTGCTTCAAAGGCGTTATTGTTTTCATGTTAGTAGGAAGCCCCCTTTATACGGGACAGTTGAAAGCAGCCATCGAAGATTTGATTTGATTCTTTTTAACATCATGAACAATCATAGGAATAGTGTCTTATATTTATATATTTTTAAAATACTTCCTCAAATTTTTATGGTTACCTTTTTAAAAAATTTTCTTGAGATGTGAAATATACCTATTTTGCATATGAGAAAGCCAAAATAGAGAAGCTAAGGTCACACACCTGGTTAGTCCAAAGAGCTGACATCCAGATTTTCTGCCTCCACAGTTCCCAGCTCTTCCCACTGGCCCACACGGCCACCCACACAGAGTTGGGTGAACTGTGTCAGCTGCTCTTTCTGCAACACTCTCTGGCCTATGACGGCTTCTCAGATCATACTATTTGTACACTCACTGTGTCTCAAACATTGCATCAGGTACTTTATGTATATCATCCCCAGTTCTTACAACTGCTTAGCTAGGGATCATTAACTCCCTTGCACAAATGAGGAAACCAAGGCACTGAGAGCTCAAGGGCCTTGGACAAAACCACATGATTTAGTAAATGCTGGAGTCTGACTTCATAACAGGTTAGTTTGACCCTAAAGTCCATTCAGTTTCCCCATGCCATTCTGCCTCCCATCAGAAAATTTACGATTATCTTTTAATTTTCTCAATTATAATTGAGGTAAGTACAGGAGCCCAATTCAAATTGTTAACAATTAGTAATCTCAACACACCCTCCTGACACATGGGCATTTTCTTTAGAACTAAACAAAGACATGTACTGGGTTGCAGTCAGTTTTAAAACAAAAATCTTTTTTTTTTTTTTTTTTAGCTCTTAGAGCTACAGGAAAACCAGATTAATTTGCCTTGGGGTCAAGTTGTATGTGCAGAGGGTCCTATCCACCAGTGAGACTGGGGGACCCCCTGATGAGAATGCTGGAGAAAGGGCAGCTCTAGACTGGAGATTGGTCTAGGTGATCCCCAAGATCTCTTTTAACTCTTAAGGTTTTTGTGTTCTAAATAATGATTCCATGATGGAAAACTGGAGAGAGGTGTTCAAAGCTACTGTCTGTGTTACGATTTTCCTTCACAAAAGAGCAAAGCCTTCAGGCAGGAGCCACAGAATCCAGTGGTTTCTAGCACCAAGACAGCTACAGCTGTGGCCAGCAGAAAGGATGGTCTCAAAGACACAGAGAGCCGGCAAGGTACTTGGATGCCAGTTGGGTACAGAAAACACTTTCATGAGGCTGACCTCACGCTGGTCTTGTCCCGGGTAATAAGATGAAAGAGCCAGTCTGCAGCTAGGTGCAGCAGTTTTCTCTGTTCAGCTCTTCTCTACTATTTCCACAAATTTACCAGCCTCTGGCAGTTACTGTTAGGACTGAGTTATGTGCAGTACATAAACATATCTGGCACATCATGGATGTTCACTAGATCCTAGTTTGCCTTTCCCTCATCATTTTGCCTTACAATCTTAATGGTCACGTTTATCTTCATGTTACATGAGATATGGCCATGTTACAAAAGATATGGCCTCAAGTTGCAGTGTTCAAGTTCAAGTTTAGATTATGCTCGAATTAAGATCAGGAGTGTTTCCCTGTGTTTATTTCACTCTCTGTAATAAATGAAGCCATCAGCCAATCTTCTATGCACAGTTGGAGTCTGAGTTAAACCTTCAGTCACCTGGGATCTAATTTTGTATTGCTGGTATTTTTGACATTGTGGAATTCAATGAGGAACATAATTGTTGCCAGAGGCCAGTTTAAATACTGACTTTGCAGACATTTCTTGAAAACTTAGGACTTCAAATTAAGAAACCTGAATGAGAGACGTGATACAGAACCAAAGAATGTTACAGACTATAGTCCATGTTTTCTGTGGTGGATGTCACTGAAAAGTTGTGGTGAAAGGGAAATCTGGCAAATAGTCGAGTTTTGAATGTATTGAGGAAGCATAAGATAATATTGGGGTAGACCATTTATTTTATAAGGAAAAGAATCATTTTGTTACATGACCTACCTTCTAATTCATGTTTGGTAAGTACAGAAGTTCATGAGCTGTTTGGTTATCTCAGTAAGTTTATACCTACCTAATCAGTCCACTGGACCTCAAATCAGTTCATTCAATACACAATTAAGACAAGTTGTGTTGGATCAAGCAGATGAAAATTTTATTGGCTATGTTGGTTATAATGGTTATATATTTTTAATGCTAGAATTGTTTAAGCATAGCTAGTAGTAGAGTTTTTTTTCCCTAAAAGGTGGTTTTGAGATATTATGCCATCTTTATGTTAAAGAATGGTGTTGATAATTATCATTACATAACTATGGAGTTTGCAAAAGAGAAGCATTTTTGCATGATTGAATGAATGACTATATCTCCAATTTAATATGGCTGACCCAATGATTCTAAGACCTGCACTTGGGAGCTGGGTGTTTCTAATTCATTCAAGTAGTCATAAGAATATTTAAAATTCTAGGAGCAATTTGAACTTAGATTCACTTCAATTTTAAAAAGGAAATATATCCTAGTAGTACTTTTAATGTACTTGTAATGCACACCATTATATCAATCACAGAATGTTATAATTTCAGCAATTTAGGACTAGCCCTTTGATTTTTGCAGTCTTAATAATATAAGTGTGAACTGACTGGCTTTAAAAAAATTAAAAAAAATTTCAAATATACATTGAAGTTTAGAGGAAATAAATATAAATTCCAGTGTGCTTATCATACAATTTGACAGCTATTCAGATTTTTCTACATTGTGTCATCCATCTCTCCCCACTAAAGCAAATTGAAGACATCATATTATTTTCATGTTCAGTATTTTAATGTGCATCTTTAAAAATAAGATATTTTTATAAAACCACAATGACTTAACATTATCAATAATGCCTTGGTTATCATCTGACACCCAGTTCACAAACGTTTCCTAGTTGTCTTAATAATTTGTTTTTACAGTTGCTTTCTTCAATAAGCCTCTGAGCAAGGCCCCAGAGAATGCTTTTTAAGTCTCTTTTTTCACCAACAATTTTTTTATAACTCCAAACACACAGCAAATTTGAATTTTACAATGATTACCCACATACCCAAAACCTAGATTCTGCCAGTAACATTTTGCTATTCTTGCATTACTGTTACCACTCATCAACCCATCCATGAATTCATATTTTTTTGATGCCCCTCAAAATAAATTGCTGAACATTGGGACACTTACCATGAAACATTCAAGTTCAATATTTGTTTATGGTTTTTTAAGATTAAATGTGCATATAATGAAATGCACAAATCTTAAATGTAAATTTGCTGAGTTTTAACAAAGGCATACCCTTTTGTAACCCAAATCCCATCATGGTAAATAACATTACCATCACCCCAGAGAGTTCTCTTCATGGCCCCTCCAAGTCAATCCCTGCCCCAAACCCCTACTTCCCAGAGTGATTTTTTCCCAACATATATTAGTTTTGCCTGTTTTAGAATTTCATATTCAGTATGCACTCCTCTGTGTAAGACTCCTTGTACTCAGCATAATGTCTTATGCTAATGAGCCATACTAAGTGAGCTAGTGAGCAGTGATGTTGCATGTATGTAATTAATTTCCTTTTGTTATGGAGCAGGATTCCATTATATGACTAAATCACAGTTTGTTTATTCGTTCTCCTATTGATAAATGAAAGTGTTTTGAGTTTTAGGCTATTACAAATAACACTGTTATAAACATTCTTGTATAAGACTTTGTGGACATACTTTTTATTTCTCTTGGATAAATATCTAGGAGTACAGACACCTTTTTTAAAAATAAAATAATAAAGTCTGTAGAATATTCACATATAGCAAAATTAATCATTAATCTTCATTATTATGATGTTTAAGGACTTCACCTAACTGGAAACACTTAATGTTCAATTGTGAAGAGCAATCCCATGAAAATGTAGTGATTCACCAATAAATTGGAGCTTTGAAGAGACTTGGTTCTAAAGACATTAGTGGGCTTTTGAGCTAAGAACTGATTGGAGTCAATCTAAAATGACTTTTACATGAACTTTGGAATGGGAGTTAGAAAATCTGACCTTTAGTCCCAGCCCTACCACTAGAAGCTTTGTCACATTGAGAAATAATCCAGTCACCACCAGGAAATGAGGGATAGAGTTTGACAATCTCTAAGGTGTGGTTCAATTGGTTCAATTCATCAGACATTTCTCAAGTTTGTGCTAAGCTTTGAGGACATAGGTATGAATCAGATTTATATTTTGGTCTTCAAGGTGTTCTTAGTATAAGAGTGCTGGTTGTTGTTCCAGCTGTAAAATGTCTATTACATTGCTGATTCATTATGTACCTCCTGTTAGGCAAAGCACAATATAGTCAATGGATGAATGAATTGGATGAATGAATGAATGGAAGCAAAATCCCCAGCCTCAAGCACATTATAATGTGGCTATGGTTACCAATTTGTCTACACTGGTTGTAGGGTAAGCACAATTTGCTGTTGACTGTAATAAAGATTCAGTGTGCTTGGGGAACAGTGGAGGAAAATAATAAATAAGATGTGATTCCAAAGTTGTAGCTGCTTTCTCATAGAGTCTTTAGGAAGAGGAGAGTCTAAATAAACAGTGAAGTCACATTCCTGATGCAGGAAAACTTCTCTGTGCTATTTCCATGCACTTGAAAATTTAAATACATGATATATTTTGGAATCTAAAGGCCTTCTTGTTCATGTCTAAGATCCATATGCTATAGATCTTAAATTTCACCCTCTTTGATTTATTTTTTTTAATGATTATGGGGTTTGTTTTCCTGTTTGAGGTAGCCATTCCCCTAATTTTTGCATTGCATTTCCTCCCTTTATTTATGTATTCCTTCAGAAAGTATTTGCATGCCTACTATTAATATAAGGTGTGAGATATAATGCCATAGAGAGGTATAAACTAACTGAATAGGACTTAATCTGAAGCTAACTACAACATCTCCAGTTTGTAAAGGTACCAAATCAGTCACATTTATATATTGTGTTAGAAATGAAAATGTGTGTGTGTGTATGTCTTATGTTTTCAGCAATTAGAAGCTATTATGTCATCTGTCATACTTAGCAATTTCTAATAAAATGTTATCTATAGTTTGCTTTCCAAGGATACCTAAGGGGGATTTCCAGATTCAGTGATTTAAGTATCTTCAGGAAAGACGATTTAAGGAAGCATCAGTTTTAGACACTGACATCCTGGGATATGTTTTTCTAGAAGGTTCACCACTGATTATACGGCCAAAACCAACTGTATATTCATAGACCAGTCAAAACCAGCTTGCTCAATGAAGTTAAGTTCAAATTGTAAGTGGACATTAGAGTTTTGAAGGTAGCTGGTGAGAGTTCTTGACGTCTGTCTCTGCTTTCTAGAATTAGAGAAATTAAAAAAAATAATTAGTATTTATAGTTCCTAATATAAAATGAAGGAAACCTGTTTTGAATTTGTAAGTATTTCTCTGAATTCTCACTAGTTTTTAAATAGATAGTCATATACTTACACACATGATAGGATATTAGAAAGATACCAACCTTGGATTATGTTGAAAGTAAAAAAAAAAAAAAGAGAAGAAAGCCAGGAATAAAGACACACAGATAAGAGAGGACAAGCCTGGACTCAATCTTGCTGTGCCATTTCTCTGCTATGCAGTCTTGGGTAAATTCCTTTACCTCTACTTTCTCCATTTCTTGTACTGAAAAGGGGGCTAGTACTTCTTTCCAGTGTGGCTGTAAAGATTAGAGATGTATGTAAAGTGCTCATTGTAGGCTGGTTATCAGTAAAGGCTTCATAGCTGATAGCTATAATCATCTGTTTGTGGAGAAGAAAGAATGAGAGTACCCCAGGCATTTTTAGTGGCCATTTTTGTTATAGCCAAAACTATCTAGAACAATTGCAGTGGTTGGATAGGAAGTTTGTCTGGATGTCCACATAGACAAGTGGGTTTTTTACCTTGGCTACATAGTACAATCGCCCGGAGGAGCTATTAAAAGCTATGAAAGCCCAGGACCCTATACAAATCTTAAAGTTTTGTTTTTGTTTCAAGTTCTCTAGCCAAGGTCGTTCAGCCAAGGTTGATGTATAATTGTTTAGACCGAGTGACAGTTTGGAAGCTGTCTTTCCTCTTGGTAGCCTTGTTGTGCATTGTAGGTAAACATATTTATGGGTGAGCCACTGCTTACAACAGACAGGTGCTGACCTGGTTCACCCTGGTCAAAAATTCTCTTACACGTTTCCCATAGTTTCTGTAAAACTTGCTTCCCATTAAGTTTGCTCTCTATTCTTATCTGTCCTCTCTTACCTTTTTCTAAGAGGAAAGCAGAAGGCAGACAAAATAAAAGGAAGTAGAAAAATGAGGGCAATCAATTGTTTCTGAGTCCTTAGGATGGTCCCAGTTAGCACTGCTCAGGACAGCTGACACAGACACCGGGTGGACAGGTGACAGGGCCTTCAGGGGTTGCATTTCAGTGGCATTCAGCTGCAGTCATTGCAAAAAAGCTCTCTCCATGAAGAGAATTTTCTGTGGGCTTCTGTGACAGAGAGAGTGAGTGAGTGCTGCCCACATTACAGAGGCTAAAAATAAGGAACTTTTAGGAGGCTTTTTATTGGAATGTCCTTTGTCAGTTTTCTGTTTGAATGCTAGCACTTCTCTAGAGATACGTCAGGTTAGTGCCACTCTTCTGTTACCAAAGGTTGATGAGATGCCCTTTTCAGTGAGGGCAAAGAAGTATAGAGTACAATGTTACTAAAGAAATTAAGGAGGGAAAATGGCAGTGTGAGACCTGGAGAGTGTATGTTGAACTGGAAAAAGGAGTAGAAAGAGCAAATGGAGTGGACGAGATTACTATGTGATTTTCTTGGTTACCCCATCCTCATTATAATATAGACCAAGGTAGAGAGGTACAGTGAGACCCATTGTTAAGGAGGACTCTTGGTTTCAAGTGACGGAAACCCAATCCCAAGTGGCTTATGGAGTCAACCAATAAACAAGTATGTAGGTGGATAGGCAGGAAAAAGTGGGCATCAGCTATACTCCTGATTTCCCTTTCCTCAGTGCAGGTGCTGTTGATCTCTGGTTGAGGAATCTGCACCTCTCATGCCACAGACCCCAAAGTTAAATTACACCATGGTTCTTGTAGTAACATGGATTTACTGACTCAGGACTCTCAGGTTTTTATTTTTTATTTGTTTAAGTCAATGAAACTAAGTCCCCTGGTAACTGGTGGAGTTTTATCATTTCAGCAAGATTTTGCTCTGAGAACACTGACTGTTCGCCTTGCCTCTATTGAGAAACTGGAAGCCCATTCACAGATACCTAGTCCTAGAAATTAGCTTAAGAGGGTATGCCTGATCAGAGGGAATCCAGTGTTATCAGTATTATCCCCCTGTTTTGTTTCAATAGCTAGGTCATCTCCTGATAATTTTTGTGGGGGCATAACTGCAACATGCTATTCTGCCATGTGTTACAATTATTAAGGATTTATTGTCCATAGTCATTTGTAATCTTGTTGCAAGTTCAGTTTTATGTCCCTGTTACCTGATAACATATAATAAGGAGTCCATAAATATGTATCAAGTAATTAAAGGAAGAGTCAAGGATCTTTTTACTGGATGATCTAATTTGGCAAAGTTAGAATAATAGGTTAAAATTCATAGTATTAACCCCCAGATATCCACATTTATATTTTATAATATAAATATATTATAATTAACATATTTCTCTAGTTACCATATTTATGGGCAGGAGAAATAAAAACTGATGTCCAGCTTTCTTTGGTCAAGTTAGCCCTTGGTAATGCTCTGGCTGGAGCAGTAAACAGCCCTTCCCAGTTTCTTACCTCTCTCACCAAATCTTACCTTTTTTTTTCCCCTAGATTCCTAGGGCCCTTTGTGGGGAAAGAACCTCACATTCTTTGAGTACTTACTATGTGCCATGTGTTGTGTGCACACATTGTCTTACTGAAGTCTCACAGATACACCATAAAGCTTTCCGCCTCCTTCTCAACCATTAAGAGAATTAATCATTCCCCGCTTCATGATACCATCATGGCATTTACCACACTGAATTGTACTAAGTATTTGTTTATATGTCTGTGTGTCCTACGAGACTATGAGATCTTAACTCAGAGTCTTTGTCTTATTCGGGTGTGTATTCTCAGTACCCGGCTCATACTGGGAACTTTAGGAATATTTTCAAACAATTTGGGTATTCTGTGATCTTCATTTTACAGATTTGACATCTGAGGCTTGCCCAAGGTCACTAAATAGAAAATGATAAGATTAGTTATTTGGCTCAGGTCTATCGGACTCTACAGCTTGCGTGCTTGCTGCTAAATCATGCTGTGGTACTGGGTGGCAAGGCCGTCTGGGGTGATGAGGATGACTGAGGAAGGGAGACCTGAGGGGAAGAGAAAGGAGATCAGAGTTTGCTGCGGCTGGGAAGGGAGGTGAATTAATACATTGCTCGGTTTAGCAGTGTTCTGACTCCATCACAGAGGGCATGCTGAGTGAGCACGGACCAGAGAAAGCATTTGAGAAAAACAAAGAGCTGGAGCACTAAGCCATCCTCTTAAGACAACCTCTTGGGTTGTCTCTAATTTGGGGCTCCTGTAGTGCTGTTAGAATCTCTCCTGTACAAATTTTTGTGTAGTCATAAGTATTCATTTCCCTTGGGTTTATGCTTAGGAATGGAGTTGCTTGCTCATATGGTAACTCTGCTCAACCTTTTAAGGTACTACCAGACAGTATTCCAAAGTGGCTGTACCACTTTAGACTCCCACCTGTAGCATGAATGTTCTGATTTCTTCGAATCTTTGTCAATACTTGTTATTATCAGTTTTTTTATTATGACCATCCTAGTGGGTATGAAGTGGCATCTCATTGTGGTTTTAATTTTCATTTCCCTAATGGCTGATTATGTTGAGCATTTTTCCTGTGCTTTTTGGCCATTTATATATCTTCCTTAAAGAAATGTCTATTTAGATATTTTGCCTGTCTTGTAATTGGGTTATTTGTCTTTATTATTGCATTGTAGGGTTCTTTAAATACTTTAGATACACGTTCTTTTTAGATACATAATTTGCAAGTATTTTCTCCTCTTTTGTGGGTTTATCCTTTCACTTTCTTAATGTTCTCTGAGGCACAAAAACTTTTATTTTTGGCAAAACCCAATTGATTTACCTTTTCTTTTGTTGCTTATGCTTTTGCCGTCATACCTAAAAGGCCATTGACTCATCTAAGATCATGAAGATTTACACCTATGTTTCCTTCTAAGAGTTTTACAGTTTTATCTTAGATTTAGGATACATTATGATTTAATTTTTGTACATGCTATGAGTTAGTGGTCTAACTTTATTGTTTTGCTTGTGGATATCTAGTTGGTCTAGCATCACATCTTGAGGCTGTTCTTTTCCCACTGAATGGACTTAACACCCTTGTCAGAAATCAACTGACCATAAATCAAAACCACAATGAGATAATTACCTCAACCAGTTAGAATGGCCACTATCCAAAAGACAAGAAATAGCAAGTGCTGGTGAGGATGTGGAAAAATAAGAACCCCCTACACTGCTGGTGGGAATGTAAATTGGTGCAGCCACTGTGGAAAGCAGTATGGAGGTTCCTCAAAAAACTAAAAATAGAAATATCATACAACCCAGTAATTCCACTTCTAGGAATTTACCCAAAGAAAACAAAATCCCTGATTTGAAAAGACATATGCATTTTTATGTCTATGTTTATTGCTGCATTATTTACAATAGCCAAGATATGGAAGCAACTAAAGTGTCCATCAATAGATGAATGGATAAAGAAGATGTGGTACACATACACAATGGAATATTATTCAGCCATAAAAAGAAAAAAAATCCTGGTATTTTGCAACAACATGAACAGACCTAGAGAGTATTATGCTAGGTGAAATAAGCCAGGTGGAGAAAGACAAATACCATATGATTTCACTTATTTGTGAAATCTAAAAACAAAACAAAACAAAATGAATAAAAGAGCAGTAGATGCATAGACCCTGAGAAGTGACTTGTGGTTACCATGGGGGAGGGTTTGAGGTGGGTGGAGATGGTGAGAGGGATAAAAAGGGCACAAAAATTCTCAGTCATAACATAAGTTGGTCATGGGGATAGTAGTACAGTATGGGGAATATAGCCAATGATTCTGGAACATCTTTCTATGTTGACAGAGAGGAACTGCACTAGTGGGGGTGAGGCTTTAATAATATGGGTAACTGTTGAACCACTGTGTTGTATACTTAAAACCAATATGGGTGTATATCAATGACACTTCAATAAAAAAAATTAGTTGAGTAAAAGTATGATTTTTTTTTCTGGACTCTCAATTTTATTCCACTGATCTGTACATCTGTCCTTATATCTGTACTATGCTGTCTTAATTACTGTAGCTTTGTAGTAAGTTTTGCAATTGAAAATGTGAGTTTTCCAACTTCATTCTTTTTTTTTTTTCAAAATTGTCTAAGCTATTCTGGGCCCCTAAATTTTCATATAAATTTTAGAATCAGCCTATCAGTTTCTTCAAAGAAGCTAGCTGGAATATGGAGGGACGTTTGTTGAATCTGTAGATCAGTTTGAGAAATACTGCCATCTTAACAATATTCAGCTTTGAGCTATGAACATGAGATGTTTTCCCATTTGCTTAGATCTTCCTTAATTTCTTTCAATGTTTTGTAGTTTTTATATTTCATTCTTTTTGAGGCCAGTTAAATTATTTTGTTAATTTTATTTTTTAAATTGTTTGCTGAGACTGTGTAGAAATACAGTTGATTTCTGTATATTGGTCTTCCATCCTGCCACCTTGTTGAATTTGTTTATTAGTTCTAATAGTGTTTTAGTGGAGATTCCTTTAGGGTTTTCTACATATAAGATCATGTCACCTGTGAGTATACGTGGTTTTACTTCTTCCTCTCCAGTAGGAAAGCCCTTTATTTCTTTTTCTTGCCTAATTGTCCTGGGTAAAATCTCCAGTACAATGTTGAACAGAAGTGAACAGTCTTGTCTTTTTCTGAATGTTAGGGGGAAAGCATTCTTTTACGATATAGTATGATGGTAACTGTGAGTTTTTCATAGATGCTCTTTATCAAGTTGAAGTTCCCTTGGTTTCTAATATGTTGAATATTTTAATTTTGAAAGGTTATTGCATTTTCTCTAATGCTTTTGTGGTGTCTATTAAAGTGATCATATAGTTTTGCCCATTATTAATATGGCATATTGCACTGGTTGATTTTTTTATGTTAAAACCTTGCATTCCTGGGATAAATCACACTTGGTTGTAGTGTATAATCCTTTATATGTCACTGAATTCAATTTGTTAGTAGTTTGTTGAGGATTTGTGCATCTGTATTCATGAGATACTGATTTGTAGTTTTCTTGTGATGTCTTTGTCTAGATTTTGTAGCAGGGTAATACTGACCTCATTGAATTGAGCTGTTTGATCTTCGAATATTTTTTGGAAGAGCTTGTGAAGGATTGGTGATGACCGTAATTCAGACATTTGGTAGAATTCATAAGGAAGCCACCTGTTCCTGGGCTTTTCTTTGTGGAAAAAATTGTATTACTAATTCAATCTCTTTACTTGTTATAAGTCTTCAGATTTTCTGTTTCTTGAGCCTGTTTTGGTAGTTGTATCTTGCTGGGAATTTGTCCATTACATTCAGGTTACCTAATCTACTAGCATATAATTGTTCATAGCATTTCTTTACAATCTTTTTTTATTTCTCTGAGGTCAGTACTGATGTCCCCCTTTTTTATTTCTGAGGTTAGTAAGTTGAGTCTTTTATTGTCTAGGTCATTCTAGTTAAAGGTTTGTCAGTGTTGCTGATCTTTTTAAAGAAAGAACTTTTGGTTTCATTAATTTTCTTTGTTTTTTTATTCTCTATGTCCCTTATTTCCATTCCTTGCTAATCCTATTTCAGGTTTAGTTTGCTCTTCTTTTTCTAATTTTTTAGTGGAAGGTTAGGTTGTTTACTATTTTGTAGTTGTTGTCTTCATTATCTCACGAGACAGTTTGTGAGTGTGTGAATGACCACTTAGCCTGTATCAGTGCATTCAGACCTTCTTCTCTGGGGAAAGAGTGACAAGGCAACTGAACACACAAGGTGGGTACACAGAAGATAACTGTAAGAAGCACTGGCCTCTCACTGTGGTCGAGTCCATATGGCTTTGGGGCCAAAACATGGACTCTGGAGTCTGGTTGCTGGGATGTGAATTCTGTCTCAGTCTGTCACTTAATGGCCAATTTATTGAGTTCTCCAAGCCTCAGTTTCCACATTTAAATTTACACATTTCCATAAAATAAGCATAAAGGTAGTATAATTCTTAGTGTTGTATTAAATGAGCTAACATGTGAAGCTAGCCCAAAATTGGTACATGGCAGATGCTCAGTAAAGATTAGCTATTTTCTTTTTATTGTCATTGTTAGCAAATGCGTCTATGCGGAGTTAACTCTGTGAGAAGTAGCTGCAGAGGCTGGAGTTGTGTTTCCATTAGTTTGTTCTTTGCCAGCCTGCCATGACCTGCATAAGCTATCAGGATGAACTTCACCTGTATTTGCTACCAGGTGCTGAGACACACTTCCTACTGGAATGTGGCAACTCTGGATGTTACTTCTAAACAAGCAGTCTTTTCTCAGACCACAGGCCTTACTTATTTGATCACCCATCCATCCTATAATGATGATATGCGAATGAAGGCAAGAAATGAATTTTGCTGAACAAATGAGAAATAATACCCTAATTTGATAAATTATGAAAATGGTATCATTAAAAAATTCTAATTTAATTTTTATAGTACCTCAAATTTTTCTCTTGAGGTGGGGATAGAAATACCATTCTCTGAACTCACCAGAGGAGCTAACATTAAAGTCCTGTTCCTAAGGCTCCAGGGGGGTAGTATATTCTCTCACTGCAGTTCAAGGCTGCTGTTTATGTGCCTACTGGGCATTTCTCAGGGATTAAAACAGTACTTACATGTTGTCTTGCCAATGGGTTTCAGCCCCAGGCAAGTTCACTACGGATTCAGTGTGACCAAAGAAATGACAGTAGAACATTCTTGGGGTGAAAGGGTTATACTCAACTTTATTTCCAGGTGGGAGGTTAGTCACTAAAATCCCATCCACTCCAGAGCGAGTCTGCATGCAGCAAGCCGGTCTCTGCCCCTGGGCCTCTCTGCCAGCACAGCCATCCTCTGGGCCTCTTTACCTGCACAGCTATCCTCTGGGCCTCTGTCCTTGGCGCTGCCACCACTCCAGCCTCTGCTTTCCTGCAGCCCTGCAACTGTGCCACCATGTTGCCCAGACTACTGGGCGGAGTTCCTTTATATAGAGTCAACAGCAATGCATTGCCCACATGTGTGTAGTGAGCTAGCCAACCAGGGACCGGTGAGACTCCTAGCCACAGGAACTTTTGTTTTATCCACACATGTTATGTTCATCATTCAGCTAAAGAATAGCCATTACTTTTGTAAGAAGGAAAAAGGTGTGGAGCAGTCCTCATTATGAAACCTTCAGTTAGCCTACTTTAAAATGAAAATATAGCCAACGTGTAGTTTTTTTCTTATACTTTATTTTGGTATCAATCTACAATTACATATGCAATATTATGGTTATTAAACTACCCCCTTCATCAGGTCCCCCCCACCAACCCCATTAAAGTCACTGTCCATCAGTGTAGTGAGATGCTATAGAATCACTACTTGTCTTCTCTGAGTTGTACAGCCAGCCCTTCCCATGCCCCCCCAACATTACGTCTGCTAACCATAATGCCGCTTTTTCCCTCTTATCCCTCCCTTCCCACCCATCTTCCCCAGTCCCTTTCCCTTTGGTAACTATTAGTCCATTCTTGGGTTCTGTGAGTCTGCTGCTGTTTTGTTCCTTCAGTTTTTTTCTTTGTTCTTATACTCCACAGATGAGGGAAATCATTTGATACTTGTCTTTTTCGGCTTGGCTTATTTCACTGAGCATAATACCCTCTAGCTCCATCCATGTTGTTGCAAATGGTAGGATTTGTTTTCTTCTTATGGCTGAATAATATTCCATTGTGTATATGTACCACATCTTCTTTATCCATTCATCTACTGATGGACACTTAGGTTGCTTCCATTTCTTGGCTATTGTAAATAGTGCTGCAATAAACATAGGAGTGCATATGTCTTTTTCAAACTGGGCTGCTGCAGTCTTAGGGTAAATTCCTAGGAGTGGGATTCCTGGGTCAAATGGTATTTCTATTTTGAGTTTTTTGAGGAACCTCCATACGGCTTTCCACAATGGTTGAACTAATTTGCATTCCCACCAGCAGTGTAGGAGAGTTCCCTTTTCTCCACATCCTTGCCAACATTTGTTGTTGTTTGTGTTTTGGATGTTGGCCATCCTCATTGGTGTGACGTGATATCTCATTGTGGTTTTAATCTGCATTTCTCTGATGATTAGCGATGTGGAGTATCATTTCATGTGCCTGATGGCCATCTGAATTTCTTCTTTAGATAAGTATCTATTCATGTCCTCTGACCATTTCTTAATTGGATTATTTGCTTTTCGTTTGTTAAGGTGCGTGAGTTCTTTATATATTTCGGATGTCAACCCCTTACCGGATACGTCATTTATGAATATATTCTCCCATACTGTAGGATGTCTTTTTGTTCTACTGATGGTGTCCTTTGCTGTACAGAAGCTTTTTAGCTTGATATAGTCCCACTTGTTCATTTTTGCTTTTGTTTCCCTTGCCCGGGGACATATGTTCATGAAGAAGTCGCTCATGTTTATGTCCAAGAGATTTTTGCCTATGTTTTTTTCTAAGAGTTTTATGGTTTCATGACTTACATTCAGGTCTTTGATCCACCTTGAGTTTACCTTTGTGTATGGGGTTAGACAGTAGTCCAGTTTCATTCTCTTACATGTAGCTGTCCAGTTTTTCCAACACCAGCTGCTGAAGAGGCTGTCATCTCCCCATTGTATATCCAAGGCTCCTTTATCAAATATTAATTGACTGTATATGTTTGGGTTAATGTTTGGATTTTCTATTCTGTTCCACTGGTCTGTGGGTCTGTTTTTGTGCCAATACCAAATTGTCTTGATTACTGTGGCTTTGTAGTAGAGCTTGAAGTCAGGGAGCGTAATTCCCCCTGTTTTATTCCTCCTTCTCAGGATTGCTTTGGCTATTCGGGGTCTTTTGTGGTTCCATATGAATTTTAGAATTATTTGTTCCAGTTCATTGAAGAAAGCTATTGGTAGTTTGATAGGGATTGCGTTGAATCTGTAGATTGCTTTAGGTAGTATAGCCATTTTGACAATATTTATTCTACCTAGCCAAGAGCATGGGATACATTTCCATTTGTTAGTGTCCTCTTTAATTTCTCTTAGGAGTGTCTTGTAGTTTTCAGAGTACAGGTCTTTCACTTCCTTCATTAGGTTTATTCCTAGGTATTTTATTCTTTTTGATGCAATTGTGAATGGAATTGTTTTTCTGATTTCTCTTTCTGTTAGTTCATCATTAGTGTAAAGGAAAGCAACAGATTTCTGTGTGTTAATTCTGTATCCTGCAATTTTGCTGAATTCAGATATTAGTTCTAGTAGTTTTGGAGTGGAGTCGGTTAGGGTTTTTTATGTACAGTATCATGTCATCTGCAAATAGTGACAGTTTGACTTCTTCCTTACTAATCTGGATGCCTTTTCTTTGTTTTGTCTGATTGCTGTAGCCTCGACCTCCAGTACTATGTTGAATAAAAGTAGGGAGAGTGGGCATCCTTGTCTTGTTCCTGATCTTAGGGGGAAAGCTTTCATCTTCTCGCTGTTAAGTATGATGTTGGCTGTGGGTTTGTCATATATGGCCTTTATGATGTTGAAGTACTTGCCCTCTATACCCATTTTGTTGAGAGTTTTAATCATGAATGGGTGTTGAATTTTGTTGAATGCTTTTTCAGCATCTATGGAGATGATCATGTGGTTTTTGTTCTTCTTTTTGTTGATGTGGTGGATGATGTTGATGGATTTTCGAATGTTGTACCATCCTTGCATCCCTGGAATGAATCCCACTTGATCATGGTGTATGATCCTCTTGATGTATTTTTGAATTCGGTTTGCTAATATTTTGTTGAGTATTTTTGCATCTACGTTCATCAGGGATATTGGTCTGTAATTTTCTTTTTTGGTGAGATCTTTGCCCGGTTTTGGGATTAGAGTGATGCTGGCTTCATAGAATGAATTTGGAAGTATTCCCTCCTCTTCTATTTTTGGAAACTTTAAGAGAATGGGTGTTATTTCTTCTCTATATGTCTGGTAGAATTCAGAGGTGAATCCATCAGGTCGGGGGGTTTTGTTCTTGGGTAGTTTTTTGATTACCTATTCAATTTTGTTGCTGGTGATTGGTGTGCTTAGTTTTTCTGTTTCTTGCTTGGTCAGTCTTGGGAGGTTGTATTTTTCTAAGAAGTTGTCCATTTCTTCTATGTTTTCCAGCTTGTTAGCATATAGATTCTCATAATACTCTCTTATAATTCTTTGTATTTCTGTGGGGTTCGTCGTTATTTTTCCTTTCTCATTTCTGATTCTGTTTATGTGTGTAGATTCTCTTTTTCTCTTAATGAGTCTGGCTAGGGGTTTATCTATTTTGTTTATTTTTTCAAAGAACCAACTCTCGGTTTCATTGATTTTTTTTCTATTGTTTTATTCTTCTCAATTTTATTTATTTCTTCTCTAATCTTTATTATGTCCCTTCTTCTGGTGACTTTGGGCCTCATTTGTTCTTTTTCCAATTTCAGTAATTGTGTCTTTAGACTACTCATTTGGGAATGTTCTTCCTTCTTTAAATAGGCCTGTATTGCAATATATTTTCCTCTTAGAACTGCCTTTGCTACGTCCCACAGAAGTTGTGGCTTTGTATTGTTGTCATTAGTCTCCATATATTCTTTGATTTCTGTTTCGATTTGGTCGTTAACCCATTGATTAATTAGGAGAGTGTTGTTAAGTCTCCATGTATTTGTGAGCCTTTTTGATTTCTTTCTAAAATTTATTTCTAGTTTTATACCTTTGTAATCTGAGGAGTTGGTTGGTAGAATTTCAGTATTTTTGACTTTACTGAGGTTCTTTTTGTGGCCTAGTATGTGGTCTATTCGGAAAATGTTCCATGTGCACTTGAGAAGATTGTGTATCCTGTTGCTTTGGGGTGTAGAGTTCTGTAGATGTCTGTTAGGTCCATCTTTTCTAGTATGTTGTTCAGTGCCTCTGTGCCTTTACTTATTTTCTGTCTGGTTGATCTGTCTTTTGGAGTGAGTGGTGTGTTGAAGTCTCCTAAAATGAATGCATTCCTCTCTATTTCCTCCTTTAATTCTGTTAGTATTTGTTTCACATATGCTGGTGCTCCTGTGTTGGGTGCATATATATTTATAATGGTTATATCTTCTTGTTGGACTGACCCCTTTATCATTATGTAATGTCCTTCTTTATCTTTTGCTACTTTCTTCGTTTTGAAGTCTATTTTGTCTGATACAAGTACTGCAACACCTGCTTTTTTCTCTTTGTTGTTTGCATGAAATATCTTTTTCCATCCCTTCACTTTTAGTCTGTGTATATCTTTGGGTTTGAGGTGAGTCTCTTGTAAGCAGCATATAGTTGGGTCTTGCTTTTTTATCCATTCTGTTATTCTGTGTCTTTTGATTGGTGCATTCAGTCCATTTACATTTAGGGTGATTATTGATAGATATGTACTTATTGCCATTGCTGGCTTTAGATTCGTGGTTATCAAAGGTTCAAGGGTTGCTTCTTCACTATCTAACAATCTAACTTAACTTTCTTGTTAAGTTATTGTAAACACCTTCTGATGTTTTTTTATTTCTCTCCCTTCTTATTCTTCCTCCTCCATTCTTTATATACTAGGTGTTTTATTCTTTGCCTTAAGTTAGTATTTGTATGGTCTGCTTTCTTTGCTATGATTTTATTTTCTCTGGTGACATCTTTTTAGCCTTAGGGGTGCTTCCCTCTAGAGCACTCCGTTTAAGATATCCTGTAGTGATGGCTTATGAGAGGCAAACTCTCTCAACTTTCGTTTGCCTGGAAATTGTTTAATCCCTCCGTCATATTTAAATGATAATTGTGCTGGATACAGTATTTTTGCTTCGGGGCCCTTCTGTTTCATTACATTAAATATATCATGCCATTCTCTTCTGGCCTGTAAGGTTTCTGTTGAGAAGTCTGATGATAGTCTGATGGGTTTTCCTTTGTAGGTGATCTTTTTTCTCTCTCTAGCTGCCTTTAATACTCTGTCTTTATCTTTGATCTTTGCCATTTTAATTATTATGTGTCTTGGTGTTGTCTTCCTGGGTCCCTTGTGTTGGGAGATCTGTGGGCTTCTGTGGACTGCGAGACTGTTTCCTTCCCCAGCATGGGAATGTTTTCAGCAATTATTTCTTCAAAGACACTTTCTATCCCTTTTTGTCTCTCTTCTTCCTCTGGTACTCCTATAATGCGAATATTGTTCCGTTTGGATTGGTCACACAGTTCTCTTAATATTCTTTCATTTCTAGAGATCCTTTTATCTCTCTCTGCCTCAGCTTCTCTCTATTCCTGTTCTCTGCTATCTATTCCATTAACAGTCTCTTGCATCTCATCCAGTCTGCTTTTAAGCCCGTCGATCGCTTGTCTGTTTTCTGCATTGTCTTTCCTCACTTCCCTCACTTCCTCCCTCAGCTCTTGCACATTTCTCTGTAGGTCCATCAGCATGGTTATGACTTTTATTCTGAATTCTTTTTCAGGATGACTGTGCATTTCCATCCCTTCAGACTCCCTCTCTGGGGTTGTCTGGTTGATCTTAGTCTGGACCATATTCCTCTGTCTTTTCATGGCTATAGAAGTGGTTGCTGGTAGTTGCCACGTATGTCAGCTGGGCTCTTTAAGACTTTAAAAAGAAAAAAAAAGAAAGAAAGAAAGAAAAGAAAGAGAAGAAAAAACAAAACAAAGCAAAGCAACAAAAAGAAAAAAACGCCCACCAGGAGTAGATTCTGTGGGGATGCTGTAGGTGTCGCTGTTGCTCCACTATTCCACAGCCGTGGCTGTGCCACTCCACAGGGCCTTCATAGCTCTGGCCGGGGTGGGAACGAATGGGAGGCTGTCGATCTCTGTGGGAAATCGAAGTGCGACCACCCTTTCCTAGTCACCAGCTAAGGGGTTCGAAACTCCCCAGGACTCCCAGCCTGCTGGGCTGAGTTTGCTGGGGCGATGCGGCTCCTCCGCTGGGTTCCTGTCTCTTTAAGACTGCTGAAAAGAGCACGAGCTTTTGGTTTTTTTTGTTCCTTCCTGGGAGCCGTCTGCAAGCACCCTGGCATGTTCCCCGCTGAGATCCTGCACCCTCTATCTCTCCAGTCTCCGCTACACTGCACTATGTGTGTCAGTGCTCCCCACACAGATTACGGGGGTGGTTATTTCGCGGGGGGTACTTCCACTCCCTCCCGGCTCTGAATCCTCTCCTCCCGCCGTGCGCTGGGGTGGGTGAGTGCTCGGGTCCCGCCGGGTTGCGGCTCCGTATCTTACCCGCCTCGCGGAGTGCCGTGTCCTCTCAGGTGTAGCTGCACGCTGTGCGCTTTCCTTTATATTTTGGTCTCTTTTAGGAATAGTTGTATTTGCTGTATTTTCATAGATATATATAGTTTTGGGAGGAGATTTCTGCTGCCCTGCTCACGCCGCCATCTTCCCGGAAGTCCCCAGCGTGTAGCTTTTTATGAATGGTATTAGCTAAGATAATCCTAAAACCTTCAAGCAAAGTAATAATAAAAATTTTAATAAAATTATTTGATTAACTATAGCTAGATGTAGTTTTATTATTTCCATTTGAATGTAATCATTCATATTTAATCTTAAAAGAATAGGTGTTATCTTAATAATATAACATATTGCTTGTCTTCCTGAAAATACAGCACATTTTCATGCATACTGTATGTTCTTCCCTTTACTCATTTCCAAGGTTGTTACAGGGAAATAATTATTTCCATTTTACCTATAGGAAGAAGAAATAAACTATTTTAAAGAGATTTTCCCCAAGATCTTCTAATTAATATAATAAAACAGCACTCAATTTCTCTCTCTCTTTCTCCCTTTCTCTTTCTTTCTTTTCCCATTAAACCTTTTTATCAAAAGCATCACTAAATAGTATAAAGGATAGGGGTTCCCCTTCTTTTCTCTGGTCTTGTGAGTGCAGAGAAATTAGGAAATACTAGGTTACACATAGGAAAAGAGTGAAGAATTTATTAGTCTATAAATTGTCTATAAATCAGCTTTCTTTGGTATATACATCAAGAAGATTTTATCCAAGGGCAGTTTAAAAGCAGATTTACTTTTTGGAAAACTGAATTTAGTATAAATACTTGAGGATATATTAATTATAACAAATTTCATCTATCTCTTTATACATGGAGCGTGCCATTCTTCTTGTGGCCATGCTTACAGATCATTATATGAGAATGTGAAGAATGGGGCACACAGGGTGCTGAGGAGACTGGTGGCTGTGGGTTCTAAATTAGAGTGGCCGGGGACCAGCAGCACAGATGTCTCTCTAGATTTAGGCTCCTTGAACACTTAAACATCCGTAAGAAGTTTCTGTGATTTGCTGAGAATATGTTACTGAGAATTATTAGGTTAAATACATCTTGTAGCTCTATGTTATTAATCAGTAAATTTTATTAGCTGTCAGCTATTTTCTAAAACTTTTAGGCCAGCCAGAATAAGAGGCTACTAGCACTTTAAGTTATTTTCAAATAGTGCCAAGACATCAAGTTAAGCCACACGCTGAGACAGGTTTAAAAGGTGTGTGTGTGTGTGTATGTGTACTTATTATACATCATATGTAGATGCTGTTTTTTGATAGGAAAGAAACAGATGATACAGAAGTGAAATCACAAATATCATCAGATGGTGGGGATCATGAGGTACATCTCAGTTCCTGAGACTTTGATTCATTATGGTTTCTTTTTTGTATCATTCATTTCCATCTCGTAATCCTCAGGAAGGTCCCACTGTAGTGTAAAGGAGCTAATAGATGACCCTTGGCCATCATAAGGTTGCTTACAGTGTGTTCCCCTCCTGGAGGGGGAGCATGGGCAAGGAAGTTTGGTGACTATTGAAATCTTAGGCCCCTGCCACTCCAGTGGGTGCTCACGGAAGTACTGGCATTGACTTGTGAGCTCCAACATGAATCCAAATCCCTGTTAGTGGTTTGCATGACCATTTATTTAACTGAACAAAGTTTGAATACAGTTGAACATATTTTTATGTTTCTTGGCCATAGAATTTCCTTTTTCTGCAAACTGCCTGTTCATATCTTTGCTGATCCTTATGGGTTATACTTTTCTTAGCGATTTTTAGTGCATGCATAGTCAGGACAGTGACTGAGCATTATGTGTTGCAACCCACCTCATTTGTAGTTTGATTTTATTTTAATATTTTCTAAATTCCATTTAATGTTCATTTCTAAGTAGAAAGAAACTAATGGTTGGGATCAATTTTTAGTTCAGCATGAAACTTAGATAAAGTCTCAACTTTAACTTCAGCTATTTTGTTTTGTTGCTTAATTCTCCAAAGTTCCATTATTAACTGATTTGTCCTTTTGGCACATATTTATGTACCTACAAAGAGTCTAGAATGGAGATTTCATAATTTTTATGTGTTCATTTCTGAAACAGAACTAAGTGCCATTAATGGTATTCTATTTCTTCAAATAATTATTATTGTTTGTAGTTTTACTTCCAGTAAATGCATTAGTGACAACCATTCAAAAGAAATTGAATAAGCAGTTATTGTTAATCCATGCTTGTGGGATGTGTTTGAGGGGTCTGTCTACTTCCCCTTCATAAAAGTTTATTTTCACAAAAATGTGTTTTCCCAATTAAAAATCTGTCCATCTTTGTAATTACCAGGAGTCATGACTGATACTATGGTTTCATTAACATTTCACATTAAAGTGATTCTCATATAAGTCTTATCAGAGTTTCACTTGGAACACAAGGACTGCTAATTTGAGCACTGATATTTCTAAAAACATACTGTTATGCTGCTCCACTGCCATTTTCATTGGTTTCCTTTATCTAGGAAATAAAGCCAGAGAAATTGGGTGCTTGTGAAAGAACTGAGGTGTCAGAGACATATATGGATTTCTAATTGGAAACCTGAAACAAATATGGTAGGAAAATGAGAGAGGCATACACATGCTTATTCTTACAGCTTGGGAATAGCAGCTTCCTTCTTCCTAACCGTGTCCATAGTTGCTCACCAAACAGCTAAAGAAATTGAACTTTGAGGTCTTTGTTTCACAATGATTCTTTAATAAGCTTAATTTTCTTATGATTTATTGCTCCATGTTTTAAGTAAAAAATACTTTACCAATAGTTTGGAATTCTTGAACAATCATTGAACACCTAAGTTAGTGAATTTCCGTGTCTATGCTCTGGCAGGGGAGGAAGGCTGTAAGCGAATGCCTTAGATACAGTTTGTAAGGAACTATCTCATCATGCAAGCAAATGACAACTGTGTAAACAACAAACAAAAATCCTTTGCTCTGTTATGTCATCATTTAGCAAGAGTCAGCCTTAAACTTTGTGTTTAAGCCTTGATTTTCAAATGTGGAATTATACTTCATGTGTGCTAGAAGTATTTGCTCTTTCAGCAATGTGATGAAATGGAAATTTCCATCCATTTTGCAAGTCTATTTGCAAATGACAGACACAATTGCATTAATAAAGAAGGGATGCTGAAGCAGTGTGGCAGTGAGGTGGTTGGAGAAGAGGAGATGACTGGATAAGAAGTCTTTCTCAGGAAGATGATTCTAGAGGAGAGTTAGGAAGGAAAACAAGAATCTGTTTAGATAGAGAACGTAGAAAGGTAGTCTTAGGGATTTTGCATGTGGGTGTGTGTCTGTTGAGGCTGAGAGGAACACAGGGAAATTATGTAGTGCTTGGAGTCAGAAGTTAACCAAAGATTTACAGTTCATGATCAAAAGCTCGTAATGTTATGGATGACCAAGGATCACATCAAATTTCCTTCATAGGGGTAACATGATCCCAACCACACTTTAAGTAGAAAGCTCTTCCTCGTGCTCTCAGATAGTTAGCAGGGGAAGTCGTTATTGGGGGGTGGAGAGGAAGTAAAGGGGTAGAGGTAGGGGGAAGGGGGTTGAGCACGGTTAGTGCTGAAAGTCTAAATCACCAAGAAAGGAAAGAAAAAGAATTGGCAGATCCTAGTGATGGGCCAAAAAGGAGAGAGTGAGGGCTAGAACAAAGACATTTGTTTATCAAATCACTTAACTTTTTCTGAGGATCAAAGTTGTATATGTCAAAGAAATATAAATAAATGTTTGTTAAAATACAGAAATACATAAAAAGAAAAATTTTAATCACCCATATTCAATATTCTTATGACCCAGAGCAAGCACTGTATTTTGTTAAATTTTTCTAGCTTTTATTTCTGCAGTATCAGTTGAGATCATGCTATACATACAGTTTTCTGTACTATTAATCCCACATATAAACTTTTACTCATGATATATAAATACTTCATTAATACAATATTTAGTGGCTTATGTATCACCATTTATTTAACCATTCCCTTAATGTCAAGCATTTGGGTACTTTCTAAATGTATTACAAAGAATCTTGAGATAAACATCTTTGTATGTAAACTTTATTATTTCTTTAGGACTGATTCTTGACATAATTGCTAAGTGAAGAGAATGGACCTTTTCATGGCTCTTCATATAGATTATAAAATTAATTTTTTTAAGAAAGGTTTTGATGAATTCTTGTCTCACTGAAGAGTGACATTTTAGCACTAATCATTAAAAAGTACTTGCTGAGTTTATTGGTTAAAAATGATATTGTTTGTGTTTTTTTCTTTAATTTACTTTTGTTTCTTACCAATGAAGTTGAGTGTTTTTGTTGGGTTGAAGAGTCATCTGTAATTCCTAAAAGTGAGAGATGAAAATATATATACCATACATACATGATATATAAATTAATTAATATACTTCATATTATTAGCTATAGATTATCTATAACCTAAATAGAATGTAGAATATTTTTTTAATGGAAGGATGGAAAGCAAGGGCCAAGTGATGTGATTGTGAGAAGTGGATGTAGTGGAGCAAAGGAAGAAGAGCCTAGATGCACTCAGTGTTGGGGACAGAAAGAAGGGAAGTCAGTAATGGAAAACTTACAAAAGCAGATCATAGTTGTGAGTGGAACTAAGTAAGAATGGGGTCTGAAGCCCAATATGGAAAGAATACAGAATAGACAAAGAGCAAAAAACTAAGGCGGTAGGGGGGGGGGCGTAGAGTTGAAGGCTAGGTAGTGGGCAGAGGGGAAAGGCCTGTAGACTGGAGAATGAGGTACCCCTCGCTACAGTCCCCCAACTCCACCTTCCACAAGGTCTTGGGAGCTTCCCAAGTTTACCAGGCAGGCTTTTGTTTATGAAAATCTTTGTTTCTCTCAAATTTGTCAATTCCCAGAATATGGACCTTCTGGATACTCCTAACCCCTACCCACCCACCCAGTGTCTCAAATTTGTGGTTATTGCTTTTAGTAATAAGGTCACTGAGACTGTATTTTGTGTTTTTTATTGCTTGGCTCTGAAGTCAGTTTTCGGTAGTCTATACATCCTTCTGAATAGAAGAACCAGAGAAGACTAGAGATGAGGAGGGCTGCCAAGTGTGTATACAATAAATTTAGCTTGAATTTAAAGGATTGGGGGTGTTGGTTGGCTAAAGCCTAGACTTTTAAAATAATACTCCTGGATCCTGCCTGATGACTAACAGCACTCACACTATATATTTGTGTTTTTTTACTACTTATGACTGAATGCCATACCATTAAAAAGTTTTGCCCCACATTACTGATGTGGTATTATGGCACCACTTTTCTCCCAAGCTCAGGCTCAAAATGTTAGTCATCCTGACATGCCATCTTATAGGTCATCCATTAGTCAGTTCTGTCAACTCTGCCTTTTAAGATACAACCCAAAGTCAGCTTTTCTTACCACCCCAGGATTATCACTGTAGCATCAGCCACTATCATCCCATCCTTGCTTGACTGCAACACCTCCAGCCTACCCCTCGGCTTCCTACTTTGGATGCCAGTGATCTCTTCTCCACACCAGAGTGATCTTGAGAGAAAGAAAATCAGAATCACATCACTGCTCTGCTTAGAATCATCCATGAAGCCCAGTTCTTAGACTAGGATGCAGGGTTCTTGCCTGTCAGGCCCACACCTGAGCCCTGCAGCTTCACTCACTTTCCTGCAGCTGCACCTCCCCTTTTCTTATTCTCCAGATACCCCACGTCTGTTCCCCTGCCACAGCCTTTCCTTCCTTCTTCTGGAATGCTTTTTCTCTGGGTTTACAAACTGCTTGCTCTTTACTTCATCAGGTCTATGCTTGAGGGAGAGAGCACTTCCCTGACCATCCTATCCAAAACAGCCCCCATTTTTGCATCCTAACCCTGCTTTATTTTCCTTATAACATTTATCACTGTGCCTCCTCCCTAAAATACATATATTTGCTTGTTTATTATGTCTCCCCAATGTAATGGAGAGGACCTTGTCTGTATTGGTCACTACTCTTATCTCTACGGTCTAGAACAAAGCCACACAGTAGATGATCAGTAATCCCTTCCTGAATGATTGAATAATTCTTATAACCAATTCAAAATCAAGTGCCTTGCAGAGTTAATATTTGCTCATAGAAAATCAGGTTCATTATGTGTAAACTGTTTGCTTCAGTACTATTTTATGTTGTTCTTTTTCTTAAACATACACTCCTTGGTAATTTTAGCACCCTATCAAAACTGATCAACCTTGCAATTGATCTTTCAAAAATTTCTTCATGTTTCTAATTGAATGACTTAACCAGTGTTTACAGATCTATACCAGCCAAAGTTTTCATTTGTTAGGGTTTTTTTTTTGCAGTTTTTATTATTTCCATATTTCTTTAGAGGATCTACTTATATGTTCTCAAAAATTGAGAGCCCCTTTTAGAAAGTGGTAAAAGAATACGTTGAACAGATAATTAAACAAGAACTGAGCCCAAAGATCTTAAGAAAGGAGTGTTCACAATCTTTTAAAGACAACATAACTTATTTAGTACCTTGCCAGCTATTCAAGCCTCTGATAAGATTCAATTTCCTGGTTGATCAAGGTATCATACTTATAAAATATATTATTAAGATATCATACTTACACAATATGTTTAAGGCTAATACTAATATTGATTACACCCAATTCTTGAAGTAAAAAATTATTCAGTTAGGTTTTTTTAATCACAAAGTAATCAGATACAGAGAAGTGCATAATTTAAGGTTGTGGTGCTTGTGATTGCCCATGTCTGTAACCTAATACAACTGTAAATCAGAATGCAGGCTACTGACATCTCTTGCTGGAAGCTTTCCCATGGACTCTGGTCAACCGAACAATGTTCTCTACCTGACACTGTAGCTCGTTGTGCCTACACGACACATGGTGCTTTGTTTCGTCTTATATTTTACATGTTCTAATTGTTTGACTTTTGATTGTCTCTCCCAAAGGATTATTAGCTCCTGGCTAATAGAGACCACATCAGGGTCCAGGTCTTTGACTGCATTTCCCTCCCACTGCTTGAATATATCTCGGAGTATTGTTGAAAGTGCTCGGGAAATAACCTGTTGGAATAGAAAAGCATAGTACTCAGTAAACTCAGAATGGTAGGGGATTTCTGTGGTAATTTTGAGGAAATTATTAAAGCACCATGTAATTACTGAAGAACAAAACTACTTAATACTCGGCAGAGCCACATATTTCCTGAACTCTCATTAATCTGACTGCCCATTCTAGAGGGGGGAAATCTACTTTTTACATTATGGCTTAATGTAGCTGGCTTTTCTCTAGCAAAAGTGGAACACAGGGTTTGTATTTTACATGTTATGACTTTATAATAGATATCTCCTCTCCACCTGCATTTGATATTTATTCTTCTGAACTTCCTCTTTAAAAACAAAAGGTCTGTTAAAACTACCACAGGAAATATGGGGCAAAGGCTGGTAATTGCTTAGCTAATGAGACACTATAGTTTGCTATGTTAGAGGGGCTGAAAGGGATTACTGTAAAATGTAAAGGTTTCTAAGACCAAATGAAGAATGTTGCCTAGGCTAGAGGAAGAGTTTAGAGTGCATATGTGTAAACCTTGGGGCATTAATCCTTGTTATAATACTGCCATTCTTCTGGTGGGTTCTATGTGTCACATACATTCTGTAGGAGACTCTCTTAGATATACATGCCCCCATCTCTTCAAACTCACTTTTCCGAAGCTGGTTAATTGGCTTCATGGCCAACTATTATTGCTGAGACCACCATACAGTTACCTGCCTTCAGTGCCAATAGTTGATACCTTTCAGATGGAGGCCAATACTTCAGTGTTTATGTATGTGTGTGAACAATTCTTCCACTTATGTGTTATCCATGCATTAATACAATAAACAACTTCAACAAAGGTTTTGAAATTCTAAATTGTGTAATTCTAGAATGTAAAATCTACTTCTCGAAAACCACATACTACTACTATATACAAAGCAAATACACATTCACTTGATCGGCTGTATCTTAGCTTTTAGGAAAATTGAAATAAAAAAGAATTCTTAGTAGGATGTAAAGATAACCTTAATAAATACTACCTATATTAAAAATAGCCCCACATAACAATTTCCTGACTTCATATCATCAGTCATGCTCCACTTCCTCCTTTCACAAACCTATCTGAATCTTGTGTCGTTCCTTTTTCCAAACCTACGTTTGAGCTTATGTTGTCTCCAGCTTCTGTTTTTCATCTGTATTTTTTTCCTTCCTTTTCAGACTTCAGATTTGCCTGCTGTCACTCCAGTCTAAAAACAAAGGTGCTTGTAAAGACAAAGGATCACTCCAAGGATGACTTAAGCTTGTTGCAAGCCAGATGTACCAGAAGTTAATAGTGAATGTAGCAAAACATGTCCACTATAATACCATTGATGTAACATTTGCTTACGAGGGCTGTGTAGTAGGAGTCAGTGGCAATGGCAGGAAAAGGGTTGACTTTTACTTTTTCTGTGTACTTTTCTGTATTGTTTGAATTTGTTACAACCAGCATGCATGGTTTTTACAAAGACCATAAATATCTGTGTGCATATCTGCCAATATATATATATTTTTTTGTTTTTGTTTTTTAAATTGTTTTCCAGTTTGACAAAGCAGTCACACGTATCCTCACAATAAAAGGATGAGGTATGCAGGAAAGGCTTTGGAATCCTCACTGACCAAGGTGGACTTGAGGTCAGAGTAGCTGGCGAACGTGCCTGCTGTCTCACATGACGGCATCATGGCACAGCTTGTGATACGCCGTAGCCTCAGGGAGAGCCTGGGAGGCAGAGGGTCACCAAGTGTGGCCCAAGGATCCCCTGCCTCAGGATATGCATGTTTAAGACATCTCACCTTGTGATTCTCACGTACTCTAAAGCTGGAAAGCCACTGGGTCACCAGAATGGCATTGCTGTGGCCTGCGGAACTGGGAAGACCTGCGACTGGTATTTCCTCTTTGAGGTCCTTGTTCTCCATAGGAAAAGGAAAAACTCCCCCTCAAACCAAGGAGAGTGAAAGATATGGTTTCCTGGCAAGGTGGTGAAGGAAGAGAGCAGAGAGCAGTCTCTGGGGGGATGGATGGAGAGACTAGGTGAAGTATGCATCAGTGGTTAAGAACCTGAACAAGAGAACCTGATGTAGACCAGCCCATGCAGGGCATTGTCCACAAGCAACCTTAGACTGGCCATACCCCTTGCAGCCATGGGGTTCTGCTCCTGACATTTCTTTTTAAAATTTTTATTAAGGTATTATTGATATACACTCTTATGAAGGTTTCACATGAAAAAACAATGTGGTTACTACATTTACCCATATTATCAAGTCCATACCCATACCCCAATGCAGTCACTGTCCATCAGTATAATAAGATGCCACAAATTCACTGTTTGCCTTCTCTGTGCTACATTGTTTTCCCTGTGACCCCCTACACTATGTGTACTAAACATAATACCCCTTAATCCCCTTCTCCCACCCTCCCCACCCGCCTTCCCATACCCCTCCCCTTTGGTAACCACTAGTCCTTTCTTGGGGTCTCAGAGTCTGCTGCTATTTTGTTCCTTCAGTTTTGCTTCATTGTTATACTCCACAAATGAGGGAAATCATTTGGCACTTGTCTTTCTCCACCTGGCTTATCTCACTGAGTATGATATCCTCCAACTCCATCCATGTTGTTGCAAATGGTAGGATTTGTTTCTTTCTTATGGCTGAATAGTATTCCATTGTGTATATGTACCACCTCTTCTTTATCCATTCTACTGATGGACACTTAGGTTGCTTCCATATCTTGGCTATTGTAAAAAGAGCTGCAAAAAACATAGGGGTGCATATGTCTTTTTGAATCTGAGAAGTTGTATTCTTTGGGTAAATTCCAAGGAGTGGGATTCCTGGGTCAAATGGTATTTCTATTTTTAGTTTTTTGAGGAACCTCCGTACTGCTTTCCACAATGGTTGAACTAGCTTACATTCCCACCAGCAGTGTAGGAAGGTTCCCCTTTCTCTGCATCCTTGCCAGCATTTGTTATTCTTAGTCTTCTGGATGCTGGCCATCCTTACTGGTGTTAGGTGATATCTCATTGTGGTTTTAATTTGCATTTCCCTGATGATTAGTGATATGGAGCATCTTTTCATGTGTCTGTTGGCCATCTGAATTTCTTCTTTGGAGAATTGTCTCTTCATATCCTCTGCCCATTTTTTAATTGGGTTATTTGCTTTTTGGGTGTTGAGGTGTGTGCGTTCTTTATATATTTTGGATGTTAGCCCCTTGTCAGATATGTCATTTACAAATATATCTCCCATACTGTAGGATGCCTTTTTGTTCTGTTGATGGTGTCCTTTGCCATACAGAGCTTTATACTTTGATGTAGTCCAAATGTGTTCATTTTTGCTTATGTTTCCCTTGCTCAAGGAGATTGTCCAGGAAGAAGTTGCTCATGCTTATGTTCAGGAGATTTTTGCCTATGTTGTCTTCTAAGAGTTTTATGGTTGCATGACTTACATTCAGGTCTTTGATCCATTTCAAGTTTACTTTTGTGTATGGGGATAAACAATAATCCAGTTTCATTCTCTTGTATGTGGCTGTCCAGTCTTGCCAACACCAGTTGTTGAAGAGGCTGTCATTTCCCCATTGTATGTCCATGCCTCCTTTATCATATATTAATTGACCATATATGGTTGGGTTTATATCAGGGCTCTCTAGTCTGTCCCATTGGTCTATGGGTCTGTTCTTGTGCCAGTACCAAATTGTCTTGATTATTGTGGCTTTGTGGTAGAGCTTGAAGTTCAGGAGCCTAATCCCCCCTGCTTTATTCTTCCTTCTCAGGATTGCTTTGGCTTTTCGGGGGCTTTTGTGGTTCCGTATGAATTTTAGAATTATTTCCTCTAGCTCATTGAAGAATGCTGTTCGTATTTTGATAGGAATTGCATTGAATCTGTAGATTGCTTTATGCAGGATGGCCATTTTGACAATATTAATTCTTCCTATCCATGAGCACGGGATGTGTTTCCATTTATTGGTATCTTCTTTAATTTCTCTCATGAGTGTCTTGTAGTTTTCAGAGTATAGGTCTTCCACTTCCTTGGTTAGGTTTATTCCTAGGTATTTTATTCTTTTTGATGCAATTGTGAATGGAATTGATTTCCTGATTTCTCTTTCTGCTAGTTCATCGTTAGTATATAGGAATGCCACAGACTTCTGTGTATTAATTTTGTATCCTGCAACTTTGCTGAATTCAGATATTAGATCTAGTATATTTATTCTTTAGGATTTTTTATGTACTATATCATGTCATCTGCAAACAGGGACAGTTTAACTTCTTCCTTGCCAATATGGATGCCTTTATTTCTTTGTGTTGTCTGATTGCCTTGGCTTGGACCTCCAGTACTATATTGAATAGAAGTTAAAGGAAAAGCTTTCAACTTGTCACTGTTAAGTATAATGTTGGCTGTGGGTTTGTCATATATGGCCTTTATTATGTTAAGTACTTGCCCTCTATACCCATTTTGTTGAGAGTTTTTATCATGAATGGGTGTTGAATTTTTTCAAATGACTTTTCAGCATCTATGGAGATGATCATGTGGTTTTTGTTCTTCTTTTTGTTGATGGATTTTCGAATGTTGTACCATCCTTGCATCCCTAGAATAAATCTTACTTGATCATGATGGATGATCTTTTTGATGTATTTTTGAATTCAGTGTGCTAATATTTTGTGGAGGATTTTTGCATCTATGTTCATCAGGGATATTGGTCTGTAATTTTCTTTTTTTGTGGTGTCTTTGCCTGGTTTTGGTATTAGAGTGATGCTGGCCTCTAAGAATGAGTTTGAAAGTATTCCCTCTTCTTCTAGTCTTTGGAAACCTTTAAGGAGGATGGGTATTAGGTCTTCACTAAATGTTTGATAAAATTCAGGGGTAAGGCTATCTGGTCCAGGGGAGGTTGTTTTTAGGTAATTTTTTGATTAACAATTCAATTTCATTGCTGGTAATTTGTCTGTTCAGATTTTCTGTTTCTTTCCAAGTCAGCCTTGGAAGGTTGTATTCTTCTAGATAGCTGTCCATTTCTTCTAGGTTATCCAGTTTGTTAGCATATAATTTTTCATAGTATTCTCTAATAATTCTTTGTACGTCTGTGGTGTTCATAGTGATTTTTCCTTTCTCATTTCTGATTCTGTTTATGTGTGTAGACTCTCTTTTTTTCTTGGTAAGTCTGAGTGCCAATATTTTTTTAATAAACTTTGTTGAAAGGAAAAGGAGGATAAAATTGTTATATTTTGTTTAGAGCAGGCTGTAGTAGTTAATTACTGCTTTGGGGTATTTGGTGAAAAAGTGCCCTGTCTTTACCATCTTACTCTTAAAATTTATCGTTTTGATATGGTTTCCTAAGTTTTTGCATTCTTGGCAATGTTTGGTATAAGAATGCATACACACACACACACATGCACGCATGCACACACACATTCGCCCAAAACTCCAAACCAAAAATGTTCTCTTTCTAAGGCTTAAAGGGTGCCACACACCAGGAATTTGTAAAAATTTATTACCTAATAGACTCAATGACTCGTATGAAAGGCAGATTTCTTGGGTCCCATTTATAGTTAAGAGGAATTTAGTCTAAAATCAGTAGTTTTTTGGAAAACACTGCCTTAGTGTTGAAGGATTGCTTTAATTTTCCTTCCATCAGAGCCTAGCAGTTTAGTTTTATATAATATTTAACATTATTATAATCTTAGACTTGTTCTGGATTTTGAGCCTTTACTAACCTGCTGTTTTCCAATCACTGTTGATAGCTTTATTTTATTTAAGAGTGATAAAACTCTGTCTCTTAAAAAATATATGTAGATTAATAGATTTAAAACTGTCTTGTTCACTCTGACCTTTTACATTCCACCCTGGCTACTTCAAATAGCTAAGGTTTACAGAATTTAAGAAGGTTAATAGTTACACAATAACCACTAAGGGGAAACCAGAGACTACAACTTTGAAATTTTTGTTTTAGGAAGAGTTACAGATTTGTTTCTCCTTCTATATGTTATGAAGCTCATTTTAATCCTGGTTCAGGTGATCTCCGGCCCAGATGGCACATGGCTTTCAGGAGCCCTCCTGCATACAGACAGTCCTTCTCCTCCTTCCCTCATTTCCCAACTCCTGGGTCTGGCAAACTCAACTTCCAGAAAGACTTTTCGATGAGCTTCCATGTCTTCACTGCTTGACAAGAAGTGTGTTTACTCTGCTTATGTGCTTCAGGTCTTCCTGATGGATCCATTGTTGTGTATGGACTGTCTTTATTATCATGAATCATGTCTTACCATTCCTTTCATTTTCTATGCCTTTCTATTTCTCTCTAGTACCAGTAAATCCATTTCCAGCTCCAAATTGATAAAGTAAAAAAAAATAAGGGTTTAATTCATGTGTAATTTTTGCCTATAATTTTTTTTTTACCAGGTTTATCATAAACCTGATTGTTGGTAGTGATTAGGAGAAAAGATAAAGGGTACTCTGTCCAGGCTATTTACCCCCAGATATAATGAAAAGAAAACATTTGGTAAAAATTGAGCATTTCTAAGTAGCCATAGTAACGTTTTTTTGAGTACTTCGTATATGTCAGGAAATTTTCTAAGCACTTTACATCTTCATTTTTTGATTCCTACAACAAATGGGGGAGGTGGATGAAGTAGGAGTTACTGGGGATTTTTTTGTCTACATCAGGCAGTACAAGTTAATGGGCATCCATCTTACTCTAGGAAAATGGATTTTAAAAATCACTTGTTTCCTTTTAGTCAGTGTTGGTGTTTGAATAAAATATTTCAGGTAAACTTCCTTTTCTGTGAAATGCCAGAGCTTTCGTCTTCTTGGTACTTCCCCAAATCCATTTGTTACAGGAGGTTTTCCATTCACTTTTCAGGCAGTTGTCGAGCATTTTGTATTTGGCAGTTTTAACACCTCCCTTCTTTCTGTACCACCCACTCAAAGCTCATTCCAGGTGCCCTTAGCAAATGACTCCCAAGGCATTTCAGTGGCCAAAGCTCACTGACCAATGAGGAGATGTGTGCTGTGTAGAGCAGAGTTACACAGTTCGCGGAGATCAGGAGTGAAGGTTGCTTAAACAAAGCTTTTGTTACTATTAGCCTGTTGCATCCAGATTTCAAGACTGGAAAGGTAGGGGACACCTTACTTGTTTTCATTGGAAACGAGGAGGAGATGATTGTGTTTGGTTAAAGTAATTTAGATCAGGTCGTATAAACAAATGGTCCATTTTGTTTGTTTTTAATTGCAGGCAAAAATTGGAACTTTGTAAGGATTTCAAATTTCAAATACATTTTGCCTCACCAAAAGCAAAACCAAAATTCACAAGTTACAAACGTTTTAAAAAAATCAGTTCGTCTAATATCTCTTTACTTTACATACTTGAAAAAGCTTCTTCACAAAGTCACTTTTGTATAGATCACTGCTATTTCAACTGTGGAATAAAAATCAGGAATTTATCAATAATGTCCACATTTGTTTTCCAGTCGTTTCAGAGTCAGTCTATAGAGAAGAAATTTGTGATTTTAAGATGTGAGGCAATGAAAAAGAAAAATTAAGGGAATTGTCATTATGATAGTTACTACATAAAATTAGTAATAATGACATTTCCTCTCAGAGTAAAGTCCTGGTGTGAGAAGATTCTCTTGTGTCAATCATTTTTTTCAAATCAATGGTAAACTTTATGAAGTAGAATTAGTTAAGTGTAGGTTATAAGCTTTAAAGACTACAAGTTTCACTTTCATTATAGAGAATGGTTTTTAGTTCATGTGCTTTTTAAGATTTGTTTTAATATTAACTCAAAGAAACCAGAGAAATAGAATCTTTATTCATGTCTTTCTACCTGGAAGTGGAACAATTTGAAACTAATACTTAAAAGGAAAACCCTCTTCATTATGAATAAAATATAATGAATCATTGTTGCGACAAAATGTATGCATAAAAAAAGTATAGTTACTTGTTAGCTTACATCTAATGTTTAGTATCAGAAGGTAATTAGGGTTCAAAGAAAAATATAACTGGTTTCCCATTATTGCTTTGTCCCAGAGATGGCTTTATACGGTTTTATATTTGTTTTAAAATATAACATATGAGATATATGGTTTGGTAAACATTATTAAGTATTTATCTAAAACTCTATTTTTGTCTAATTTGTGAAGAGAACTTCTTTAGTACACATATTGTTAAGTGCCCAGTATTTCAACTTACCTCAGGTCTTCTCCCTTTGTTTTTCCATACTCATTTAAAAGATTTGCATCCTGAAACTTCCTACTTATATTAGATTTGTTCAAAATGCCATTTTATGAGAAATCTAGTCTCAAAATCTCCCCCATAGTCTCTTATTCTGGTTGAGTCTTTGGGGGAGGTGGATGTGGGTGGACCAACAGTCACAGAGTTAACTATTCAAGCGGAGACAACTTGCAAGCCATCTTCTCCAGTACAAGTAAATGCAGTTTCTCAATTCCAAGCTGAAGTTCAAAGGTTTAGACTAACTTCACAGATCAGAGGTCAGACACAAATTGCTGCAATCTGTAGTTCGATTCTGCCGATATGACAGAATTTCACAGCTATGATGATTGCTGTTTTTCACTTCTGCACAGGCCAGGCAGGGCAGTTAACAGTGTAATTTGTACAAGTCAGCCCTTGGCACCCCAGTTTAATGAGTAACTAGCTGGTGCCTAAGGTTTCACTGGTACAAGGTGCATATTATAAAAAGGGTCAAATGTCAGTGCACAAAGATGGAGGGAGGTGGAGGGATGGAGCCCAATAACCACCACCTGTGAATCAAACATAAAGAATTAGTAATTTGTGTTTATTTTAAAAATCATATTTCTGTGATATGAATGTATGTTCATTTTATTTGCTACTAAAAGAGGTAGATTTTGTTTAATGTTAGCAAGGAAGAACAGTCTGATTAGATTATTGACGGAGCAGTAGAAAGAGAAATTGCAGGTTCTATTTACTCCTTTCGTGGGGACTCTTGCTTTCTCAAAAACTTCCCAAAATGTGACAGCTTTTTATGAATCTCAGAAGCAAATTGGATAAGCAGGTATTTCTGAGCCTATGATCACCTGACATTCTGTACTCTTCACCCAAAAAATTAAACTCCTAACTTTATTCCTAACCCAGGTTGAAAATATCTTTTACTGTTTAAAGCTGACTATTGAGACCCTAAAAAAAACCTCTTAGACAGTGAGCCTTGGTTTGCCATTCAGTTTTGACTCCTCGTAACTGACTCTGAAGCTGCAATATAAATAACATATGGAGTAATTTGTCATTTTTGTTAGAACACAAATTTTAATTTTCTACTCTTCCAGACTGGAGTAGAGAAGCAATTGCATTCTTCCCTAGAGCAGAATGATTAAGGGCACACATTCTAGTCTCAGACCTCCTGGGTTTGATTCCCAGCTTCATCTGTTAACAGTAAACAGGCAGCCTTCCTGTGCCTTCGTTTTCTTGTCTCCAGAATGAGTGTGATCAGAGAATTTGCTGCACGAGGTGGAGCAATGATTAAATAAGGCAGTGTATGTGAAATGCTTAGCCCAGTGCCTTGCGCATAATAAACACTCAGTGGAAGGAAGCTGTTACATTATTAATAAGTTACATAGCTTGTGAATAAGCCTAGCCTACCCCATGCATCATCCTAAATTGACTTAGGCTTACTCTTTGCTTTGTTTCTTGAGGGATAAAAGGTGATAAGGTGATCTGGGAACATTTTAGAATGAATTCCTTTTACATATCATAAGGAAGTATTTTAAAATCCCTGAGGTTTCAAGTCTAGCACTCTGTAGATGCTATCTTCTTTTCCTAGCTGATTTGTTGTCACAGAGCAAAAGCTGTAAAAAGAGATAAATCCAAATCATCTGGTTTCCTTTGAGAGTTGTTTTCCTTCTGCCCTTTGGTGAGAAATGTTTGAGTTAAAAAAAAATCCATAAATGATACCATATCACTGGACTAAATTCTTTCCCTGATGATATGTATTATACTTATGAGAATTAATGATTTCTAGAAATGCTGGACATGAAAATCTTAAAAAGTGACTTTTTTTCATACCATTTCTTCATTTTATTCCTATGGAATGTAGAAGCAGCATTTGAATAAAAGCATGATTTTTCTCCCAATAACAATATATAAATTATGTGCTTAGTATTAAAAAGATCATAACAACACCTCAAAATTAAACACACTTAACTGCTCACACTAATGAAACCATCAAGCACCTACTGTATGCAAGGCTTGGGTATGGGGCCCTGGGATTATAGCAGTGAGTCAGATCTAGATTCTACTCTGATAAATTTTACAATTGACTGGAGATGACTGCTATCATACCAATTATTGTAAAGGTTAAACCATGTCAAATTGCCAATATTCTACTGTTTTGTCCTCCAGAATGGCAATTTTCATTTGATTCAGCCTAGTGTTCTGAACCGTGCTAGGAGGGATTATATGATGTTGTGGGAACATATCTTGGGCTCCAGGGATGGCTTCTGAGGAGTGAAGTTTTGGTACAAGCTGGCTGGTCAGGGATCCTGATGAGGGTTTGAGGCATTGGTAACACTATGGCTAAGGGGGAAAGTGACACAGGGGAGGTTGGAGCAGGAGGAGCTGAAGTCGTCCTTCTAGGCCTTACTAAGGATGTAGAGGTTTAAGCAGGAGGGTGATCAAATTGTATGCTTTTTTTTTTGGTATCATTAATGTAAAATTCCATGAGCAACATTATACTTACTAGACTCCCCCCATTATCAATTCCCCCCCACATACCCCATTACAGTCACTGTTCATCAGCGTAGTAAGATGCTATAGATTCATTGCTTGTCTTCTCTGTGCTATACTGCCTTCCCCGTGCACCCCCCCCTACATTTTGTGTACTAATTGTAATGCCCCTTTTTCCCCCTTATCCCTCCCTTCCCACCCATCTTCCCCAGTCCCTTTCCCTTTGGTAACTGTTAGTCCATTCTTGGGTTCTCTGAGTCAGCTGCTGTTTTGTTCCTTCAGTTTCTTCTTTGTTCTTATACTCCACAGATGACTGAAATCATTTGATACCTGTCTGTCTCTGCCTGGCTTATTTCACTGAGCATAATACCCTCTAGCTCCATCCATGTTGTTCCAAATGGTAGGATTTGTTTTCTTCTTATGGCTGAATACTGTTCCATTGTGTATATATACCACATCTTCTTTATCCATTCATCTACTGATGGACACTTAGGTTGCTTCCATTTCTTGGCTATTGTAAATAGTGCTGAGATAAACATAGGGGTGCATATGTCTTTTTCAAACTGGGCTGCTGCATTCTTAGGGTAAATTCCTAGGAGTGGAATTCCTAGGTCAAATGGTATTTCTATTTTGAGTTTTTTGAGGAACGTCCATACTGCTTTCCAAAATGGTTGAACTAATTTACATTCCTACCAGCAGTGTAGGAGGGCTCCTTTCCTCCACATCCTCGCCAAGATTTGTTGTTGTTTGTGTTTTGGATGTTGGCCATCCTCACTGGTATAAGGTGATATCTTATTGTGGTTTTAATCTGCATTTCTCTGATGATTAGTGATGTGGAGCATCTTTCCATGTGCCTGTTGGCCACCTGAGTTTCTTCTTTGGAGAAGTGTCTATTCATGTCCTCTGCCCATTTTTAATTGGATTATTTACTTTATGTTTGTTGAGATGCGTGAGTTTATATATTTTGGATGTCAACCCCTTATCAGATACGTCATTTATGAATATATTCTCCCATACTGTGGGATGTCTTTTTGTTCTACTGATGGTGTCCTTTGCTGTACAGAAGCTTTTCAGCTTGATATAGTCCCACTTGTTCATTTTTGCTTTTGTTTCCCTCGCTCGAGGAGATACGTTCATAAAGAAGTCGCTCATGTTTGTGTCCAAGAAATTTTTGCCTATGTTTTTTTCTAAGAGTTTTATGGTTTCATGACTTACATTTAGGTCTTTGATCTATTTTGAGTTTACTTTTGTGTATGGGGTAAAACAGTAGTCCAATTTCATTCTCTTACATGTAGCTGTCCAGTTTTGCCAACACCATCTGCTGAAGAGGCTGTCATCTCCCCATTGTATATCCAAGGCTCCTTTATCAAATATTAATTGACTGTATATGTTTGGGTTAATGTTTGGATTTTCTATTCTGTTCCACTAGTCTGTGGGTCTGTTTTTGTGCCAATACCAAATTGTCTTGATTACTGTGGATTACTGTGGCTTTGTAGTAGAGCTTGAAGTCAGGGAGCTTAATTCCCCGTTTTTTCCTCCTTCTCAGGATTGCTTTGGCTATTTGGGGTCTTTTGTGGTTCCATATGAATTTTAGAATTATTTGTTCCAGTTCATTGAAGAAAGCAGTTGGTATTTTGATAGACATTGTGTTGAATCTGTAGATTGCTTTAGGTAGTATAGCCATTTTGACAAAATTTATTCTACCTAGCCAAGAGCATGGGATGAATTTCCATTTGTAAGTGTCCTCTTTAATTTCTCTTAGGAGTGTCTTGTAGTTTTCAGAGTACAGGTCTTTCACTTCCTTCGTTAGGTTTATTCCTAGGTATTTTATTCTTTTTGATGCAATTGTGAATGGAATTTTTTTTCTGATTTCTCTTTCTCTTAGTTCATCAGTAGTGTATAGGAAAGCAACAGATTTCTGTGTGTCAATTTTGTATCCTGCCACTTTGCTGAATTCAGATATTAGTTCTAGTAGTTTTGGAGTGGAGTCTTTAGGGTTTTTTATGTACAATATCGTGTCATCTGCAAATAGTGACAATTTGACTTCTTTTTTACCAATCTGGATACCTTGTATTTCTTTGTTTTGTCAGATTACCGTGGCTAGGATCTCCAGTACTATGTTGAATAACAGTGGAGAGAGTGGGCATCCCTGTCTTGTTCCTGATCTTAGATGAAAAGATTTCAGCTTCTCGCTGTTAAGTATGATGTTAGCTGTGGGTTTGTCATATATGGCCTTTATGATGTTGAGGTACTTGCCCTCTATACCCATTTTGTTGAGAGTTTTAATCATGAATAGATGCTGAATTTTGTCAAATGCTTTTTCAGCATCTATGGTGATGATCATGTGGTTTTTGTTCTTTTTGTTGATGTGGTGGATGATGTGATGGATTTTCGAATGTTGTACCATTCCTGCATCCCTGGGATGAATCCCACTTGATCATGGTGTATGATCCTCTTGATGTATTTTTGAATTCGGTTTGCTAATATTTTGTTGAGTATTTTTGCATCTGTGTTCATCAGGGATATTGGTCTGTAATTTTCTTTATTGGTGAGGTCTTTGCCCGGTTTTGGTATTAGAGTGATGCTGGCTTCATAGAATGAGTTTGGAAGTATTCCGTCCTCTTCTATTTTTTGGAAAACTTTAAGGAGAATGGGTGTTATTTCTTCTCTATATGTCTGGTGGAATTCAGAGGTAAATCCATCAGGCCCGGGGGTTTTGTTCTTGGGTAGTTTTTTGATTACCGGTTCAATTTCGTTGCTGGTGATTGGTCTGTTTAGTTTTTCTCTTTCTTGTTTGGTCAGTTTTGGAAGGTTGTATTTTTCTAAGAAGTTGTCCATTTCTTCTAAGTTTTCCAGCTTGTTAGCATATAGATTCACATAATATTCTCTTATAATTCTTTGTATTTCTGTGGGGTCCGTCGTTATTTTTCCTTTCTCATTTCTGATTCTGTTTATGTGTGTAGATTCTCTTTTTCTCAATAAGTTTTGCTAGGGGTTTATCTATTATGTTTATTTTTTCAAAGAACCAACTCTCAGTTTCATTGATTTTTTTCTATTGTTTTATTCTTCTCAATTTTATTTATTTCTTCTCTAATCTTTATTATGTCCCTCGTTCTGGTGACTTTGGGCCTCATTTGTTCTTCTTTTTCCAATATCAGTAATTGTGTCTTTAGACGATTCATTTGGGAATGTTCTTCCTTCTTTAAATAGGCCTGGATGCAATATACTTTCCTCTTAGAACTGCCTTTGCTGCGTCCCACAGGAGTTGTGGCTTTGTGTTGTTGTCATTAGTCTCCATATATTCTTTGATTTCTGTTTCGATTTGGTCATTAACCCATTGATTAATTAGGAGAATGTTGTTAAGTCTCCATGTATTTGTGAGCCTTTTTGTTTTCTTGGTAAAATTTATTTCTAGTTTTATACCTTTGTAATCTGAGGAGTTGGTTGGTAGAATTTCAGTATTTTTAACTTTACTGAGGTTCTTTTTGTGGCCTAGTATGTGGTCTATTCGGAAAATGTTCCATGTGCACTTGAGAAGAATGTGTATCCTGTTGCTTTGGTGTGTAGAGTTCTGTAGATGTCTGTTAGGTCCATCTTTTCTAGTATGTTGTTCAGTGCCTCTGTGCCTTTACTTGTTTTCTGTCTGGGTGATCTGTCTTTTGGAGTGAGTGGTGTGTTGAAGTCTCCTAAAATGAATGCATTCCTCTCTATTTCCTCCTTTAATTCTGTTAGTATTTGTTTCACTTTTGCCGGTGCTCCTGTGTTGGGTGCATATATATTTATAATGGTTATATCCTCTTGTTGGATTGACTCCTTTATCATTATGTAATGTCCTTCTTTATCTCTTGCTACTTTCTTCGTTTTGAAGTCTATTTTGTCTGATTCAAGTACTGCAACACCTGCTTTTTTCTCCTTGTTTGCATGAAATATCTTTTTCCATTCCTTCACTTTTAGTCTGTGTGTGTCTTTGGGTTTGAGGTGAGTCTCTTGTTAGCAGCATATAGATGGGTCTTGCTTTTTTATTTATTCTATTACTCTGTATCTTTTGATTGGTGCATTCAGTCCATTTACATTTAGGGTGATTATTGATAGTTATGTACTCATTGCCATTGCTGGCTTTAGATTCGTGGTTACCAAAGGTTCAAGGGTTGCTTCTTTACTATCTTACAATCTAACTTAGCTTTGTTCTTAAGTTATTGTAAACACTGTCTAATGTTTCTTTATTTCTCTCCCTTTTATTCTTTCTCCTCCATTCTTTATATACTAGTTGTTTTGTTCTTTGCCTTTAGTTAGTATTTGGATGGTCTGCTCTCTTTGCTGTTATTTTATTTTCTCTTTTGACATCTTTTTAGCCTTAGGGGTGCTTCCCTCTAGAGCAGTCCGTTTAAGATATCCTGTAGTGATGGCTTATGAGAGGCAAACTCTCTCAACTTTCATTTGTCTGGAAATTGTTTAATCCCTCCATCATATTTAAATGATAATCGTGCTGGATACAATATTCTTGGTTCGAGGCCCTTCTGTTTCATAACGTTAAATATATCATGCCATTCTCTTCTGGCCTGTAGGGTTTCTGTTGAGAAGCCTGATGATAGTCTGATGGGTTTTCCTTTGTAGGTCATCTTTTTTCTCTCTCTGCCTTTAATACTCTGTCTTTGTCTTTGATATTTGCCATTTTAATTATTATGTGTCTTGGTGTTGTCTTCCTTGGGTCCCTTGTGTTGGGAGATCTGTGGGATTCGGTGGACTGCAAGACTATTTCCTTCCCCAACATGCAGAAGTTTTCAGCAATTATTTCTTCAAAGACACTTTCTATCCCTTTTTCTCTCTCTTCTTCCTCTGGTACTCCTATAATGCGAATATTGTTCCGTTTGGATTGGTCACACAGTTCTCTTAATATTCTTTCATTTCTAGAGATCCTTTTATCTCTCTCTGCCTCAGCTGCTCTGTATTCCTATTCTCTGATTTCTATTCCATTAACAGTCTCTTGGATCTCGCCCAGTCTGCTGCTAAGCCCGTCAGTGGCTTGTCTTATTCCTGCATTGTCTTTCCTCACTTCCCTCACATCCTCCCTCAGCTCTTGCATATTTCTGTGTAGATCCATAAGCATGGTCATGACTGTTATTCTGAATTCTTTTTCAGGAAGATTGTGCATTTCCATCCCTTCAGGCTCCCTCTCTGGTGTTGTCTGGGTCTGGGTGAGCTTTGTCTGTACCATACTCCTCTGTCTTTTCATGGCAATAGAAGTGGTCGCTGGTAGTTGCCACGTATGTCAGCTGGTCTCTTTAAGACTTAAAAAAAAGGAAGAGAAAGAAAGAAAAGAAAAGAAAGGAAAGGGAAAAAACGTCCACTGGGAGTAGATTCTGTACGGATGCTGTAGGCAGTGCTTTTGCTCCAGTATTCCGCAGCCGTTGCTGCGCAGCTCCGCAGCACCGTTTGTAGTTCTGGCCAGGGCGGGAAGAATTGGAGGCTGTTGTTCTCTCTGTGAAGTCTCAGCTGGGCTACTTTTTCCCAGTCGCCAGCCAAGGGGTCCGAAATTCCTCAGGACTCCCAGCCTGCTGGACTGAGTGTGGTAGGACGGTCGTGTTCCTCCATTGGGCCCCTTCTTCTTTAAGACCACCAAAAAAAGTGCTTTTCTGTTGTCCCGGGGAGCCTGCTGCAAGGACCCGGGCATGTTCCCAGCTCAAAACCTGCACCTTCTGCCTCTCCAATATCCGATAAACCGCGCTATGTATGTCAGTGCTCCCAGCACAGATCACCAGGGCTGGTTATTTCATGGTTCTGTACTTCCACTCCCTCCGGCTCTGAATCCTCTCCTCCCGCTGGTGCACTGGGGTGGGGGAGTGTTCGGGTCCCGCCGGGACGCGGCTCCATATCTTACCTGCCTCGCGGGGTGCTGAGTCCTCTCAGGTGCAGATGCAGGCTGTGCGCTGTCCTGTATATTCTGGTCTCTCTTTTAGGAATAGTTATATTTGCTGTATTTTCATAGATATATATGGTTTTGGGAGGAGATTTCTGCCGCCCTGCTCACGCCGCCATCTTCCCAGAACTTTCTCCCATTCTCATTTCTGATTCTGTTTATCTTTGTAGATTTTCTTTTTCTCATAATAAGTCTGGCTAGGTGTTTATCTATTTTGTTTATTTTCGGAAAGAACTAGCTCTTGGTTTAATTGATTTTTTTCTACTGTTTTATTCTTCTCAATTTTATTTATTTCTTCTCTGATCTTTATTATGTCCCTCCTTCTGCTGAGTTTGGGCCTCATTTGTTCTTCTTTTTCCAGTTTCCACAACTATGACTTTAGACTATTCATTTGGGATTGTTTTTACTTTTTTAAATAGGCTTGGATTGCTATATACTTTCCTCTTAGAACTGCCTTTGCTATGTCCCACAGAAGTTGGGGCATTGTGCTGTTGTTTTCATTTGTCTCCATATATTTCTTGATTTCTGTTTTAATGTGGTCATTGATCCATTGATTATTTAGGAGCATGTTGTTAAGTCTCCATGTGTTTGTGAGCCTTTTTTTTTTCTTTGTACATTTTATTTCTAGTTTTATACCTTTGTGATCTGAGAAGTTGGTTGGTAGAATTTCAATATTTTTGAATTTATTGAGGCTCTTTTTGTAGCCTAGTATGTGGTCTATTCTTGAAATGTTCCATGTGCACTTGAGAAGAATGTGTATCCTGCTGTTTTTGGGTATAGAGTTCTGTAGATGTCTGTTACGTCCATCTGTTCTAGTGTGTTGTTCAGTGCCTCTGTGTCCTTACTTATTTTCTGTCTGGTTGATCTGTCCTTTGGAGTGAGTGGTGTGTTGAAGTCTCCTAAAATGAATGCATTGCTGTCTATTTCCTCCTTTAATTCTGTTAGTATTTGTTTTTACATATGTCAGTGTTCCTGTGTTGGGTGCATATATATTTATAATGGTTATATCCTCTTGTTGGACTGACCCCTTTATCATTATGTAATGTCCTTCTTTATCTCTTGTTACTGTCTTTGTTTTGGAGTCTATTTTGTATGATACAAGTACTGCAACACCTTTTTTTTTCCCTCTTGTTTGCATGAAATATCTTTTTCCATCCCTTCACTTTTAGTCTGTGTATGTCTTTGGGTTTGAGGTGAGTCTCTTGTAAGCAGCATATAGATGAGTCTTCCTTTTTTATCCATTCTATTACTCTGTGTCTTTTGATTGGTGCATTCAGTCCAATTACATTTAGGGTGAATGTTGATAGAAATGTACTTATTGCCATTGCAGGCTTTGGATTCATGGCTACTGAAGGTTCAAGGGTAGCTTCTTTACTATCTTACTGTCTAAGTTTAACCCACTTATTACACTATTATAAGCACAGTCTGATGATTCTTTATTTCTCTCCCTTCTTCTTCCTCCTCCACTCTTTATGTGTTAGATGTTTTATTCTGTACTCATGTGTTTCCCTTGACTGCTTTTGTGGATAGCTGATTTTATTTTTTTGCCTTTATTTATTTAGTATTTGGTTTGTCTGCTTTCTTTGCTGTGATTTTATTTTCTCTGGTGACATCTATTTAGCCTTAGGAGTGCTTCCCTCTAGAGCAGTCCCTTTAAAATACCCCGTAGAGGTGGTTTGTGGGAGACAAATTCCCACAACTTTTGCTTATCTGGAAATTGTTTAATCCCTTCTTCAAATTTAAATGATAATCTTGCTGGATACAGTATTCTTGGTTCAAGGCCCTTCTGTTTCATTGCATTAAATATATCATGCCATTCTCTTCTGGCCTGTAGAGTTTCTGTTGAGAAGTCTGATGATAGCCTGATGGGTTTTCCTTTGTAGGTGATCTTTTTTTTCTCTCTGGCTGCCTTTAATACTCTGTCCTTGTCTTTGATCTTTGCCATTTTAATTATTATATGACTTGGTGTGGTCCTCCTTGGGTCCCTTGTGTTGGGATATCTGTGGGCTTCCATGGTCTGAGAGACTATTTCCTTCCCCGGTTTGGGGAAGTTTTCAGCAATTATTTCTTCAAAGACACTTTCTATCCCCTTTTCTCTCTCTTCTTCTCGTACACCTATAATGTGAATATTTTTCTGTTTGGATTGGTTACACAGTTGTCTTAATATTCTTTCATTCCTAGAGATCCTGTTATCTCTCTCTGCCTCAGCTTCTCTGTATTCCTGTTTTCTGATTTCTATTCCATTAACAGTTTCTTGCACCTCATCCACTCTCCTTTTACGTCCTATTGATTGTTTCATTTCTGTTATCTCCCTCCAGACTTCATCCCTTAACTCTTGCATATTTGTCTGCAGCTTCATCAGCGTGGTTATGACTTTTATTTTGAATTCTTTTTCAGGAAGATTGGTTATATCTGACTCGCTAGGCCCTCTCTCTGGCGTTGTTTGAGTGATTTTGGACTCGACCAGATTCTTCTGCCTTTTCATGGCCATAGAAGTCATCGCCGGCAAGTGGCACATGTGTCAGCTGGGAGAACAAAGTCCCTTCTTGGTTGCTGGTCGTCTTGCCCTTCTCCACTGCTTGTGCCAGTTACCTGCACACAGGGAGCAGTCTCTGGGTTAATCCTGTGTGCGGGGCGGCCCTCATGATATCCTAGGGCACTGCAGGGTGTTGCAGATGCGCCGGGTGTGTGCTCCTGCGAGAACGTTGCCCCTTTGTGCTTTCCGCACCTTGTGCCGGCTTTGTCTGCCTGTGCGGGGCACCTGCACATAGGCAGCAGCCTCTGGGTCTGGCCCAGTTAGCTGCGCACTGGGAGAAGACTGTGTGGTTGCCATGGGCGGAGCTGCTCCCTGGCTGGTCTGCAGCAGTGGCGGGTCAGCGGTTTGCCTGCAGTGCCAGCGGTGGGGAATGAACAGCAGGCTGCTTACCCACCTGAGGGGCTTTGGAGCTGTGTTGCCACCCAGGGGTGTTAGGGCCCCTGAAGTTCCTTAAGATTCCAGCCTGCTGGTCTGAGTGTGCTGGGACGATTTTGTCCACCTGTTATACCCTTGTCCCTTTAAGACTTTTAAAGTGCCCGCTTCTTTTTTGTCCCAGGGGTGCTGACTGTGGGGACCCGCTCACAGGCTCAGTCTTGGATTTTACTTTAACGTTTCTCTAATATACAGTACACCATGCAATGTGTGTCTGTGCTCCCAGTGCAGATTACTAGGGGTAGTTTATTTAGCAGTCCTGTGCTTCCACTCCCACCCCACTCTGATTCTTTTCCTCCCGCCGGTGAGCTGGGATGGGGGGAGTGTTCAGGTCCTGCCAGGTCATGGCTTTGTGTCTTACCCTTTTCATGAGATGCTTTCTCGCAAATGTAGATGTAGCCTGGCTGTTGTATCTTCTGGTCTCTCTTTTAGGAATAGTTGTATTTGCTGTATTTTCAAAGTATATATGGTTTTGGGAGGAGATTTCCTCCGTCCTACTCACACTGCCATCTTGAGAAATCTCCCAAATTGTATGCTTTTAAAAGGTCACTTTCCCCAACATTAAGAGCTAAACTGATTGCTGAGAGTAAGAGCGGATAAAACAAAGTCAGTAGGGAGGCCTGCTACAGCAGTCCAGGCAGGAGCTGATGGTTGGCAGTTTACAAGATGCTTTCAAAAGATGCTTTCAAATGTTGCATCTTATCGTGTCCTTAAAACAACTCTCATACGAGGTATTAATGTCCACTTCAGTACATGGGTGAGGATGCTGAGGTCCAGAAAGACATGCCCACAGTCAAACAGTGCTGATGGCAGTGAGACTAGAACTCTTATCTGGCCCTTGCCCCCTGTGGTCCCCTGGTAGCTTTAGTCCCATAGACTGGCATCCCTGGGTCTGGGAAATAGGTTTATCTTGAGAGGATTTGTTTTTAAGAAACAGAATTCTCATTTCTTGGTGGAGGGTAGGGGTAAGAAAGTTATTTTTAGTCTAAGTTTATGATTGCAAAGAAGCAGAACATGACAAGGAACTTGATATTAGACTGGAGCATCTTTTTGGAAAAAATACATGGATTAATTTCATATATTTATATACACCCTGCCTCATTCCAAAGGTGGATTTAAAACAGCTTCCAAAACCACATCGGATATTATAAGATAAGGAAGAGATGATAAAAAATCAGGGTAGGCAAAGTAAGATGATACCATAGGTGACTAAGTCCACCTAACATTTCCCTCAGACCCTGGCATTTGTTGAAAAGGGCCTCATAAGCAACACTAAGATTCACATGCCCCCCAAAATGATAGCAGACCAAGTGTTCTGCTCAGAATAGCTTTAAAAATACATAGCAAAGCAATATTAAAAATTTTATGAAATGGGTTGTGTTTAGAGTCATTCTGGAAAATCAAAATTTTCTGGAAACAAACAGTTGAACCTAAATGTTTTATTTGGGGGAAATTTTCTGTTACTTGAATAGCTGTGAAAGGCATATCAATAATCCTTCTTTCCCTCATTAAGATATAGCACAAAACCTGTAATTCCATTTATATATTAATAATTTGTTTTCAATCAATAGAGTTTACATGTCCATTACTATGACACTTTTTTTAAAGGGGGAAATTTTGCCATTATAGAAAGAGAGAAAACTCACAATTCTGCCCAAATAATATGTGCCAAGAATAGTACTTTCTAAATATTTTCTCTGTTCTTCATACAGTGCTGCAAGGAATTATTCACTTTATAGATGTAGAAGCTGAGGCTCAGGGAAGTTGAATAATTTGTCTGGAGTCACTTAGTAAATGGATAGTGCAGGAATCTACATTTTATTCTGTTGCTTTGACAAGGTACAGTTAATTTCAGGACACATCTTATAATTTGCACATTTACTTTTATTATCAAATACTGTGATGTTGATCATTGGGTATTATCCAGAATACAGCATTTAAGACAATTATATTGAAATAGAAAACATTTCTAGCAATTTTTTTTTTTTACCCTTTAGGATTTGCATCAAAAGGTACACCAAAGATTGAACTGAAGAATCCCAAGCAAGTTGACTGGATTTCCCTGTATATTCTTGTTCCACATCCTGTAAAGGACCAGAGAAATCAGATTGGTGGGCTTTGGTGAGTATACCCCCTTCTGTCCTTATCTTCTTCACTTAAAGATAACCTTAAATTTTCATTCCTGTTAACCAAGATATCTGCTGCTTAGACAATGTATACCTGGTGTGTATTCATGTGGCAACATTAGTGGTATATGTAACATAAGTCATTTTGAACCCACAATGTAAATCCTCATTTCTGTGTTCACTTTCTGTCTTTGTGGCCCGAGAAGGAAAACTGCTATATGCATGGGTAAACATCTTAGGAGTTAAGAGACAAGGGACAATTGTGTATTGCTTGTATATCTGCCTCTAGTGTCCTCCACCACCAAAGCATAGTTCAACGGTATTTCTATCAGAGTGGTGGTTTGAACATGTTGGACACAAGGAAGGGTCCTTTGTACAAGCTAGAGAAGAACTTGTGTGTTCGTGGAAAAATCCTCATGCCTTCTCTAATTTCCGTTTCCTCACCTGTTGTATAAGGTAAACATAACTGTCATGTCAGACTCTCCAAATCATGGCTATCCAGTGAATTACAACATATGTAAGGGCACATTGAAACTGTTTAATTCTCTATACATGGAATGTCTTATGATTCCATGGGTGATGTTTGTATGTATCAACCTCAATCTCCCAGATCTGTCCATGGGAAAAAGTGTATATGAGGCTTGAATTCATTCATTGGTATTTATTATCACCACTTTTGTGCATATCTGTATTATGTGCTTCAGGAGAACAAAAGATCTTTTCCTTGTCTTTGAGAAGTTTAATTCCGATGGTCAGTCCAGCCAAACAACAAACTCAGGAATACTTAACCTTGGACAGGTCTTTAAACTTCTCAACATCTGTTTCTTTAAAGTGAGGGGCTCAGCTTGTCTATATCTAAAGAGTGTCTAAGGTGGTTTTTAGTAAAAATATGCAAGTACACAAGGTAATGAAGACAGCAATAAAGGTCATAATGTAGAGATCTAAACGTAACATGGATGGCATGATGTGTAACTTCCATTATCTGGCAATGAAAGCACATCTGTTCTTCAGGAGAAAAAAAAATGTCATCTCTCTGCATTAAATGCTAGGGAAGGTTTTCAAGTTCATCATTTTTTTAAATGTAGAAGTAAAGTAATAGGAAAATCCTTCAAAGTGGCCTCTAAGATTTCTTTTAGCTCTAACATCCATAATTCATCATAGATGAAATACCAAAGGCTGAGGACCCCCAAAGCAAAGGAACGGGCAGGGGGCTTCCGGAGACATTCGCAGAATCATGACTGGGATTTCAAAGTGATAGATTCTGCGGATTAGTTCTGGCTAATCTTCATCCTCACTCTGGCACCAGTTGTCCCTCCACAAACACGCCCTAAAAGTCTACACTTGCACTGTTCATGGATTTTTATCAGAGTTTCAAACTTTGGAACACACCAAGCAGGTTTAAGGAGTAAATGAGTTCACGAACATTTAGCTCTCCCTCATTGTTACTACCTACTCCTACCAGAAGTGTTAACATTGTATGACTCAGCCACTGAGTTGCACGCAGCAATTTCAGGGAGACTGAGCCAGACTTGGACAAGAAAGTCACTCACTAGCCAAAGTCTTTCTCTCTGAAGTAGGCTGTCCCTTGCATATAAATGTAGAGTAGACACTTCATAAATATTTGTTGTATACCTCTCTGCTCAGATTTTATGTGACTTTGTGATACTGTTTTGTACTTAAAAACTTTTTTACATATATGTTGGAAAAACTTCCAGAATCTTAAAAGCATGAAGGAATTATAATAGTACTTTAGACTAGCTCTAATTTTAATCTTGGAACAACAGGGACACTTTTGACTAGATTTCGCACAAAGTCCCATTAGTTAAAAAGCTAATATATTGGTCACTTGCCTCTCTTTGTAGTTTGAATCATAAACATGAAGAAAAAGCTGCATAATCATTTTTCTGATCATTTCCCCATTTTCTCTTAAAAATCGGCATTCCTTCCTCCTTTTCATTCCATGTATTAACTTTGTTGGTTTTCTGTGACTTGCTTTTTCTTATTGCGGTAAAATACACATAAAGAATTAACCATTTAAACCATTTTTAAGTGTACAGTTCATAAATATCAAATGCATTCATAGTGTTAGGCAAATATTACCACCATCCATCTCCAGAACTCTTCTCATCTTCCAACCTGAAACTTTGTATCCACCAAACAATAACTCTCCCTTTCTCCCTCCCCCCAGCTCCTGGCAACCACCATTCTACTTTCTGTCTCTGTGAATTTCTGTCTGTATGAATAGTCTGTCTCTATGACTGACTAGTCCAGTTACCTCATATAAGTGGGATTATACAAGATTTGACCTTTTAGATCTGGCTTATTTCACTTAACATAATTCCTTCATGGTTCATCTATGTTGTAGCGGGTGTCAGAATTTCTTTTTATGGCTGAATAATACTCCATCATGTTTGTATACCACGTTTTGTTTATTCATTCATGTATCAATGAACATTTGGGTTATTACTGCCTTTGTAATAATATTGCTGTGATCATGGGTGTGCAAATACCTGTTTGAATCCCTACTTCCAATTCTTCTGGATATATACCCAGTGGTGGAATTGGTGGACCACATGGTAATTCTGTTTGAGTTTTTGAGGAGCCACCATAACATTTTCCACAGCAGCTGCATCATTTTACATTCCCAGTAGCAATGCACAAGGGTTCCAGTTGCTCCATATTCATGCCAACATTTGTTTTCTCTTTTCTTTTTTTTAAATAGCATTCCTAATGTGACATGGTGTATCATTGTGGTTTTGATTGCATTTCCTTTATGATTAGTGATATTGAATGTCTTTTCACATGCATGCTGGCTGTTTGTGTATCATCCTTGGAAAAATGCCTGTTCAGCCTTTTGCCCATTTTTTAAGTTGACTGGTTTGTTTCTGCTGTTACATTATAAGAGCTCTTTATATACCCTGGTTGTTAATCCTTTAATACTTCGAGGGATTATTTCCTCCCATTCTGTGTGCTGCCTTTTCACTCTGCTGATGGTGTTTGTTTCGCAAAAGATTTTCATTTTGATGTAATCCAATTTATTTGTTTTTGTTCCTTGTGCTTTTGTATTATATCCAAGAAATTGGTGTCAAAGTTAATGTTGTGAAGCATTTCCTCTGTATTTTCTTCTAAGAGCTTTATAGTTTTAGATTCTGCCTTTAGGTCTCTGATTCATTTTTGAGCCCAATTTGCATATGGTATATGGTAAGGGCCATGAGAATTCTTTTCAGTCTACCAAATCTTAGTTAAGGTGTATGTCAGCCAGTTAAGCAAATGGCACACATATTCATACCTAATGCTCATCATTGCTTATTTTCCTTCCTAGTGTAGGCTTAGGTGTTTCCCAACAGACTGGTGAGAGAAAGCTGAAGCAGCTGGGGAACTAACAGCTCAGGTGGCTTGGCTCAGCTCTTGTAACTAGGATACGGCAATGAGGCAGTGGCTGAGCAGCAAGCATTTTGATGTAAACATGCTTGATGAAATCCCCACAAAAGAACAGCAGAAGCAGATAGCAGTTTAGGCTAAGAAGATAAAAGGGTGTGTGTGTGTGTGTGTATGTACATATATTTGGCAGCAGAGGGAAAGAGAGAGGCTACTCCAAATTAAATGTGGCTGTGAATTGTGGGCTACAGTAAATATTTATTTATTTTTGTTCTAAAATACATTTCTCTTCCATGCTGCTTTAGAGAAACAAAACTGGATGAGCCCACAGTTAGGTGGGCAAACCATGTGTCCAAAAGTTACCCTAATTCTGTTTTATTGTGTACAGAACCTATATGTGCTTACAAATGCAAAATGTGAAGGTCTGCCTAGCCATCGCTTGCAGAATCTTGAGAAAAAACTATCAGGCTGTGTAAGCTGCCTCACCCTCTATCACCAGGACCGGGTGCTGTGCAGGACTTGCTGCTTCCTGATGGCTTGGAGATAACAGTGTCGCACTAAATTCATAGTTGCAGGATTCTCCACATTAATTAGATTCTCCACATTAGAATATGGTATTGGGTGTCCAAATCCCAAATAAATCAGTGTTAGATCTATTAAGACTCTGGCTTTGGGACCTGTGAGAAACAAACTGTGACCCAATCTGCCACCTCTTGGTTTTCCTGGGGACTGGTTTGTGAAGCATTGGCTGTTAGCTGCTATAAGTTCTCATTTTCTCGTTGCATAAAAGGGGACTTGGAGAAAAGGAAATAACTAAAATTTCTGATATAGGGTGGGACAAGCCATTCTTCCTAAAAACAGTTTGCAGGAGTGGTAGACCATATTTCCCTTGAAGCATTAAAGTCATTTCACACTTTATTAACTCAAGGAATACCTAGTATTTCCCTGTAAGACTAGGAATAAATAACTAGTTCAAATCAGGGGCATTTTCACCAGTATGTTAATTTTTCAACTGAAATAATAACTCCCAGTGCACAAAATGAAAGGTATATGTGAGACATGAACAGCGATTATGTCTCCAGTGACAGTCCCATGAGTTTAATATACCCGGAAAATCATATACTTCCTGACACTTGAAACATTTCATACTACTTAAATGCTCTAAGCTCAGTAAAACTCTGGATATATATTTTCTGTCCATTTCCATTCTTTTAACTTAAGTCTGTATGTCATGAATGTCTTTAACTAATATAGCTGTTTTTATATAACTTTTATAGTTTATGTAAATTTCCAACTATGACTGCCTATTTAAATTATAGGGACTGGGAAAACGGTTCACCTTCCCTTCCCTGTTTTTGTTCTCCCTCCCCCTTTTAGTAAATATCTTTCCTCAGAATAGAGCAACTTTTTGTTTTTTTTTCCAAATATCTGAAAATTCTATCTCAAAAAATTATTAATCTGTATTTGAAAACCAGGGATATTAAATGAGAATTTAAGGTGAGAAAAAGATAATTAATAAAAAGCAAAGGCAAAGAAAATGTAAGGAGGAAAGATGTCAAGCGGTAGTGACTTTTGTCTTCCACTAAAACTAGAGGTCTCTGCTTCCCCGTCTTGGGTAGCACACTCCCATGGAAAATGTAAAGATAGGTAAGTGACATTATTGGATTGAGAACCTTGGATTTCATGGACATTTGTGAAACTTCTGTATTACATACAGTATCAGATTAATGTGTGATCTGTTGTCCAGTTCATCAGGACCCACTACTGTGTGGTAGAAAACTGCCAGGAGCAGAGAAATACCAGGGAGAAAAGGATCCCCATCCAGTGCCAGTGTGCATGAGGTCAAGCCCAGCCTCTCAAAATACCTGCACATAAAAGAGCGTTTCGACACGTCCTTCATGACCGGGCACTGTTGTTGGGCCTATTTCCTTGTGGCATAAAACTTCTACCAATGCCTGAGACAACATAATAGAAGCTAAGCATATTGGCCAAGACAAAAAAGTCATTGTAGTTCTACAGCTGCCTGACCAGTGCCTACTTTAACAAGAAGGTGCTGGGGAGGTTAGCATTTGTTTTCAGTATAGGCCACCAATAGTTGGAGCCTTTCCCCAGACACTGCTGATGCCTGAGCTGTGTATTAGAGATGCCAGCTTCCATACAAAGCAGCTGGCCTTCCCATTCTTTAATGGGCTCCTTTCGGTCATGCAGACAGACCACTGGTATACTTGATATAGCTCTTTATACACAGTTCTAGATGCAGGTAAACCACAAAAGTTAAATATAAGTAGATAAGTGGAAACAATGTCCAAAGCAATTTGCTAATAAATTATACATGAAAATAAAATTCTTTTTGTAGCTTTGTCATACCATGTTTCTTATAAAAGATGGTACTTACAACAGATGATGTTTATTCATTGGTTCACACTTCATTCATTCCTTTATTGTATATTCCTTCATTCAGCCCTAGGCACTAGGGATACCAAAGTAAAGGACCCTGCCTTAAGAAGCTTCATATATTGTTTTAATTTTTCTAGTATATTTCAAACAGTGTAGAAGAAAGTAGAAATAGCCTAAAATATCTAAAACCACTTCATAATAGAAAGTGAATTTTACTTTTTCTGTTATTAAAGGACTTTTCTCAGATGGCCTCATTTCTACTAGAGTCCTTTGAAAATGAAGTTGATAAAACATACCACAATATTTAAAAAGACCCAAGATTCTTCTGACCAGTGAACTTACGGTTCTTCCTTTCTTTACCAAGTTTTTATAATAACGAATTAAGATGTTGGATAGTAAGGTTTAACTTTAGCCATGCTTTTGCTAGAAGGACCTGTTCATTAAACTACCATTTTTTGTTTTCACTATATGCAAAATAATAATAAAAAATCTAAACACCACCAGAGGAAAAACAAAGCTATGAGCTAGGAGAACAATGTTTAAACACCTAATGAACAAGAAGAAAATATTTTTTTGGATTAAAGTTTCATTTTAATACTCTTGGTCTCCCACTAGAAAGTTCACTCCCTTTATATTTTTTCTCACTAAGAGTCTGTTATAGTCACATTATCATAAAATAGTGTTGTGATATTTGGAAATATTTTTAACTTCAAAAATAGCCCCACATTCAACTTAAACATTTACAGAAGAAAATAACCTATGGCTTATTTAATGCTGAGAGTATTCTTGGCCAAATGCTATGCCATTGTAATTATCGTCTTTGAGATACGGGTCAATGAAATGCAAGGACATCAGCATTTAACTGGATCTGGTTTTTCTGTGGTAACAGATATTGTTTCATATTCACAACTGAAATGACTAATGTTAACCAAATAAAGTTAGGTCACACCTAAAGCTGAAGCAAATGTTTGACTATGTCACCCTGTTTCACAACTTTTGTAGCAGGACAGGTCATTTGTCATTTTTCTTACAAAGAAACCTATGATATTCTAACATACTACTATTGGACGTACTGCCAGAGGTAAAAAAGAACATATCCTGTGCATCATGTACTAATGAATAAAATGATGTAGTAATAACAGACCAAACATAACTATATAATACTACTTGCAAACTACTAATATGGTTTGAAATTTGGGGAAAAGAATAAGTAGCATTTACACATCATCATAAAGACTACAGAAGTTTATATGTGGGAAAGTTCACTTTGTAATCTGTTTTGGCATTAAGTTCAGGAAACTAAGTGAATGACAACCACCCTTTACACACAAATTAAAAAAAATTTTTAAACCCGTCTATATTTGGATCTCTACCTTATTTGGACTGTCCAGTTTGGGTTTTGTTACGAAAATAAACAGACTCTGTTGTCAAAATGAAATTAAACTAGACAGTATCACCCAGAGTAAAGGCTTCTTTATTAAACTGTAATCCCAAATTTACCACTATGTAATTGTGACTTTCAGTGTAAGCACATGATCACCCTTGTTTTCAGTTTTTCCATCGAGAAAACGGGACTACCCTTTTGCAGAGTACTTTAGATAAGGTCACACAGGAAAGATACAGAGAGATCAGTTTTTTAATAACTTGAATCATACTCTAAATGACATAAGGGACTTGCCCTTTCAAAATTAAAAATATTTTTATAATGAAAATAACCATCAAACTACCAAACTACCAGTTCATATATTTAAATGATGGCCCATAAAGTTTTTCTAATGGTAATTTTAATACCTCAGAGTGAAGAAGCAATGCTTAGAACCTACATTCAATGAGTAGGCACAAAGCAGTGTGGGTATAATAAGAATATAAGACTACCTATAAAAAGAACATGATGGTTTCCACAACTGGACAGATATTTTTAAAAATTCATAATATTTGTAATAGTTACCAAAGGGAAAGGGACTGGGGAAAATGGGCGGGAAGGGAGGGATAAGAGGGAAAAAGGGGCATTACGATTAGCAGATGTAATGTTGGGGGGCACGGGGAGGGCAGTACAACTCAGAGAAGACAAGTAGTGATTCTATAGCATCTCACCACGCTGATGGACAGTGACTGTAATGGGGTTGGTGGGGGGGACCTGATGAAGGGGTAGTTTAATAATCGTAATATTGCACATGTAATTGTAAATTAATGATAAAAAAATGTAAAAAAAATTCATAATATTTGCTTTTTGCATACTCATTAGCTTTAACAATGCATCATTATAACCACACATTTCACATATAAGTGTCTTAAAGTACTTTCCCATATAAATATAGAAGGTAATAGCTGTATGTTCCCTTCCAGGTAGTACTACAAAAATTTGGGAGTAAATCCCCTCAGATTCCTTAACTTTTAAAATTATATTGCCAAACAGAAAATTTGTGATTCTAAACTGTAACTATATAGTTCTCTACAAGAGAACATCCTTGAAAAACAACTACTGTTTTGCCTAAATGAAATAATTAATATTAACAATAGAGGGATATGAGCACTTACTATAGCCAAGTACTTAACTCTAAATGCGTTCTGTGTATTGTCTCATTTAATCTTCACAACATCGTGAGGTATGTTATCACCATTTTATAGATGCCGAGGTTCTAAGTGCCTTGTGTGTGATGGTACTTGTTTCTCAAGTGGCAGAGCCAGGAATGAAGACAGGCAGTCTGACTCGAGAGCCCAAGAGCAAAACCACTGCCCTCACTGCCTCACTCTAGTCCTATCTTCTCCCTTCTAGTCCTTAAATATTTCCATTTAAGAATTCAGTAGATTTTTAAGCCTAAAAATTAGATTTGAACACGTTAGCTACTTTATTGTAAAGGGCCAGACATAGGCTATGAAACAGTTTGCAAACTCCAAAAGCACAGAAGAGGTGCGGTGGGAGAAAGGAATGGTTTCCCAGCCGTCCTGTGGGGCTGTGTGACTGTGTTTGAGTTTCCTTTAACTATACCAACCAACGTCTATTTCACACTGACAGTGGCTCTATTCTGTTAATGCTGGCTTTAATTAACACTGCTGTCCCTAAGCAGAGAGAACGACAGAGCACCATGGTAGAGAGAGTGGGGTCTCTGTCATCAGTGCAGCTTCGATTCTGAGTGCTCTTGGACAACTTATTCTCTCTGAGCCTCAAGCGTCTGATCTTTAAAAGGGAGAAATAATGCCAACATTTATCAGACCCTCACTATATGCTTGGTTTTGTTCTAAGCACTTGGCATGTATTACCTTGTTTATTCCTCACAGTGGCGCCTTGGGTAATTATTGCCACCAGTCTCACTTTGCCGATGAAGGTGGTGAGGAAGCCAGATGTTAAATGACTCACCACCACCAGCCACTCTACAGTTTAGGGGCTAGGGCTCAGGCCCGGGAAATCTGATCCTCAGGCAGGGGTCTTTTGCTGCTAAGGGCCAGAAAGTAAATAGTTAAGGTTTTGCTCTGCAGCAGCTCATCTCTGCCACTGTAGCCTGAGAGCAGCCACAGACAGGACTCGAAGAAACGGGCGTGTCTGTCCCAACAAAACTTTGTTAAAATAGCCACAGGGTTGAATTTGGCCTATTTGCTGATCTGCTGCTCTAGAACCCACATTTTAAACTTCAGTTCATAGGGATGTCATGAAAAATAAGTAACTTTCTTCAGGTGTCTTGCACATTTATGATAAGTGCTCAAGAAAAGTTTGTAATTAACTCGGGAGTATACTTTACTGGTATACTTTACTAAACCAGTGCTGTAGCTTTGACAGTCAGTGAAGTGTTCGTTGAAAGAGTGTATATGACATCCTATGGTTAAATAATCTATGTGGCAACCCATCTTCGTTCATGGTGTTCGCGCTGCACTCTCTCCTCTCCCTCCTCCTTTGCCCACCCTTGGTAGATCAGGAACCTCAAGAAGCGTACATCAGTCACCACTCTATCCCCATACACCTACCATGGCCTGGCACCTGCCAGGTGTTTAGTCAACATTTGAATGAATGAACAAATGAATACATACACAAGTAATGTTTGACCGTCTATTCCATCAGATTGTTGCCTTTTGTGTAAGGGATAGAGGTGTTGATTTTAATGCCAGTGAGTTGACTGTATTCCAGGAACACATTTTTAGTGATTGTTCTTTGTATGTTTCTAAAAAACAACTCTGAATCTCAATAAGGCTTTCTTCATTATTAAAGAAACCATCAGTGACATTTGAGAAAGGTCCAAGTCTTCAAAATCAGAATGTCAGCAGTCTTCATGTGCCCGTGAAGCACAGGGGGCTGAGTTGAAATGAGGCACTTCAACAGCTTAGCAGATCCTTAGCCTGATTTCAAAAGTGGTGTGTGTGTGACCCAGGCCTATCATTTTGCCTGTGATGACACATCGATTTGACAGCAAAGTCAGTCTGATGGGGTTTTGTGTTGGTAGTTGTTTGTTTTGAAAAATTAAGCTGGTAGGCTTTCAACCAAATTAAATGAATAGCTTGGTATCAAAGAGACACAACCTTGGATGTCTGAAAAATACTGTACATTTCTCAGTCTTGACAGCCTTGACTGTAAGAGCCAGATCAAGACACCCAAGCCATGCTGAGGGTGGAGAGTATGAAATACCAACTTCTTCTCCTTCTGCTTAATTAGTATCTGCTGAGTCCAAGTATGTAATCTGCTTATGGCTCCAAGATAGACTTGATCAGTAATTCTCAACAGGGAGCAGTTCTGCCCCCCAGGAGACATTTTTGGCTGTCACACATGGTGAGGTGCTGGGCAGCTAGTGAGTAGAGGGCAGGGATGCTGTGAAACCTTGTACAGTGCACAGGACAGCCCCTGACATCAAAGAATTATCACACCTAAAATGTCACTAGGGAATGAGGGGGAGAAACTTGGGATTAAGTGATACCTAAGGTCCCTCTGCAGCTCAAATTCTGGGATTTTATGAAATTACTTCATGTGAAATAATTTTATAAATTACAAAACACTATTCAAGCTACTATTTAGCCTTTTGAGAAAAAGTATTTAAAGGGAACTGGAGAACAGATTCTTAATGGGTATTTGGGTGCTACGAAACTAGAAAATTCCCCTACCCCACCCCTTGTGGGTGGGTGGCTCTTCCTCTCTGTTGGTATAAAGCCAGTATTCCTGGGAACCCACAGCAAAATGCCTCATTTTCAGGGATGTGTTGGGCTTCCAGTAAATTCCAAGTATTCTGCTTCCATTTTAAGCAGAACTCCTTGTACACTTTCAAACTCTGAAGAAACAGAAATGTCCTGTGCCAGAGGGTGGCCTGGTGGTGGGAGTGTCCTCTCTGCTGTTGACTCTCATGGGTGGTGGTGACGCGGCACAGGGCAATAAGATAACCGCCCAGGAAGAGGCCAGATCTTAGAAACTGCAGAAACTGTTCTTTGATTTTTTTCCCCTGATTTGTGGCATTAAATATCATTTAATCCTGGAACCAAATCTCTGAAATGGGTGCGATCACTAGAACCATTTTAGAGCTGTGGACATAGGCTGAGGTGAAGTGCTTCATATGAACTAGTAACTGGCACAGTCATGAGATTTGAACTCATAGGTCTTTGACTCTGAAGTCTTTGCTCTTAACCCGTGTGGTATTTTATTATGTCTGTACATTGTGTATGCTGGGTCATGCCTAAGAAGTGACTCTTAATAAAGACAAAAATTTTATGGTATAAATAAGGGATATCAAAATAGAAATCTAACCACACAGCGATAGAATTGCCTCTTGGCTAAATACATTCTAAAACCTTCCACTGAACTAAATTCCAGCTAGTGCTGGAAGACACTGCTTTCCACTGTATGTTATCTTCAAATTGCAGTGTGTTTGTTGGTCAGCAAATAAAACTCTCCCAAGAATTCTAAATTGCATATTAATCTCACACACATACACACACACACACAAACACACTCCTAGAGCTGTGAACCAAAGTTAACCAATAGTTTGGATAATTCTAGAGTAAACTCATGCCTGTTTTTGATCCTAGGTTAAGATTGGTCGGTAAACACTGGGAATACAGTGGTATCCCTTGCTCTCTAAAATGTCTCCGTTCAAAGTTATAATCTTACTGAAGGGTACTCTGCACCAGCGCTAAGAAAGGAATTCAAAACCTTGATGATACCTACTTTAAGTCTGAGTTAACCCTGAAATTTTATTTTACCCCCACAAGGTCAAACTCAATCTGAAACAAAGACAACAAAGATTCTAGCTAATACAGTATTTCAGAATAATAGTAGCTTGAACCGAAAGAGTATTTTCCTCTTTGTTTAATATGCCAAACTGTGAATAAATTGATTTGTTTCAAATATATTTCAACATTTGTGAGCTAGTAGCCTTGGGTGAAGACTCATGCATTTTTAGTGTGTGCAAGGAGGCTGTGTGTTGGGAGGGTCCTGCCTCAAGGGGTTTGGCATTCATGTGGATGACTGAACCTTTTGCATCCAGTGCAGCAAGTCTCTTCAGGTTCTTTCTGGAAGAGCCTCTGTAGACTGCTACAGCCAAGGGTTAGGAGAGAACAGGCTCACACTTGGACAGCTGAGCCACATCAGCAGTGGAGAATCATACTGCCAGACAGCTTACCTGCTATGAATGGAATCTGGGAAACTCTAGTATGCCAGTCTACACCAGAATTCACAGTTTAAGTTTCTCAAACTGACTGGTATAATGTTGGCTGGAATAACCTCTTGCTTGTTTCCCTGTAAACACAAGAATCCTACCTGGGGCAAGATTCTAACTTCAAGTTCAAGTAGCCTTTTTTTAAGTTCAGATTTCTTACGCTAACAATCTTTGAGCACTTAGTGGTAGGTTCTGTTCTAGGAACTCTTGTCCTGGGTAGAGGGGTTCCCCTCTGGGAAAGTGCACTATGAATTCAGTTAGACTGAATAACAACAACAGAACATTGCAATTAAAAAGGGGCTCATACCAAGCTTTATTCTCATGGCAGTAGGTCAAGCGCTAGACTCCCATCTGCCAGTCACAGTCTCTGCCCCAGGCGCTGCCTCTGCTGGTGGCTCCATGCCCCTCCCTCCCACTTCCCTCTGCCCTTCTCTCTTGGCTCTCTGCTCCCCAGCACTGGGCCCCAAGGCTTCTCTTTTTAAAGCAATGCTGTAAATAGTTTACTGCCAAGGGGTATGTAGGCAGGCTAAGTATTACCTCATCACATGTGTACATTTAACTTGGAAAAGATCAGGTGAGAATCCTGGCCATAAAATTACCATTTTCCCTAAAAGAGCTTTACATGGATCATTTCCTTTTCACCACAGCCCTATGATAAGAATCACTTAAGGGGCAGCTGTGGTACAGAATTAAGCCAGACTGTCAGGGTTTGAGTACTAGCTCTGATGCTCATGAACTCAGAATCTGTTTAATCTCTCAATGCCTCAGTTTCCTTATCTGTAAAGTAGAAATCCTAATAATATCCCATATAGATATTGTGAGCATTGGAGTGAGTTAATATGTGTAAGAGCTTAACACATTGCCTGGCACATAATAGGCATCTAATAAATGTAGCTATTATTGTTACCATTTTAAAGATGAGAATATTAAGGTTTAAAGAGGTTACGTGGCTTCTTTAAGGTTCCCATCTAGTAAGTAGAAAGGTTAGGACCAAGGTCTCTGACTCCAGAGACTATGCATTTATTCAAAATGCTAAGTGGCCAACTCAGACTATACAATCCATTTAAAAATTGTCATGTTGAATGGATGAAATTGGATAATTCTGTGCCATTTATCCAGGTTTTTTTGGGGGTGGTTTTACTTACAGACAGGATAAAATTTATGAAGTCTACTTGTTACTCATTGTGTCCATATCTCTACAACAATATTATTGTCCTTCAAACAATAGCATTTCTTTATTCAAGGATGAAAGTAGAGCATAGGGAACATAGTAATAATGCAATAACTTTGTGTGGTGACAGATGGTAACTATGCTTATCATGCTGAGCATTTCATAATGCATATAACTGTCAAATCAATATGTTGTTCACATAAAACTAACAAAAAAAAGTAGTATTCCACCCCTCCTCAGACATCCTCTGCCAAACACACACACACCCACACACACGCTCCAACCTTTCTAAAGAGAGTATTCTAAATGAATTTTAAAGCACATTTCTGAATGTGGTTACGCATTTAACTTGGAAAACTAGAGCCTTATTAGAAACCAATTGTTAATACTGAAGTGTAGCACTTTTGAAGCAGTTTCTGGTTATCAAGCACAAGTACAAAATACCTTAATTTCCAACTCTAGTATCTGTATTTGAAGCATATTTCTTTAGCTCCATTAACTCCAACCGAAGCTCCATGAGGATAAGGGCCACCAGTATCTGGCACACAGCAGGTGCTTAAAAAATATTTGCAGAATGAATGGACACAAACTTTTCTGTGTTTGTGCCTCTTTTAAAATCTTAAGAAGTTATTGTTCATATGTAAGTGTTAGGAGCAGAGCCAACAGCCTTCACCAGATATCTCCCAGTTCTCATAAATTGGCCCAAGCAGTTAAATTGTAAATAGCTCACAGCAGGGGGAGAATAAGCAGCTCAAGAAGACTTTCTTTAAAATACATAAGAATTTAAAAATTGGTCCTGAGATTAAGTCATTGCTCAGCATAGGAAACAGGAAAAAGTGACTGTAATACTTAGCAAAGGAATCAGTCATTTAGTTTCAGCGATGTTCTCTGCACGTCAACTAGAGCAGAGGTTGGCAAATTTTTTCTATACCTGGCCAGAAAGTAAATATTTTAGATTTCTCAGGCTATCCAATCTCTATCTGACCTATTCAACTCTGCCATTGTAGTGCAAAAGCAGCCATAAGCAGTGTTTTCTTTTTTAAAAAAAAAGGTGTGTCTGTGTTCTGATAAACTTGATAAAAACAAATGATAGGCTTCATTTGGCCCATGCTATAGTTTGTCAAGCCCTAGTCTAAAGCATGTTTAGTTGTAATAAGTTAAAGTATTCTGTTTCATCTCTGAGAGAAGGGTCATATTAGGTGTATAATTCCCTTTTATAAGGCATTAAATAAGTCATGTATCTTTTATATATCTAAGCCTTTAGTCTTGAGAACTCATTGAGGAGCAGACCACATCATTTATTTAACAGTGGCATATTGGACATGAAGATTAGGAGAATGGAGTTTGTAGATGATAAGGTTTTCTTGAATATGTTAAACTATCTCAATGTACCATTTTTTAATGGCCTCGAATGAAATCCTAATTCTGTGGAATATTATTTTTGTCCTTTTTGCATATCTGAGCCTTCTCATTTTTTTAAAATGTGGTAAAATACATGACAAAATTAACCATTTTAACTATTTTTAAGTATCCAGTTCAGTGGTACTAAGTACATCTATATTGTGCAACCATCACTATCATCCATCTCTAGAACATTCTCATTGTCCCTAACTGTAAATAGTAACTCTCCCTTCTCCCTTTTCCAACTCCTGGCAACCACCATTCTACTTTCCATCACTATGAATTTGACAATTCTAGGTACTCCATATAGTAGAATCATACAGTATTTGTCCATTTGTGACTGCCTGTTTCACTTAGTGTAATATCTTCATGGCTCATCCATGTTGTAGCATGTGTCAGAATTTCCTTCCTTTTTAAAGGCTGAATAATATTCTTTTGAGTATACCTACCACCTTTTGTTTGTCCATGTATCAAATGGACATTTGTGTTGCTTCCCTCTTTTGGCTATTGTGATTAATACTGTTATGATCATGGATGTACAAATACCTGTTTGATTCCCTGTTTTCAATTCTTCTGGGTATATACCCAGTAGTAGAATTGGTTAATCATATGACAATTCTATGCTGAAGTTTTTGAGAAACCACCCTACTGTTTTCCATAGAAGCTGCATCATTTTACATTCCCAGCAACAATGTACAAGGGTTCTAATTTCCCCATATTCTCACAAGCACTTACTTCGTATTTTTATAATAGCTATGCTATTTTGGGAGAATTGGTTGGTCTTATGATAATTCTGTTTACGTTTCTGAGAAACCACTATACTGTTTTCCGTAGAAGCGGCACCATTTTACATTCCCAGCAACAATGCACAAGGGTTCTAATTTCCTCACCTTATGTTTTAATAATAGCCATGCTAATGGGTGTGGAGTGGTAGGTAGCTCACTGCTCTTCTCACTTGTTTTTAGGTCAATGTTTGTAGTTAGTGTGAAAGGTAGTTCATTTAGATACTATATTAAGCAATGTCTGGTGCAAATTAGATTTCTATATGCGTATGTGTGTGTTTGTACCTTATTTCTCTAGCTCAAAAATTATGTAAGATGGCTTCCAGGAACATGTAAATAATAAGGTGAATAATAAAATAGCTAAATTCATGGCATTGGGTATATAGAAGACTAAAAAAATGAAACTGTAGTCAAAATTAGATGAACTTGAGAGTATGTTATATCCTATAGATTTACTAAAACTTAAGTGATAAATTCAATCCTGAACTTCCTAGTGGCCAAAGAAAAAAGGGAAAGAGGGTCAGAAACATGATTCTTTTATTCCAGAGGGTAAAAGCTCAGGGCTTTTCTTGGCTCATAGATATAAGAAATAAGCTATGGCTATTTTTAAAAAGATGATTGCCTTGCTGACACCAGCTGATTTCAGACTGAAAGCAAATAGAATTTTTGATGAGATTAATGAGGCTGGAACTTGGAATGACTCCCACAGCCTGACTGTTGTAACCCTTTTTGTGTAAAATGGTAGTTTCAGAGTACAATTAGAAAAACAAAAAGTCAACTCCACAGAGTTGGGCTTTAGTCAATGTTTTATGTAGTCCAACGTGTAAGATCTTGAATTGCCTCATGCATATTTGCATATATACCTGGCACTTCCTTCCCAGTCACAGGTTATAAACTCATGTGTGTTTATACAGATAGTCTTCCTAAGAGTATATCCTTATCTTCCTTTTGGAAGGAGGGGAAGATCTTCATGTTCAAATCTGATATTGAAGTTTCTGTTTCAACATGAAACTACAGGAACTAATGTATCATTTTCAAATTTATACTAGGAAAAAAACTTCATAACTGGATATGTTTCAAATCAGTTTTCAAGCACTTGAAGCACAAAGAAAATAAAAAATAAGAATAGAAGCTATATCAAACAGATATTTTTAAAGAACTGACAAAGTGTCAAAAGTACTCCAAAATCGAAAGAATTGGTCTGAAGTTTTACCCAGAAGTTTGGATGTAAAATAATAACAACTGATATTTCTTGAGCATTTACAACATCCACGGCACAATTCAAAGTGCTTTATATGCATTAACTCACTCACTGTTCTAAACTTAGTAATGCCAATACTATCACCATCATTTCCATTTTATAGAGAGGAAAACTGAGGCAAGGAGCAGCCAAGTACTCTTGTTTCAAGCCATACAACGAGGGGATGTTAGAGCTAGGGCCCATGCACACTGGCTGCAGTGGTCACTCACCCACTAACCATAGCCTTCCCCTTTGAGGTTCTAGCAAATGAACCAAGGAAGTACTGGTTTGGCCAGCTAGCAAACAAACCTTGCAGATTTCTTTTGTGTCACTATAATTTCTTTTGGTTTGTTTTTTTTCTCTAGATGATCAAACTCCCTTAATTGTCCTTGAAATGTCCCTTAATATTCTTATATGCAATTACAAGTGCTAAATTTTTTAAAAATGATGCTCCAGGTTCAAGTTGCATGATGAAACCATTAAAAATTATGTTTTTTCAAAAGAGTTTTAAGAATATGAAGGAATGCTTATAAAATGAAATAAAGCAGTGGGATGTAAATATGTTGGAAGCCAAGCGCCACCATCTCTCCCACCCCAGCCCCCTCTTCCAGGATAGATGGGAAAGTTTAATTGTGGCTATCACTGGGTAGAAATGTTCAGAATGATTTCTTATTTTTCTTTTTCCATAAAATTTACTTGAATCCAAAAATGAAATAAACTTCATTTTTCAAAAAGCCAATCAGAGCCATTCCTTACAAAAGCATAGTGTGAAGCTCCTAGTGATAATCTTATTGTATAATTTCAACTTATTTCCACATAGCCTAATGCTGTATGAATGAAGATATCAGTTTGAATTTGCACTATTATATGTGACTATTTAGGTTTATTGAAATTAAATAAAATGCAAAATTCAGTTCAACAGTCATACCAACCCCATGTAGTCACAAGTGGCTAGTGACAGCTTTTCCATCATCACAAAAAGTTTTGTTGGACACCACTAGTTTAAAAGAAAGAACACAATCTAGAGCCATGTGACTTGGAATCTTGTCCAGATACAAGCTGATACTTGCTGTATGAAATGGGCAGTTTACTCAACCTCTCTGAGCCTATTTCCCTATAAACAAGTTGGGACTAATGATAATACCACTAGCCATGTAAGATTAAAAAGATCAAGTAAGATAATGCATGTGACAGTTCTCTGAATACTACAGTGTGGCTTACCAGGTGTTTCACAAATCCCTCAGTTTGAACTTAATCTAGCTCTTTGTAGATTGATTCCAAATCCATGAATGGTTCATACCAAGAATTTTACCTGAATGACACCATAAAAATCAGACTTACCAGCTCTTACCACAGTTCCTAGGCCAAGTCCTTGGCAATGTGGATTTTCCATTTCTTTCCTGTAAAAAGCTTCAATGCACAGCTGTGTTTCTATCTGTGTAATAACATCTCAGTTTTCCTTAACAAGTAAATGTATTGCTCTATTTCCACTCCTAAATGAAAAAGACTGTCTTAAAAAAGAGGTTTTGTCTGCCAAAGATATAAATGGAGTAAAATGCTGTAACTAAAAGAAAGTAATCGAGTTGACAGTGCAAGAATTAAGCAAAAGATGTCATTTACTGCAAGAATGTGAGGTTTTCACTGACAACTGAAACAAGTTCTCAATGCTTCAAAGCTGTTGAGGTACTGATTAAGCGGAAGTACCTATTCATTCTGACTTTTTTTTACTAGTTACTTCTGGTTTTTCCTGCAAAACAACTTGACTAATGTAGACTATTTTAGAGCTGCTGCATTTCCAAAGGCTCCATCTTTTTTCGTATTTACCCACCTGATAGTTACGCGTGAGACTTGTATGCACGGGCTCAACTCGGCACAGATTCCGCACTCACCTTACATCTGCCTCCCTCAGGTTTCCTCCAGCCCTGGATGCCTTTGACATGACCGCAGAGGATTCCACCGCAGCCATGAGCAACGACTCGGCCTCCGCGTCCTCCGCCAAGGTGCCCGAGGGCGTGGCCGGCGCCCCCAACGAGGCGGCCTTGCTGGCGCTGATGGAGCGCACGGGCTACAGCATGGTGCAGGAGAACGGGCAGCGCAAGTACGGTGGTCCACCGCCGGGCTGGGAGGGCCCGCACCCGCAGCGCGGCTGCGAGGTCTTTGTAGGCAAGATCCCACGCGACGTGTACGAGGACGAGCTGGTGCCCGTGTTCGAGGCAGTGGGCCGCATCTACGAGCTGCGCCTCATGATGGACTTCGATGGCAAGAACCGCGGCTACGCCTTCGTCATGTACTGCCACAAGAACGAGGCCAAGCGCGCTGTGCGCGAGCTCAACAACTACGAGATCCGCCCAGGCCGCCTGCTCGGCGTGTGCTGCAGCGTCGACAATTGCCGCCTCTTCATCGGCGGTATCCCCAAAATGAAGAAGCGCGAGGAGATCCTGGAGGAGATCGCCAAGGTCACCGAGGGCGTGCTCGATGTGATCGTCTATGCTAGCGCCGCCGACAAGATGAAGAACCGTGGCTTCGCCTTTGTGGAGTACGAGAGCCACCGTGCCGCCGCCATGGCGCGCCGCAAGCTCATGCCTGGCCGCATCCAGCTGTGGGGCCACCAGATCGCCGTGGACTGGGCTGAGCCCGAGATCGACGTGGATGAGGATGTGATGGAGACTGTGAAGATCCTCTACGTGAGGAACCTCATGATCGAGACCACGGAGGATACCATCAAGAAGAGCTTCGGCCAGTTCAACCCAGGCTGTGTGGAGCGCGTCAAGAAGATCCGCGACTACGCCTTTGTGCACTTCGCCAGCCGCGAGGATGCCGTACATGCCATGAACAACCTCAACGGCACCGAGCTGGAGGGCTCGTGCCTCGAGGTAACGCTGGCCAAGCCGGTGGACAAGGAGCAGTACTCCCGCTACCAGAAGGCAGCCAAGGGAGGCGGTGCGGCGGAGACAGCAGTGGTACAGCAGCCCAGCTATGTGTACTCTTGCGACCCCTACACTCTGGCCTACTACGGGTACCCCTACAATGCGCTCATCGGGCCCAACAGGGACTACTTTGTGAAAGGTTAGTGGGGCACTGTTCTCCTGGGTGGGCCCCGAGAGCCGTGTCCACTAGGCAAGCAGCGTTAGGGGTGTTGTGGCTGCCGTTTACTGAGCTGGTCAGTGCACACGCACGAGCACACACACACACACACACACACACACACACACACACACACACACACACACACACACACACACGTTTACGCTTAGCTTGGTTTGGACGTTGGTTTTAGGTCCTGTTCTTCACTGGTATTTAAGACAGTAACTTTTGTAGCATGGAGAGAAATGTAGATCATATGTGTGGCATAGGCGGTAAAAACCTGGGAGCATCCAGGGTCTTGCACACTGCCTTTCCAGGGCATATCCAGTTTCGGGGCTAATCCACCAGTCTCCCGGTACCTAGGTTAAAACTTACAAGTGAAAGTAAATCTTTAGAATGTTGGGGACTAGGAGGCACACTGTGGTTGTTTTAAATAATTGGCTAGGGTATAATGAAATCAAGCATTACCCTGGGAAAACAAATACGTAGGTTCTGAGTCGTGCTCTCCAGTTAACTGGCTCTGTGACTTTAGTCTATCCCTTTAACTGCTCTAGGCCTATTTTCTCACACACAGAATGAGGAAGGTGAATCAGCAGATCCCCTTTCAGGTGTAACTTTTTTATAGTCTGTGACTGCTTTTCTTTATTGAAGCCGCAATTGCAGTCCTAGGAACTCACCCTGCAAAATTCATCTCTTGCCTTAAGCAGTCATACTTAGGATGCAAATCTAGGCTGGAACAGAATGTTTATAGCATCTTGTCAGCATATCAGAGAGCAAAGGTGTAGCACTGGCAACTTCGATTCAGGGCACACATGTAAAGGCCAAGAACCTTGAGTTAAGGTCTGCCTCCTGTACTGTCACTGTTGATTGCTCACCATTTTTTGTGTTGTTCTTATAAGCAGGCAGCGTAAGGGGCCGGGGTCGAGGTGCGGCTGGCAACAGAGCCCCGGGGCCCAGGGGTTCCTACCTCGGGGGATATTCTGCTGGCCGTGGTATATATAGCCGATACCATGAAGGGAAAGGAAAGCAGCAAGAAAAAGGATACGAACTTGTACCGAATTTGGAAATCTCTGCTGTCAATCCAGTTGCCATTAAACCCGGCACAGGTCAGTATCAACTTTGAAGTGACCCCGAGGTTTCCTTGGGCTCCTCATCTGCACATGGTTCTTCTTCTCATAGGCAGCCACAGATTAGGCAAAGAATGTGGCCTCCTAGGCCTTCTTACCTGGAATTTAGGGGGATGGCCTGGTTTAAACCACATTTAAGTAAAACTTTCCCACAGTGAGTTTTTCAAATGGGTGTCACCAGTTAGCATTTTTCTCAATCTATGACTGAGTAGTCAGAATTGAGGTAGGGGGTTGGTTTGGGGAGGGAAATGAAAGGATATGAGGCTCTTCTATATCTTCTACCAGTTAAAAACTGTCTTTTCTTATTGAAGCCTATTTCTGTTCCAGCCATTAGAAGCCAGAGGGTGCAGGTTATTGTCAGTTCTTAGGGTTGTTGGGAAAGGTAGAAAATTACCCTTAAGGTTCAAAAAAGCACTACATTTCATGGTCTTAACCAACCAGAATGCCTGGGAATAAGGCAGTGGTGAAAGTTTTTGCAACTGCTAATTCCCTGGATTCTAATTTCCAGCACTCATTTCCTCCCCTTGCTGGATCAGTAGATCCGGGGAAGGAGCACTGAAGTGACTTAAGCCAGAGACCTTGAACTTTGCTTTTACCTCCAGGCTTCACATAACATTTGCCAATGTTGTTAGTGCCCCTTGGTCACCTAACCTGAATTAGGTCTTCTTTCTGATCCTAACCTGTAAGGAACTGAAACAGGCATCCAAACACATGGCACATTGAGTTGTGGGGAATCAGTGATACTTCTTTCGACCTCGTCCTGGTTTCACAGAGGGTAGATTCGAAGAGCTCGTCAATGGAATCCTCACTTTGACGCTCAGCTACTCTGATTTCTTCTCCTACCCCTAGCTAAAAGAGAGTCAGGGAATCTGTGCATTCAGGGCATCGGTTTGCATTGGCCACAAACAGCTTAAAAAGCATTCTCCCAGCAGAGCTTGCTTTCAAAGTGACTCAGTGCTGATTTTTTTTTGCCTATGGAAAAACTTTGGCGATTTTCTATAGTTAAGTGACTCCTTAGACTGGATTTCCTTATAAATGCCGCTGTTGCCGTAAGCAGTGTAAAACTGGTGTCTCTCTGTAATTCTATGAAACACAGCATGGTTGTGGGAGTTGTTACTTCTGCTTGTTGGAAAAGGGACTCCTGTTGGCAAATTGCAGTAGCTTAAGATTTAACTAAAGAAGAGGACTCTCCAACAATCTTTAAGTGTATGGTCATGTCCTGGGGTCTGAGATAGAAATTCCTATGGGCTAATAGCCAGAACAACCCAGTGTACTTAGTATAACCTTACTTAGTATAACCCTCTCTGGGCCCTATTTCTGATTCATCCAGAAAGTAGAACTTTGTTTTTAGGAGAAGCACCAGGAGGTGGTGAAGTATCTGGGCACAAGACCATATGGTTGGAAAGGCAGATAAAATAAAAGCTTTAAATAAGGTTTTCAGTACATTTTATTGGATCATTGTGCCATTGGTTAGCCTACAGTCTAATCTTGTCTCGTTACCTTATAGCAAGTCAGCTTTTATTGGCATGAATATACCTACTGTTGGAAAAAAACATAAAAGAAAGGATACTTGGTGTATGCATTTCATATTCAACTTATCTTTTCAACACACATACACAATACTTACTCACAAACTCCCCCAAATCTTGGCTACTCTTTTTTCCTTTTTACTTCTTTCTGTCATATATTGACAGTAACTGTTATCTGTTTGAATCTCTGGTTGAAATGAGTCCTTTGGACTTTACTCACACAAACACATCTTTGAATTGGCAGGTCCCATCAAAAAACCAGTCACTCGGCTGCTTCGCTGTTATGAGTGGACATTAGTGGAAATTAGGGAATTTTTCATTTTTTATTATGTACTTTTCCTTAATCACTAATGCTGAAATCTGAAATTCGGAGTGGGGAAGATGTACACAGACCTCTGAGTTCTCAGAATGAAACCCTCAACAGCACCTGCTTCTTAAAACATGAGATGAAAAGGGCGGTAGGTGGGGCCATGGCAGGGGTGGGCATAGGAAGTGGGCAGGCTCACACTCCACCACTCCACACTCCGCACTCTGGGGGCCTGGGGCCTCTGTTCTCACTTCTTAGTCTGAGCCTGTTTTTGCAGAATTAGAAGACCTATTTTTGCGCTGTAGGACATCGAGAGCAAGATTCAAAATGAGATTTTTCTGAAGAAGCAGTTGGAAATGTTAGTACAGAAACCTAATATGATTTCCTTCCATGATGATCTGCTGGGAGACTCCATCTCTACCCACATGGTTCCTTTTGAAAGACAAGCAGGAGGGCCCCTGCCGCCTCCCCTCTCCTCCTCCTGCATAGCACCTTGTTGTTGCTTGTATGGAGAGACCATTTGTTAGCAGAAAGGCCTGTGACTGCTAAGCTTGGATTTAAAAAATATCACCAAGAAAGTGATGGACCTTGTTCAGTGGCTGAAAATATTTAACCCATGTTTCCCTCTCCTTCTCCTGCAGTGGCCATCCCTGCCATCGGGGCCCAGTATTCTGTGTTTCAGGCAGCTCCCCCTCCTAAAATGATTGAAGATGGCAAAATCCACACAATGGAGCACATGATCAGCCCCATCGCGGTGCAGCCAGACCCGGCCAGCGCTGCTGCAGCTGCAGCCGCAGCCGCCGCCGTCATTCCCACTGTGTCCACGCCACCACCTTTCCAGGTAGAGTCCCTGCGGTGGTCTGCAATTTGTGTGTGAGACCTCTCTTACCATGGAGTCATTTCATATTCAGTGGGAGAGTTTGCTGTGTGCCTAGCTGTCTGTTACAACTCTGGGATTGGGTGACCAAAAATTTTTAATATAAATGATGACAGGAGAGAAACACTTGAAACAGTAATTATGCTACCCTAATACTATCACTGTATTAAAGATGGGAAGCGATATGCAAAAGTGACATGTGATTTCTGACAGTGTCATAATATTGCAAGTACTTGTTCTTTTTTTTTTTCTTAACGACACTGGATATTTTTTAACTCATGTTCTTATTGTTAAGAGGCTGACACACAAAGTCCAGGGAAATAGTTCACCTTTTCATATTGCAGTTTGCAGTTCCATGAAGTTTTACCTAGCCTTGGAAATCATCTCTCTCATACTTCTCTTTGCCTGATGATTACTTAGCTTATGACTGCTGGTATGTTCTAGTCCCCCAATTAAAATGAAGCTCCTCCAGATGAAGAGCTACAGCTTATATTTCTTTTTCACTTCAGTGCATGACATGTAGACATAGGGAATACCCATCATTCATCTGAACAGAAAACAAATCTTGTTAAAGCTATTCTTTATGAGGCAGTGAATCTCTTACACCTTATTAATAAACAAGCACAAATACTCAGGCTCAGGGACTCTTTTCTAGCTGGATATGAATTATATTAAGCACATAGGGAATGTGTTTAAAAAACAGAACATTCCAGTCCAGGAGAACGAGGCTGGGGTTCTAGAATTCACATTTTTTACTAGCTCCTCAGTAATGCTGAAACAGAGCCAAGCTGTAAACCCTACAGCAGGGTGCTGTTCACTTGGCTTTTGCCCCCCTTGGGTGCCAGTCTTGAAAGGGTGGCCCTGGTTGAAGGTTATTCATCTATCAACAGGTCATCAAGTACTCTTTAACTTGAAACTTTCTAAAGCCAAAATAAGGAATAGGTTGTAAATGACACACACTGTAGAATGATAACTAAGTGTAGCTATTATGTGTGGACTGTGTAAATATCTACAGTAACCTACAAGCAATACTTTGCAGAATTCTGGTAATAATTTATAATTTCTCTTTATGAAGAAACTCATGAACTTTTATCTTTGGTGTGTAAGTGTCAGTTATAGACGGGCCCAAATTCTAGGCCTCATAATCATGTTCTAGGTCACAGACTGTTTCTGTCTTATATCAGTCTGCACTGGATGTTGCCATCAGTTTTGTTATTCAAGGTCTTTGCTTATGAATTTTTTTAATCTACGGTCATTATCAATCAGTTGATTCCTATGGAGATTTTATCCACCCTTACTTAATTTTTAACCCAGGAATGGTTTCTTTGCATGTGTGTGGCCTTGGTGCTCAAATCTAAGTTCTCTGTGTCTTGCTTCTGAGTTCCTTGACCCAGGTTCTCTGACACATTCAGTCCTCTGCCTCTTCTTTAATCTCTGCCAAATTGCAGCAGAGGAAGGAGCATTTTAAGCACTACTGTTTGGGAATTAGAACACCTTTCTGAGTAGAATCACATTGGAAATCAGTTCCCAGCATGGCTTCCAGAACCTCCCTCTGGAGCACCTTCTGTCATTTTCCTCTGTCTTGCAGGTACTCAGGGATGTTCCTGTTTTGCATTTTACATCCAAACTTTCAGATAGCCTTTACAAGTAATAAAAAAAAATGACTACAGGTATAGTCAATCACTTTTTCAAATTGATTTCTCAAAATGTTGCTAATCTTCACAATAAATCTGTGGTAAAGGAAAACAATTCCTCCCCTTCCCCAAATCCCTACCCCATCTCACCCACCTGAGCCCAAGTGTTGGGCTGGACTCTAGCACATGGAAAGGTTTCCTAGATGTTACCTTCCCTGCCACTTCCTCCCTTTGTGCATATGTCATTATAGAAATGTCCGCACATATATATAATTTGGAAAAGATTGCATTTTGCTGGGATCTACAGTCTTCTCAGTCCTGAAGTTTCTCTCCTTAGTTGTAGTCTGCAAAGTCACACACTGCATTGCTTAAAAGCTCTATCACCTTATGTAAGTCATTTATCATATCCAAACCTCTCCTTATAATCATAGTACCAGCTTCATTGGTGGTTGTGATGATTCAATCATGTGATAGAAATAAGACACTTAGGTATTAGTTGGTTCTTTCTGTAAGCTTCTACTGTTTGTATATATAGTAGTGTCCTATCTTAGGTAGGAAATGGTTGAAACCATCGATTGCATTTGCTGAAAATTGTGTATGGTCACAGTTTTTTAATTCAGAGCTTAAGCAGTCCCTTTGGAGAGATATATATTTGTTCCATAGCATTGTCACAGTCTATTCTCTCCATTTTTTGAAACCTCATGTTCCTACAGTTAAGTATGAGTTGAGGCAGCTGGCATGTAGTTTAGGAAAAACACTTACTTTTACTTAAAGTGAGATCAACTGAATGAAGGGTTGATTCTCAACTCTGGTTTACTCTGTTCATATACGCATTGAGTGGAGTGATGGGCAGAAGATTCCAGAGTATTTGAACTTGCCCTCAGCTCTCTAGTTCGGCCCCTTTACCAGTTGAATTTGACTGAACTTTGAGAACGCAAGCCCACCTTACCTCACCGGCTCTCATGCGCTCTCTTACAGCAGCGATTTGTTTGCCCCGCTGCTGTGCAGCCCTGAGATTGGAAACCTTTGTTTTCACCTCCTACTCCTAACCCAGGGAGCTGAACGAATGGACGGATAACTAAACAGGATGTGTACCTACACGTGATCTGTAAGGATTTTTTTTTCTCTGTCCTCCTCAGGGCCGCCCAATAACTCCAGTATACACGGTGGCTCCAAACGTTCAGAGAATTCCCACTGCTGGGATCTATGGGGCCAGCTACGTCCCATTTGCTGCTCCCGCCACAGCCACGATCGCCACACTACAGAAGAATGCAGCAGCCGCCGCTGCCGTTTATGGAGGATATGCGGGCTACATACCTCAGGCATTCCCTGCTGCTACCATTCAGGTTCCTATACACGATGTCTACCAGACATACTGAGACAGGTGACAGAGCGGAGACAAACCGCGAACTACCACTGAAGGAACGCTTTACTATTTATGAAGAAGGACCCTGGTGGATCAGCGCACATATGAAACCTGAAAGTGAAGAATGTTATCAAATAGCATACTGAAATATTTTATATACATGAAGTTTTCACTAGTTTTTTTAAGACTACTTTCAGTTTAGCAGGCCTGTGTTCATACATTTCTGAGAGACTTGCAATGGCTCGTGCCTTAATACCATCTCTTAAAAATTTGTATGCTGTAGTACATTTGTATAGAGGTTTTTGTTTTTGTATTTTTAAGGATATATTTTCACTATGAAGGTTATTTTCTTAACTTCTGCACTCCAGAGATTTCTATTTTGTAGTACTTTCAATAATATATCAACTGTATATTGAAAAGCACACTTGAGCAGCTAGGGAACTATTTTGAAAAATATATTCAATATTTAAAGATACAAACAATAGTGCTTTAAAAATACTACATAAAACATTATTTTTAAAATTATACTGGAAAGTGCAATTTTAAAATGAGTAAAATCTCTTTCTGCTGGCTTTAAGGGTTGACGGTGTTACCATGTATTATCTGTGATGGTTCTGTTTTGTTTTGTTTTTTTAAAGAAATTGAACACTCGATCTCTCCTTAAGCCAACATTGAAAAGACTTGTCACACTTCTGAGTCCAAACACTGGAAGGCTCTCACCTGCCACCATTACCCTGGGTCCCTACTTGTCCTCTGTGAGTCTTTGCTTTTAAACATGTTCCCTTCCCATGGCCCTAACTCATCCCTGCTTCCTGTACCCAGTCCCTCCTCTGTGTTTGGCAAGTGTAGAGCAAATGAATTACTCTGATAGAGGAAACGTTGATGGATTTTGTATTTCCTGGGTTTTTGTTGGGGTTTTTTGTTGTGTTGTTTTATTTTGGTTGGGGAGGTATTTTCATAGTGGAGTATATGTAAGCACAGGATTTTAATAGTTGGCGTAAGACATCTTTGCGTAGCTATTTAATTGTCTAAGTATAAAACTTTCATTCCTTGTCTAATGCTTTTATTTTATTTGTTTTTGAAGCATGAGGTTGTGGGGACAGTGAATGTTATTGTAGACAAGGCCCCCAAACACTCTTGTCACAGAAAGTGATGCTTCTAGTTGCCTTATCACGTTCATGCACAATGTCTGTGGGTGTCAAGGGTGTGGGAAATACTGTGTTTATTGAACAGGGCTTTCCTCCATTGCTGTGCACGAGGCTGTGAACTGAATTGGGGTGTGCACATCCAGGAGGAAGAAAGACCTGCAGGAATTAAAAGATAGTCTGTAAATATCTCCTAATGCTTGTTTTTAGTTGTTCTATGTTGCAGAAGTTCATGGTATATAGTTTAATGCCAAATGAAACCATTTTATTTCAATGTTATGAAAAACTTTTGTTTTATTAGGAGGTTAATGTATTGTTGCAGTGTTTTGTGCCTGTTTAAAGGCTTTTATTTAGCAGAGTGAATGTAAAATACAGTAAAATGTTAAGATTGTCATCTCCTTTATGAACTACATCAATTGGAATTTTTTTTAAGGCTCTATCGAGGAAGTGAGGTGTGCAATAGGTAGCAGGTACACAGTTGTGTTTTTATGTCCTATTAGAGATCTGCAAAATCTTTCCACTCACTGGATTTTTGCTGATGGCTGAATTCTTATTTGTGGATGAATAAGAAGGTCATGCCTTCAGCAAATATTTTAGTTTTGTTTTAACTTTTAAATTAAGAGATTCCCATATGCCCTTTCTCCTCCCTCATCTTAGAGGGGGATGAATTTTTTATATATAAGCAATATTTATTTAACTATTCTATAAAATTATCAAGTGCCTACACAGGCCTTTAAACATTCCTAACATTCCTTTCCATCGGTCTTAAGTGACATGTAATTGTGCAATGTTCCTGATGAAGTACCCAGCAAGCGATATCCGAACTCAAATCTGTTAGAATGAGTGATCCAGCAAAATGCGGTTTGTATCAGATCCTCATCCCTTCGCTTTGTGTGGAAGAAGTACTCGCCTTCCAGTGTGGGATTGTCCCCGAGGTTCACTGGAGGAGACTCTGACCCAGTGGTCTTACTGTATTTTACATGTGCCTGTAAATTATTTGCAAAAAATAAAAAGATAATAGAAAGGAAACAAAATGGTATCTTAACATGTCAGCAACCAAACTACCTTAAAAATGATGTTGGTGACATAGCCAGTTAAGTGTCGGTGAGCCTCCTGTCTGTGGTCTGTCTGTTCCTGTTTGAGACCATTTCACATACACTACTGAGGTAAGCTTATGACTTGAAATGTGAACCTTTTTTTTTTTAGGGTTAAGAACAAACTATATAAATGTTTAAAAAAAAAAGCTTTCCAAGTTCTCTGTTTTCAAACCCTTTTCAAACATGCTAGTGTTTAGCTGTTATCTTTAGTTGCTTTGTATTTGATAAGTTAGATCTTGCCCCATTTACAGTACATTCTTAGGATGTATGTAGTAAATAAAGCTTTCTTTAAAGCAATTTCAAGACTTTATTTTAAATTGTGTTTTCTTTATACTCATTTTCTTTTTTCCTAACAAAATTTTAAAAACCTGTAAACAGTAGACGGCATCAACTAATTCAGTATTTCCAGCTAGAGAAACCAGCCAGTTACTATCATATCTTTGGTTTGGAGTTACCACTGAAGATGGAGTGCATAATAAAAATTGTGAATTACTAATATCCTCAAGCTTGAGCTCAGGTGGTTGAAGGTTAAACAAATACTACTCAGCATCTGTACTGGAACAAGATACGGGAAAGCTCACTGCTTTTGGTACTGGAGTTTGTTTATGGCCCCAGGAGCTTTACACTCAGAACTCTCAATGGAGGCAGCTGATAGGACACTGAGCTGTTCGGTGGTCTCCTGAAAGGGCTGGGGTGACCTGGATGTCTGCTACCGCATCAGAACGCAGAGCCTTCTGTTCCTCCTTTTCACAATGTGTGGCAAATTGAGCAGAGCACTTCCTTCCTGTTTCTCTGAGGTCATCCTTACCTGCAGTCATCAGCAAAGCCAATCAAGTGATTCAAGGCAAAGGGATGGGTTGTCAATGGAATTCTAAAAATTGCCTCATGTTGGCTTTGCCATTAATTAAGGTTAAGAATATTCTTAGTCTTTAGCAGCCTGGGTTGTGGTCTCTTGACCCACATTTCTTGGGTCCCCTGTAATTATGGACGCCCAAACCCTAATGAGTCACATAATGACAGCATTTAACCCCACCTGAACATTGTTTACTTACTCATTTTGTCCGTATTCTCCCAGACAGATACTAATTCCGGCTTCTCCCTAGAAAGATGGAAGCCTTTTTAGAGGTAGAAGAGGCCAGGAAATGTCCCTAGATGACAGACCATTAGGCAGTCTTTTCAAGGGCCACATGATCTGATTCCTTTTTGTTCCCTTCAATTGCAGAATCACAGTTTGATTGATCTCATTAGAAAAAAAGAACAATTGTACAACACGCATAGCACACTCTCCTGGGTGCCGGGCTTTGCTGTTGGTGCTCTGGCAGCTACCCCAAGAAAAAAAAACAGCAAACCCTTCCATGTGTAGAATTCACATTCCACTGAGAGAATACAGACAAAATGAGTAAGTAAACAATGTTCAGGTGGGGTTAAGTGCTGTCATTATGTTATTCATTAGTCTTTGGGCTTCCATAATTACAGGGGACCCTCACAATAACTCAGTGAAGCAGGCAGGGCAGATAACATGACCAGCCAAGGTCACACAGCTGTTAAGAATATGGACTCAGACACCACGTCCCAGAGTCTAACAGCACACTGACCCTGGAGATGGATAAAACACAGTCCTGGCCAAAGACCTACTTCAGAACCCAGAAAAAGAAAAGAAAAGCTTTTCTACAAGTGTAGCTCCTTTTTTGTTAGCTTTTAGTGTGTTTTTCATATGCAACCTCTTTCCCTGTGGGATGGGAACTGAAGATCGAGTGGCTGAAAATGCCTATTCTCAGGAGGCAAGTGGGGCTGCCAAAAATATACACTGGTAAATGTAAGGAATTGGATCTGCAAGGCTGGCCCAGAGATGACGGAGGAGGCTAAAGAACTATCTGAGGAAGTCAACACCCCTCTGATTTTTCAGTAGAAGAGGTGCCCCATTTTTTTTTGAATTTCAAAAAAATCCCTGTCATGACAACATAAGTACATATTTAGCTGAAAGTCAGAAAAATTAGAAAAACAATTCTGATTTTTCTTTTCTAGTGAAGGATAATCCTATGGACAGTCCAACAGTCACAGGGTGCTGTTTCATGGCGTGCACTGTGCTCTGTGTATTTTGTTAAAATAACAGGCTTACCCAACCCTGTTTTAGGGCATTGGGGTACTTGATTATTTAAAAGAAATGTATAGTGTATTAACTCAATTATTAATGTGATACTATATTATAAAGTCTTCTGGGCACTCAGAGTTGGGTTTGTTTTTTTTTAAATACAGAATGACATTTTGGCATGACTTTTGATGAAATGATATTTTGATACCATGACCCTGAAAAAAAAACCTTCAGATTTTAAAAACATTCAGATGATACAGATGTACTCACCCTAGCCTTCTCCAACCACTTCCTTGACACATTCTCCATCTCTGACCACCGAAGGTCAAAGGCAGAATTAGGTTTAAATACAGAATGGGACTCAGGAGACATCCACTAAGTGTTTTGCTTCAATTCCAAGTTCTAGCCATCAGACTGAATACAGCCTTTTCTTTCTTCTTTTTTCCCTCATTAATCTTCCCTTTCTAGGTAACTCGGTATTCCTCTGTTTCCTAACTTCTCACACCAATAAATAAACCTGTGATTCCCCAAATCCTTACCTCCGTGAGCAGGCACTGTGGTCTGGCGTAACAAGGCTGGGTTTGTAGCTAGGATGCCTGGGGGGTGAAACCGCCCCCTCACCTCCTACTTAACCAGCCGTGTGACTTTGAAAAAGATGCCTCGCCTCTCTGAGCACCAGTTTCTTAATTGGTGAGTGGAGATAATAATCCTGACCTCGTAAATTTATTGTGAAAATCAAATGAGTTAATAGATCTATAAAAGCCTGGTATGTTGTAGTCACTCAAGAAACACTTCTTTTCCCTTCCCCTTTTAAAACTGTAGTGTGAGTGCATTCTGCTGTATTAACCCCTTTAAGCCCTTCCATTTTATACCTTTTTATTCCTTTTGTTTGCATTTATTCAGTAAGCCTTGTGAATGCCACTGCACCAGCACAGCACGAGGCTCCAGAGAGGCGAGGAGCAACCAAATCGGGCCTCTCTGCCTTCCAGAAACTCGCAGGCTCGCTCTAGTATCACAGATGCTCTCAGATGGGAGGGGGCACCCGCCCTGGCTTGGCAGGCAATTAAGAAGGATTTGGGGAAGAAGTAGCATCTGGGCAATGCTACTTGGGCAGTATCAGGATGAATAGGAGTTAGGGCAGATGAGCAGGTGCCCAGGTCCAGAAGTAAAAAAAAAAAAGATCAAATACCTGAAGGAGGTTCAGTATGGCTGCCTCACAGGAGAGAGAGAGGGTATGGAGTGAAGACACTCAAGCCTTGTTCCATTCAACATTAACCATGCTTCCTGGGCCTGTGTTAACTCTGGAACAAGCCCTTGGTCCCTGTAACAAGGAAGTGGGAAGAACTCTAAATCATTCCTCTGTGGGACTTGAAGTTCCGACAAGTGGGAGAGCCCTGCGTTCAGCTACACTGCAGAAGCTGAGGGATGATCCAGCCATCAGCGGCACGGGGCATCTGAGCTCTCCCCCTGGTGGGCCATGTGCTGTCTTTGGCTTTCCTGGCCCCAGGTGATGTCCACCAACCCTGCTTTGTAGATTCAGGTTCCAACCACAAAGGATCTTCCACCCCTTCCTCTCTGGAGTATTATAGCAGCTGTATGTGCCAGCCGGGTTATCCCCACCCTCAGAAAGCCCTACAAAATGCAGGCTTCTCAGCAAAGGTAGTGGAGGCCTATAGCCCTCCAAAAGACTGAGGGCAGAGGAGGATCCCAAGTAAAATCAGAGACACACTGGCTTTCTCAGTGGGATTATATTGCCTTGCCATTCCACACAATTATACTCACAATCAAAAGCCATACCAAACCCTGCATTTGCCAGAAATATGACCTCTCCAGAGCTAATTTTTAGCCACCCTTCTTTCTTGGCTTGCTGTACACTGTTGGTCAAAATCTTCATTAATGATTAAGCAACCATGGGGCTTAAATAGGCCTTAGTCATTCTGAGGCAGGTAAGACGAGGTGCTGAAGCCCCGTTCTGAAGTGACCTTGCTGGAGGTGCTGGGTCAAGACATTCTGAGCTTATGGTATGATAACACCAGGCCATGCTAGTTGGGTTTTGCTGGGATTTTTCCTTTCCCTTTTCAGAACCTTTATTCCAAAGAGTGGTGGCTCCAGGGCATGGTATTTCTATCAGCCTTACCAGTTTCATCCCCTGCCAATTCAACTGTGGCCACTTAATGGACAACCTTATACAAAGTGCTGTGTAAACTCAGCTTCTGCACAGACCTCCTAATCCCCCCTTTCCAAATAAGATGCCCCTCTAAGAGGAGAAATACTAGCAATGCAACTGATTCTAAATGTGCTCTACCATTTATAGAAGGAAGCTTTCTGAGTACAAGAAACAGAGTGAAAGTAATCTACTTAGCAAAATTTCTCTATACCTAAATACAAAAATTCCCTGCCTTAGTGAGTATTCATTTTCTTGTTCTTCATTTTCTTTGTGCTTGGGAATAATGTTAAAACTTTAGAGGATGATCACTCAAGAGGAGATGTAATTATAGTTGACAGTAATTTACTCTACTGATTGAATACTTACTGTATGTCAAGTAGTTTACATGGTTTTTTTAACTTTATTAAAAAATAATACAGATACAGAATTGTGCATATGTCATATACAGCTTGATGAATTTTCACAAACAGCACATCCATGCAACTAGCATCCAGATGAAAAACATGACCAAAATATCAGAAACCTCCCTAATAGACCTTTCCAGTCACTACCTCCTCCCCACGGGTAACCACCATTTTGACTTCTAACAGCATAGTTTATGTGTGGGTCATTTTTTCAAACTAGAGATAGCTACCACTACGATTTTACTATAAGAAGACAGATGGTCCTTTAATAAAATCACATAGCTGGTAGGTGAAAGAGTCTGGATTTGAACCTGGATCATCTAACTCCAGGGATGGGAACGAGGGTGGGGGTGGGGGATGTGTAATTATACTTTACCCATTTTGTAAGGACTTAAAATCATTTGTTTCTGTTAGAAGTTATACTGACATCCTAACAGAGTCACTTCAGCATAAAGGTCATTGGGAAGACAAGATAAAAAATCAGCTCACATAGCAGAATATAAGGTATAAAACCTTTTGGAATCTCCAGGCCCTGTCAGAAGACATTTCTACATTTGTTTTTCCCAGGTGGCTTCCAAATCTCTTGCACTTCAGCATCCTTTCATTAAACTTCACTCTTAGGAAGGAAAGGAATGAACTAATTCATACTGAGGTGAGTTGTTTTTCACTAAGGGCAAAGCCCCTATTCAATAAACTGAGGAATACACTCTATTTGGAATTTAAGGCTATACGCACTCAAAGAGTATAACTCCAAGGGAAAGGAGGTCTTCATCACATTGTACCACAGCCAGTCGAGGGAGGTTAGCCTAGGAGTTGAGTTGCCAGGGGCCAAATAATTAGGCTCCTGGAGAATTAAATGAACAATGTTAAGGATTAATGTCTCAAATATGAGAATAAAATCCTGGAAAGATACACAAATCAAGGAACTTCTTTGACCAAGGAAACTAAGCACAGCTTCACTGGCTACGGGCTTCCTTGATCAGCTTCAGAATGAAACAACCAGGGTTTGGGTTAAATCAGCTCACTGCATCAGAAACCAGCCAAGACTCATAGACAAGCATGAAGAGTCAGAGCTTCTCACTACTGCCACAACTTGACATGGGCTCCCTGCAACACAAGGCCATCTGGAAGGAGGAGGAGTGAAGGGGAAGAAAGAGCTCTTGGGCCAGGAGGCAAAATTCAGATGATTGAATATTTACTTGAAAGAGACATTTTAATCTAAAAAATTACCATAAACCAAAAGGACCTGAGATACTTTCAATTGCAAGACCCAGTGTTGCTGTTAACGATGTCTACACAGAAAAACAACAGTGCAAAGTGTTATATAAAATTAAGAAAACTATTTTGTACATCTGGGTGCATATTGTTAGAGAGGAAAATGTCATCCTTTCTCTCAACGTTTCCTCTTATGTGTAGAGAGTTCAATGCCCCTTTTTCTTCTCATTCCTGGAGTAATAGTTTCACATATGATTGATAAAATTTGAGAATAACTGGGCATTCTTGGCTAAGTAATTCCCTCTTCCCTTTGGGAGGCAGCCTAGCAGTAGGTGAGTTCCTCTCTGTTCTTCCCTTTCCTAATCCTCCCAGGCCCCGTGCTGCCTATGATTGGGTGGGACTGGGAACTCACTTAGCAGGCCCACTTGACTCTCATGGCAACCTAAGTCCTCCAGTATCCTCCAATTTCCTCCACCAGTAAAAACCATGGTATTTTTACCTCCATTTTTTCTATGGAGGATAAAACTAACACAATAAAATAGTCACCATTTTAATTACTTTAAAGTCTACAATTCAGTGGCTTTTATTTTATTCATATTGCAGTGGCTTTTATTTTATTCATATTGCTGTGTACTATCACCACTATGTAATTCCAGAACATTTTCATCCGCCCCCCTCAAAAAAAGATAACACACCCATAGAGCACATACACTGTACCTCCAGCCCAGGCAACCCCTGATCTGCTTTCTGTCTCTATGGACTTGTCTATTCTTGACATTTCATACAAAAATGTGGCTATTTGTGAATGGCTTCTTTCACTTAGCATGTTCTCAAGGTCCACCCATGTTGTATGTATCAGTACTTCATTTCTTTTTATGCTTGAATAATATTCCATTGTATGGACATACTACATTTTGTTTATCCATGAAATGTGATGGACAATTTTATTATTTCTATTTTTTGGCTATTAGGAGTAATGCTTCTATGAATATTCAATTTTTTTGAACACCTGTTTTCATTTCTCTTGGGTATGTACCTACCTAAGAGCACAATGTCTAGGTCATATATTAATTCCCTGTTTAGCTTTTGAGGAACTGCCAAACTTTTGCACAATAGCTGCACTATTTTATGTTCCCACCAGCAGTTTATGAGGGTTACAATTTCTCCATATCCTTACCAACACTTATTTTTTTCCTTTATCTAAAAGACACATAGCCATCCTAGTGGGTATGAAGTGGCATCTCACTGTGCTTTTGATTTGCATTTCCCTAATGACCAATGATGTTGAGAATGTATTTTATGTGCTTATTGACCATTTCTATGTCGTCTTTGGAGAAATACATATTCAAATGCTTTGCCCATTTTTAATTGGGTTGTGTTTTATTGAGTTGTAAAAGTTCTTTATATATTTTGCATACCAGAATACATACTTTGCAAATATTGTCTCCATACTAGGGGTTGTCTAAACTTTCTTGATACTATATTTTGATGATGAAAGATTTTAATTTTGATGAAGTCCAATTTATCTATTTTTCCTTTTGTTACTTTTACTTTTCATGTCATATCTAAGAATCCATTGCCGAATCAAAAAATCATAAAGATTTTTTCCCTTTTTTTTCTAGTTTTCTAGTTTAGCTCTTACATTAGGTCTTTGATCCATTTTGAGTTAATTTTTGCATATTATGTGAAGGAGGGGTCCAACTTCACTCTTTTGAATATTTTGTTGTCCAATTCCAATTTGTTGAAAAGACTACTCTTCCCCTATTGAATGGTCTTGGCACCCTTGTCAAAAATCGATTGACTGTAGATGTTATGAGTTTGTTTCTAAACTCTCAATTCTATTCCATTGATCAGTATGTCTGTCCTTATGTCAGTACCACACTATCTTGGTTGCTGTCGCTTCAGCTTTATAGCAATTTTGAAATTGGGAAGAGTGAATCCTTCAACTTTGTTCTTCTTTTTCAAGATTGTTTTGACTATTTGGGGTCCCTTGTAATTCCATATGAATTTTAGGATCAGCTTCTCCATTTCTGCATAAGAGGCTGTTGGGATTTTGATTAGTATTGCATTGAATTTTTAGATAACTTTGGGGAGTATTTTCATCTAAACAAAATTAAGTCGTCTAATTAGTGAACACAGGATGTCTTTCCATTTATTTAGGTCTTTAGGTTAGCAATGTTTTATTGTTTTCAGTGTACAAGTCTTAGTTACATTTATTCTTAATTATTTTATTCTTTTTATGCTACTGTAGATGGAGTCATTTCATTTTTGGATTGTTCACTGATAGCATATCAAAACACATCTAATTTTTGTATTTTCTTAATACCCATTTAATTCTTTGTTTCATTTCTCAATTTATTCAGAACATGGTAAGAAAAAAGAAGTGCTATTTATTGGGACCCTTTCAGAAACCAGTACTTGATACATATACATTTGTTAGCTGAGGATATGGAATACAGATCAGACTGGAAGGGTGCACACAATGACAAAGAAGGAGTCAAGAATGGAACTTTGGTGAGCACTGGTGATTAAGGGGCAGTTAGAATAGTCACCCACACAGGGTCCTGAAAAGCCATGGTTGGAGAGGTAGGAGGAAAACCAAATGTTCCATTATTTATTGCTGTGTAAAAGTCCACCACAAAACTTAAAGGCTTATTTTAAAAAAATTTTTAATTGAAGTATAGTTGGCCTATAATGTTAGTTTCAGGGGTACAATGTAGTGATTTGACATTCATATACATTATGAAATGCTCACCACAATAACTGTAGTTACCATCTGTCACCAAAGTTATAATATTGACCGTGTTCCCTGTGCTGTACTTTTCAACCCTGTGACTTATTTACTTTATAATTGGAAGTTTGTACTTCTTCACCCTCTTCACCTATTTCTCCTATCCTCCTACTCCCCAACCCTCTGGCAACCACCAGTTTGTTCTCCGTACTTGAGTCTGTTTCTGGGGCTTTTGTTTGTTTGTTTGACAAGGATGAAAGGCTTAAGCAACAAGTAGGCCAGTTCTGTTTTCTTTTGTTTCTCATACTAGGCTTCTGCCTGGTGTTTGACAAAACCATTTTGCCCAGTATAGAATAAATCAGGACACCACCAGGTGAGATTTATGTGTCCTTCTAGCCCCCAAATTTAAAGTTTTGGTGTCTGTGATGAGGAGGTAATGGGCTAGGGGAGTGGTTTGCTACTGAATGTTTAATGATTGGCTCCACAGGAAGAATGATCGCTGATTTGTAGGCTTTGCCTGTGTCTGTGGTATAAATTGTCCCACCATGGCCAATTTCAAGATTCCCAAGGTCCTGTCACCAAATGCAAAATTGGGAACAGAGTGCAATAGTCCAGTGTTATTTAGCTTTCTACCATTCAGATATAATAGGGGGTGAATAACCTTAAAAACATAGATAACAGAGGCAAGTTTTGAGTGTTTATTACCTTTGTTCTTAATATAATTTATTTCCTTATTGGTTTATATAATTTGATTTTTAATAATAGCTGTGGTTACCAACTGACTTGCAAAATTCCTGAAAATTAAACAATCAGCTCCAATGAGCTGGGATAAGCCACCTCCAGCCTGGGCTGGAGGCACAGTTTGATCTAGGGGACACATATCCTTGCAAAAATGGAAGAGCATGAGCGATCAGGATAGGCAGTCCTCTGTCAGACTTCCTCCCTGAGAGAATTTGGGCAAGTCACTGTGTCTCCATTTCTTCATCAATAAAATGAGATGATAATACTAATCTCCCAAGGTTGTAATAAAGATTAGAGATAAGTACATAAAGTCTGATTCATAAAAGGTGTACAAAATGCTCGTCAAATATTATTGTGCCATAGCTTTAAGCACAGCTGCAATTTTTCTCTGTACACAGAAAGGCACTTGAGAGCCACCCACAGTATGGCTGGGAGCTGCCAAGTCCCACATTAGCTGTAGCATTTGTGTGAGGACACAGATGCAAACAAGTCTCATTTACGATACACTTTGCATGGGCACCGCCTTGCACATCTTGCCCCCAGGAGTTTGGGAAGAGGTGAAGCAGAGTATTGGACTCACGGCAACCCTACAAGTCAGAGAATCAGACTATGATTATGTGTCTCCCTACAAGGCCTTCCGGACTCCTCGAGTACATTCCTGACAGGCTGCTCAGAAACTTGACAGTTCTACCCTTTAAATTTCAAATGTTACGTGAATGGAGCCCGGGTTTGTCCTGCCCATGCCACCGGGACCAGCTTATCAGTCAGTCTGATGGCAGAGCACAGGGCCCCAGAGAAATGTCCCACGAGGCAGGTATGTCTGTATGGAGCAGCGGGAGGGAGACTCAGGGCACGGGCTCTGGCACAGAGTAGGATTGTCCATGAGGAGGACTGACAGGACCTGCAGGAAGGAGAAGACACCAGCGGCAGGGAGAGAGGAGGGGACCGAAGAGACACCAAACCAGTTCTGCCCCACCTCCCAGAGCTGCCAGGGGCCTCTGACTGCCCACTACCCTGTGAGAAAGCCAACATCCTCTTCGCTTCTCTGCGTCCTCAACTCCAAGTGCCGGGGCTGCAGCCAATCAGGAAGTCAGTGCAGGAGGCTGGCACCTGATCCACCTTCAACTTGTTTGTCGACATTTCGCGGCCTCTTTGGAGAGGCCTGTGGAAAGATGAGCTCGAAGTATAATCGTTTCGCCTGGGGAGGCCAGGTGTTTTTCTTCCCCTCCAGTATACCGGTCACTTATGAAACAGCAGTTGCAACGTGTCAGTCGTGGTTGAGGTATGGAAAATCTGGCACTCTGACAGCACCATCAGAACCAGAGGGCAGCGGCCACGGGTATGTGGGGAAACCTGGCTTTGTGCTCAGCTGGGGGTCCCAAGGCAAGTCACCTGGCTCCTCTAGACTTCCTTATCCTTTCTGTAAATCAGAGATAATAGGACCTATCTTGCAAGGTTGTTGTGGGGAGGCATAATGTGTGTAAAATGCTTTGCCCAGCAGTATATAATGTAACGCGTTCAGTAACTTGGAGTAACTGGTGTTATTATGGTCTGTGTGACCCCTGGGCAGGTTACTTTAGCTTCCTGGGTCTTCGTTTCCTCATCTGTGTATTGCGGGCCAGATGATACTGGAGACGCCTCTGGTTCTAGCATTCTATTATTCCGTGACAAACAGGATTCTTTGCCTAAGCGCTGACCCTGCCCATCTACAGCAAGAGATTAGGCAATTTGCATTTGCTGTTGCCATGTTCAGATAGCAAAGACCTTTGGCAGCTGAGAAGGCTTGTTCACCCAGGAGCAACCTGGGGTGTTCCTCCAACCACAGGATTAGGAGAGGAGATGGGGGGTTGAGCATGTTGAAAACAGTAACCCTCAAAATGCTGTCTAGAGTGGGGAATAGTGTGACCTCAGGCTAAGGTCATGACACACAGGTCAGTGTTTGCTTGTGGTTCTGCACCCCAAATAGATGCAGATGAAATAGCTCTCCACTTTCTGAAGGAAGTTCCCCTCTGGTCTCTGGTTGACAAAGCCTTTTCTTTCTAAATGGGGCCCTGTGAATGGTTATAAAAAAGTGAGTGAGAGAGAAAGAGAGAGAGAGAGAGAGAGAGAGAGAGAAAGATGAATGGTTGAAGTCAAAGCTGTATTTCTGGGTTGCAGGCAATGAAGAAGTAGGTTGAAGGCAGGTGGAACCCTGTTACTCCCCTGCCTAATATTTCAAGTTGTCCTAATGTCTTTAACTCAGGCACGTAAGGGATAATTGGGCACAGAGTGGAGGGAAAGGCTTCTTTTCCTCAAATCTGGGTGCCTAGTGCATGATGCTAAGAAGTTTGGGCTGACTTATTCCCAGACTATCTTGGGTCAACCTCATCTCCATAAAAAGAAAAGAAAACAACCTATGATCATGTGTAGGGCACATTTTCTACAATCTGTGTTTTCCCAGAACCTCATTTCTTTGGGGCCTCCCCTAATTTCCATTAGTGATTTCCATATGTCAGTTAAGGAGCCGTTTTCCAGCTGGTAGAAAGCATTGTTCATTAACAGTATGTGTAAGACCTTTGGATGACAAATCAGAGGATTTCTGTCACCCTCCCAGCTGGAAGGTCTCTGCTAAATGGCAAACTTCCTGAAATTTTTCCTCATACATCTTTTTTTTTGTCTGAAAAAATATTTATTCCCTTTCAGTTTTTTTTTAGTTTATTTTGATATCATTAATCTACAATTAAATGAGGAATATTATGGTGATTACACTACCCCCTTCATCAGGTTCCCCCCCCCGCAACCCCATTGCAGTCACTGTCCATCAGCTTAGTGAGATGCCATAGCCCATACATCTTGTACTGCAATAAACTTTCTAGGTCACATTTTGGATTTTTTATACTGTCTCTCATTTTGTACCACTAATGCCATGCCTTCCCGGCAGCATGAAAGAAGCATGTGTCATCACAAGTGGCTTGAGTAGGCAAGGGCCACCCCCTACCCAGCCCCAAACCAGCCTCATTTGAACTCAAACACCTCTTTAAAGGCCGTATTTCCAGATACAATCACCTTCTGAGGTGTGGGGGCTAGGGCTTCAACATATGAGTTGGGGAGACTCATTTCAGCCCATATCTGTGAACTTTCCTGATTGATTTTGTTGCTGCTAATGTTGATGAGGAGGAAAAGGAGAACATATTCTAGAATTTCAGAGGAATATAAAAACTCCGGAGCTATTCAGAGGTTAGCAACTAGAACCAAGATAAGAAGAAAAGCCAAAAGAACTCAAATCACTGGACCTGAAACAGAAAAGTCTGCTTTTCTTTTATTGAAATACGGGGTGACAGACTTAAATATGCTAACCATACAACTTGGATGTGCAGGAAAAAGATTTTCTGTGTGTTGTCATCTTATCTGTTGTTACTTCCTGGGAAAAGAGGAGAAATATAACTGAATGCACAACCCAGCTTAAGCCTTACTCTAAATGAATCATTTAATGGGTCTCTTTTGGGTACCGCTCAGGGTCGCTGATTTCTGCTGGCTCCTTCCCCATTCTCCCTAAGAGGTTATCTGAGCCTTTGACCCAGGGCATCGCTCAGAGAGAAGAGGGCACCTTGGCTTCAGGCAGGCCCTCAGGAGGTTCAGCTGGTGCCCACTCCTCATGTTTGCAGCAGGCATGGTTTCTGGTCTGGTCTCCCTATCGCTTGCCCCTGCCTCCTTACCTCATCTCAGCAGCTTCTGGAGCTGTGGGCTCTTCAGAGCTCTGCCCCAGCCTCCCTCCACCATCGTGGTATGGTGGGCGTCAGGGCTGGTTTGCTGGCCTGTCGGGGGAAGGGAGAAAAGCTCCAGTAGGGTAGGCTTTCCCTACCTGAGAGGGGGCCTGCCTCTTGAACCATGCTGGAGTGCCCACTCTACCCAGGGCTCCTGTCCCAGAGCCACACCTGCTGCTACAGTTCTTCTCACAGAGATGTAAACAAACAGGGAGTGGGGAAGAGACCTGTCTTCTGTGCGCCTCTCAGCTTGTGGAACACACCTTTCAAAGGGACAGCAGAGCATACATCTCCCCACTTCCATCTTAACGTGGCTTCCATTCATGCCGCCTCTTCCCACCACGCCCCATGACAAGAAGAGGCGGTGAGCTCATTTTACTTCATTTGCTTTATATCTTCCTGGTTCAAGCCTAAATATAACCTACAGACCCCTGGCTAAACCTAAGTCGTAAAGAGTTATATTCTCTGTTCTATGAGAGAAACTCTATGATCCTGACCAATAGGGAGATAAAGTTATTTAGAAAACTCCTTTCTCTCACCCTAAGCCTGGCATTCAAGTTACTGTCTTGCTGTGAAATCCTGAATGTCAAAACCAAATACCAACTCTCCTTCTCTTTGAATTACTTCAGAAGCCATTCTAATCCCTCCTCCAGATTAAAGAATTTCTCCAGCCAATACGGAGAAAGCAGAAAGGAAGAACACACTAGTCTCCCACTTAGGAACCCCGTTACAATTGTGTGTGAACTTCTTGACAGGCGAGGCAGTTCCCCAAAGCACTTGCTTATTGTTTTTTAGGGAAGGTAAAGGAGAAGGAAGGAGATTGATATTTTGAAGATAACAAATTATCCTGCATTGATAGGGCAGAACAAGAAAAATTTGGGTTGAATCAAAATGGAAATTATTCTGAGCAGTTTGAGAGCAGCGAGCATATAGCCATGCTTGGGAATTGTAAGGAAGGGTAATTGTACCAAAGACATGGAGGTGAACTAAATGACCGCTGCAAATCTTCTAGATCATACTCCTGCTCTCCTAACCGCAAGAAGGCCTGAGAGGATATTAGACTCATCTATTCTGAAGCCCAGATTATGTGTGTGGTCAGAGGGGCCACAGCCAGCATGGTGGCCTCTGTGAGAGCGGGAACATTATGGCAACAAGAAGTCCCTGGTTCTACAGAGTCTGTGAAATACCTCTCAGCAAGGGGACAGAGGCTCACTGAACTTCAGGAGACTCAGAGTCTTCCGGGAAGAAGAAAATCAGAAAGGCAGCATAGATTACTTTACCCCTAGAGATCGGGAAGCTGCGGGGCTTTGGGAGAGTGAGCCAGCTGTACCAGAGGGCCTGCTTGGTGACTCTGTGGGGGCTGCTAGACAGGGCTCCTGAGAAAAAGGGCACTTGGCTTCTCCTAGCCTCAATTTCCTCATCCATAAAAAGAGGATACGGGTGCCAACTTCCTATATTTTTTGCGTGGGTTACATGAGATGGCATCTATCCAGCACCTAGCACAGGGCCTGGCACATAGTAAATCGTCAGGACATGGTAGCTGTTTTTCTGACTGCCAGTATTTTTAGTGAAACCCTGAAAGAAACAATACAGGGAAGGCAGAGTGGAAAAACCAGCAAGAGGAGCCTCTGGTATATAAAATAACAAATGATTGCTTTGTATGGCTTTTTTTCCTTCCTTCTGGGTAAACCATGGAGCCAAGACATGCTTCTGAAGTTGCAATCCACGTTGTCAAAACGGAACATAATGTAACCAGGATCGTCAGGTTTTTACTGAGAAAATGACAAGTATATTTGACCCCACACTGTAGGGTAAGGACCAAATGCTGAGAGCTCAGCCCCTCTGTGGTTCTCTCATGACCCCAGAAAAGCCGGAAGCCTCAGGATCAGTGATTTGGGGCAATGTATGTATGATACTGAGTAGAAGGACTCTGAGTTGAGCAAAGAATGGAAAATTCCCATTTTAATTGTGGCTTTATAACTGGTGTGTTAAAAATGAACAAAAGGGATAGAAATAATGCAGACCAAAATTAGGAGTGGGAGAACCAGGAAAGTCAGGGACCTAAAAGGAGACTCAAGAAAACAAGACTCTCAAGTTAGAACCATAATCACTAGAATCCAGCAACTCAAGAAATCTTTAGAGTCACCACTGCCCTGATTTTCCAGATAGGGAAACCGAGGCTTATAAAGTCAGATAAGTTGCCCAAGTCCACAGTTAACAAATCCGGTTTCCCAGCTTCCATCTAGCACTCTTTCCACATCCAGGGATTAGAGAGAAGACCCTCGAGGAAAGAGCTAGAAAGAAAAAGAAGGTCATTCCTATCCAAGTCCCAAGCTCTATGATTGATTAGCTGGTAGCTTGCAACTTCATGAAAAGGAACTTGACTCTCAGAACTGCAGCCAGGAGGAGGCTCTGGAGATGGAGGCCCAATGTGAAAGCAACGAGAAGCTGGATCCGAGCGATGGATGGCAGGACTCCAGCCACTGGAAGGGAGCAAGTGCATCTGTTCAGATGCTGAAGCATGATAGGACTTGGGCGGGCCTGACCCCAGCAGGAGAGAAGCCGGAGGAGGGCAGAGCAAAAGACTTGGTTTAAAAAACTCACTTTCCAACACTGTCCAAGATTTTGGCACACCAGTTGACATTCTTTTTTTTCTTTTTGTGCTCCAGCATCTAAATCCCCCTTCCTAATTTTGAGGAATCCCCCGTTGTGAGTCAGAGCATCCTTCTGGAACCACATCTCAAGAGTTAACCAGAGGCCATGAACCCACCATTACTATGCTGTGTCTTCTGATTGTTGGTTGACACATGCCTAGCACAGCAGCAAAAAGACAGAAATCCTTGTCCTTCCTGTGCTCAACTGCAAAGAGACCACACAGGTTCTAGGAACCACCCCCCAGGACTCTGAACAGTGCAAAGTCAAGAAACGGGGGTGCTGGATCTGTGGTGGTGGCCGGGGTGGTCTGGCATTAAGATCAGTGTCCAAGGATAGTGACTATGGTTGGCAATGGTGGTGGCAACCTGGCCACATTGTCTGCTGCCCAGCCTCCCTACTTTCCAAGTCTTTTCTCCTACCTTCTTAAAGATCTGCAATCTTTCATTAATTCATTTTCACCATTGTAGACTGGCATCCAACGACAGAGACAGATAGCTGGCTGACACAGCCACACTTCTCACCTGTAACAGGCTAAACTAAAGAGTTTGAGAAGGCTGACTCAGCTCACTGGTGAATCTGACAAAGGCAGAATGGAAGAGAAAAAGGTTCACAGTGGAACACCTACTGCAGAAACACATTTGCAAACCTCTCGTTATTCTTGCTAAAATCACTTCTGTGATGCTGGGAGAGAGATTTAGCTAGACTGTCCTGTCACTGTTGCTCTCCGTTAGGTGCAAACCCATGTTCAAGCTGGAGGTTTAGAAACTTGCCCAGGGTCCCACAGGTAGCCAAGTGGTAGCTTAGAAGCTGTTGAGTTAGATTGGGCTTAGAAAAGAGGCTTCAGTTCCTTTTAAAAAGAAGCATTAGATGCTTAAGTCTAGCCTGGATTTTATCACCTGCACCCAGAACTTGCTCAGCTCCATAAACAATGAAGTGCTGATTGAAGGAAACAGAGAACTGAGAGCTGTTTCCTGATTGGAACAAGGAAGACACACCAGGATTCGTAAACCATGCTGAGAAAGTTACATAGTGATGTTGTCTCCCTGATTTTCATACTGCTAATAAAAGAGGAAGAAGGAAGAAATCCTTGGTGGATATGGGGAAATAAATACCATATGATCTTCTGTTAGGTTCCCATTTTCTAGGTCCAAGCCCTGGGCACCCCTTTCCTTCTTTGCAACAAGCCCCAGGGAATTATCCTGCTTCCATTTCCTCTCTAAAGCAGTTGCCACCCACTTTACCCCCTAGAGTTCTCATCACTCCTCCATCCCACCCCAGAACAGCTTTAGAACAAGAACATCTCATTCCAGCTGCATCCAAAGACAAGTACAAGCCCTTAGTCTTTTAAGGAGTTTCTTCCTAAGAATTCAGGGCAAACAGCCTGAGACAACGAAAATGCAAACCAAGGGATAGTTACAAAGCTTAAGAATCTTACAAGGTTTACATAGCCCTCGCTTTTGCACACGGAGCCAAGATACTCCAAACTAAAGCTAACATTTAGCAGGCACTGTTTCTCACCAGGCACTTGGCTATGTATTTCAGCAGGTGGTATCTTAACTTTATATTCCCAACACCCCCTGCATTTTATTTTATTATTATTTTTTTATTAAGGTATTATTGATATAAACTCTTATGAAGGTTTCACATGATAAAACAATGTGGTTACTACATTTACCCATATTATCAATTCCCCACCGATACCCCAATGCAGTCACTGTTCTTGGGTGTAGTAAGATACCACAGATTCACTATTTGCCTTCTCTGTGCTACACTGTTTCCCCGTGATCCCCAGCACCATGTGTACTAAACATAATACCCCTCAATCCCCTTCTTCCTCCCTCCCCACCCACACTATCGCACCCCTCCCCTTTGGTAACCACTAGTTCCTTCTTGGAGTCTCTGAGTCTGCTGCTACTTTGTTCCTTCAGTTTTGCTTCGTTGTTATACTCCACAAATGAGGGAAATCATTTGGCACTTGTCTTTCTCCACCTGGCTTATTTCACTGAGCATAATATTCTCCAGCTCCATCCATGTTCTTACAAATGGTAGGATTTGTTTCTTTCTTATGGCTGAATAGTATTCCATTGTGTATATGTACCACGTCTTCTTTATCCATTCATCTACTGATGGACACTTAGGTTGCTTCCATACCTTGGCTATTGTAAAAAGTGCTGCAGTAAACATAGGGGTGCATATGTCTTTTTTTTTTGGTTTTATTTTATTTTTTTTTTTTTAAATATAATTTATTTTATTATCATTAATTTACAATTACATGTGCAATATTACGATTATTAAACTACCCCTTCATCAGGTCCCCCCCCACCAACCCCATTACAGTCACTGTCCATCAGCATAGTGAGATGCTATAGAATCACTACTTGTCTTCTCTGAGTTGTACTGCCCTCCCCATGCCCCCCCAACATTACATCTGCTAATCGTAATGCCCCCTTTTCCCTCTTATCCCTCCCTTCCCGCCCATTTTCCCCAGTCCCTTTCCCTTTGGTAACTATTAGTCCGTTCTTGGGTGCATATGTCTTTTTGAATCTGAAAAGTTGTATTCTTTAGGTAAATTCCAAGGAGTAGGATTCCCGGGTCAAATGGTATTTGTATTTTTAGTTTTTTGAGGAACATCCATATTGCTTTCCACAATGGTTGAACTAGCTTACATTCCCACCAGCAGTGTGGGAAGGTTCCCCTTTCTCCGCATCCTCGCCAGCATATGTTGTTCTTAGTCTTTTGGATGGTGGCCATCCTCACTGGTGTGAGGTGATATCTCATTGTGGTTTTAATTTGCATTTCCCTGATGATTAGTGATGTGGAGCATCTTTTCATGTGTCTGTTGGTCATCTGAATTTCTTCTTTGGAGAACTGCCTCTTCATATCCTCTGCCCACTTTTTAATTGGATTATTTGCTTTTTGGGTGTAGAGGCATGTAAGTTCTTTATATATTTTGAATGTTAACCCCTTGTCAGATATGTCATTTACAAATATATTCTCCCATACTGTAGGATGCCTTTTTGTTCTGTTGATGGTGTCCTTTGCTGTCCAGAAACTTTTTAGTTTGATGTAGTCCCATGAGTTCATTTTTGCTTTTGTTTCCCTTGCTCGAGGAGATGCGTTCAGGAAGAAGTTGCTCATGCTTATATTCAGGAGATTTTGCCTATGTTGTCTTCTAAGAGTTTTATGGTTTCATGACTTACATTCAGGTCCTTGATCCATTTTGAGTTTACTTTTGTGTATGGGGTTAAACAATAATCCAGTTTCATTCTCTTGCATGTAGCTGTCCAGTTTTGCCAACACCAGCTGTTGAAGAGGCTGTCATTTCCCCACTGTATGTCCATGGCTCCTTTATCATATATTAATTGACCATATATGGTTGGGTTTATATCAGGGCTCTCTAGTCTGTTCCATTGGTCTATGGGTCTGTTCTTGTGCCAGTACAAAATTGTCTTGATTACTGTGGCTTTGTAGTAGAGCTTCAAGTTGGGGAACATAACCCCCCGCTTTATTCTTCCTTCTCAGGATTGCTTTGGCTATTAGGGGTCTCTTTTGGTTCCATATGAATTTTAGAATGATTTTCTATAGTTCGTTGAAGAATGCTGTTGGTATTTTGACAGGAATTGCATTGAATCTGTAGATTGCTTTATGCAGGATGGCCATTTTGACAATATTAATTCTTCCTATCCATGAGCATGGGATGTGTTTCCATTTACTGGTATCTTCTTTAATTTCTCTCATGAGTGTCTTCTAGTTTTTTCTTATAATTTATTTTAGTATCATTAATCTACAATTACATGTGCAATACTATGGTGATTAAACTACCCCCTTCATCAGGTCCCCCCACCAACCCCATTACAGTCACTGTCCATCAGCGTAGTGAGGTGCTATAGGGTCACTACTTGTCTTCTCTGAGTTGTACAGCCCTCCCCCTGCCCCCCCAACATTACATCTGCTAATCGTAATGCCCCTTTTTCCCCCTTGTCTCTCCCTTCCCACCTTCCTCCCCAGTCCCTTTCTCTTTGGTAACTATTAGTCCGTTCTTGGGTTCTGTGAGTCTGCTGCTGTTTTGTTCCTTCAGTTTTTTTTTTCTTTTTTCTTATACTCCACATATGAGTGAAATCATTTGATACTTGTCTTTTTCGGCTTGGCTTATTTCACTGAGCATAATACTCTCTAGCTCCATCCATGTTGTTGCAAATGGTAGGATTTGATTTCTTCTTATGGCTGTATAAAATTCCATTGTGTATATGTACCATATCTTCTTTATCCATTCATCTACTGATGGACACTTATGTTGCTTCCATTTCTTGGCTATTGTAAATAGTGCTGCGATAAACATAGGGGTGCATATGTCTTTTTGAAACTGGGTGGCTGCATTCTTAGAGTAAATTCCTAGGAGTGGGATTCCTGGGTCAAATCGAATTTCTATTTTGAGTTTTTTGAGGAACTTCCATACTGCTCTCCAAAATGGTTGAACTAATTTGTATTCCCACCAGCAGTATAGGAGGGTTCCCTTTTCGCCACATCCTCGCCAACATTTGTTGTTGTTTGTGTTTTAGATGTTAACCATCCTCACAGGTGTGAGGTGATATCTCATTGTGGTTTTAATCTGCACTTCTCTGATGATTAGTGATGTGGAGCATCTTTTCATGTGCCTGTAGGCCATGTGAGTTTCTTCTTTGGAGAAGTGTCTATTCATGTCCTCTGCCCATTTCCTAATTGGATTATTTACTTTATGTTTGTTGAGATGCTTGAGTTCTTTATATATTTTGGATGTCAACCCCTTATCAGATACGTCATTTATGAATATATTCTCCCATACTGTGGGATGTCTTTTTGTTCTACTGATGGTGTCCTTTGCTGTACAGAAGCTTTTCTGCTTGATATAGTCCCACTTATTCATTTTTGCTTTTGTTTCCCTTTCTCGGGGAGATATGTTCATAAAGAAGTCACTCATGTTTGTGTCCAAGAAATTTTTGCCTATGTTTTTTTCTAAGAGTTTTATGGTTTCATGACTTACATTCAGGTCGTTGATCCATTCTGAGTTGACTTTTGTGTATGGGGTTTGACAGTAGTCCAGTTTCATTCTCTTACATGTAGCTGTCCAGTTTTGCCAACACCAGCTGCTGAAGAGGCTGTCATCTCCCCATTGTATATCCAAGGCTCCTTTATCAAATATTAATTGACTGTATATGTTTGGGTTAATGTTTGGATTTTCTACTCTGTTCCACTGGTCTGTGGGTCTGTTTTTGCGCCAATACCAAATTGTCTTGATTACTGTGGCTTTGTAGTAGAGCTTGAAGTCAGGGAGCATAATTCCCCCTGTTTTATTCCTCCTTCTCAGGATTGCTTTGGCTATTCGGGGTCTTTTGTGGTTCCATATGAATTTTAGAATTATTTGTTCCAGTTCATTGAAGAAAGCAGTTGGTATTTTGATAAGGATTGCGTTGAATCTGTAGATTGCTTTAGGTAGTATAGCCATTTTGACAATATTTATTCTACCTAGCCAAGAGCATGGGATGGATTTCCATTTGTTAGTGTCCTCTTTAATTTCTCTTAGGAGTGTCTTGTAGTTTTCAGAGTATAGGTCTTTCACTTCCTTCGTTAGATTTATTCCTAGGTATTTTATTCTTTTTGATGCAATTGTGATTGGAATTGTTTCTCTGATTTCTCTTTCTGTTAGTTCATCATTAGTGTATACGATTTCTGTGTGTTAATTTTGTGTCCTGCAACTTTGCTGAATTCAGATATTAGTTCTAGTAGTTTTGAAGTGGAGTCTTTAGGGTTATGTCCAATATCATGTTATCTGCAAACAGTGACAATTTGACTTCTTCTTTACCAATCTGGATGCCTTGTATGTCTTTGTTTTGTCTGATTGCCGTGCCTAGGACCTCTAGTACTATGTTGAATAACAGTGGAGAGAGTGGGCATCCCTGTCTTGTTCCCGATCTTAGATGAAAAGCTTTCAGCTTCTTACTGTTAAGTATGATGTTAGCTGTGGGTTTGTCATATATCGCCTTTATGATGTTGAGGTACTTGCCATCTATACCTATTTTGTTGAAAGTTTTAATCATGAACGGATGCTGAATTTTGTCAAATGCTTTTTCAGCATCTATGGGGATGATCATGTGGTTTTTGTTCTTCTTTTTGTTGATGTGGTGGATGATGTTGATGGATTTTCGAATGTTGTACCATCCTTGCATCCCTGGGATGAATCCCACTTGATCATGGTGTATGATCCTCTTGATGTATTTTTGAATTCGGTTTGCTAATATTTTGTTGAGTATTTTTGCATCTACGTTCATCAGGGATATTGGTCTGTAATTTTCTTTTCTGGTGAGATCTTTGCCCGGTTTTGGTATTAGAGTGATGCTGGCTTCATAGAATGAGTTTGGAAGTATTCCCTCCTCTTCTATTTTTTGGTAAACTTTAAGGAGAATGGGTATTATTTCTTCTCTATATGTCTGGTAGAATTCAGAGGTGAATCCATCAGGTCCGGGGGTTTTGTTCTTGGGTAGTTTTTTGATTACAGCTTCAATTTCGTTGCTGGTGATTGGTCTGTTTAGTTTTTCTGTTTCTTGTTTGGTCAGTTTTGGAGGGTAGTATTTTTCTAAGAAGTTGTCCATTTCTTCAGGTTTTCCAGCTTCTTAGCATATAGATTCTCAAAATGTTCTCTTACAGTTCTTTGTATTTTTGTGGGGTCCGTCGTTATTTTTCCTTTCTCATTTCTGATTCTGTTTATGTGTGTAGATTCTCTTTTTCTCTTAATGAGTCTGGCTAGGGGTTTATCTATTTTTTTATTTTTTCAAAGAACCAGCTCTTGGTTTTATTGATTTTTTCTATTGTTTTATTCTTCTCAATTTTATTTATTTCTTCTCTAATCTTTATCATGTCCCTCCTTCTGGTGACTTTGGGCCTCATTTGTTCTTCTTTTTCCAATTTCAGTAATTGTGTCTTTAGACTATTCATTTGGGAATGTTCTTCCTTCTTTAAATAGGCCTGGATTGCAATATACTTTCCTCTTAGAACTGCCTTTGCTGCATCCCACAGAAGTTGTGGCTTTGTGTTGTTGTTATTAGTTTCCATATATTCTTTGATTTCTGTTTTGATTTTGTCATTATCCCATTGATTAGTTAGGGGAATGTTGTTAAGTCTCCATGTATTTGTGAGCCTTTTTGTTTTCTTTGTAAAATTTATTTCTGGTTTTATACCTTTGTGATCTGAGAAGTTGGTTGGTAGAATTTAATATTTTTGACTTTACTGAGGTTCTTTTTGTGGCCTAGTATGTGGTCTATTCTGGAAAATGTTCCATGTGCACTTGAGAAGAATGTGTATCCTGTTGCTTTTGTGTGTAGAGTTCTGTAGATGTCTGTTGGGTCCATCTGTTCTAGTGTGTTGTTCAGTGCCTCTGTGTCTTTACTTATTTTCTGTCTGGTTGATCTGTCCTTTGGAGTGAGTGGTGTGTTGAAGTCTCCTAAAATGAATGCATTGCTGTCTATTTCCTCCTTTAATTCTGTTAGTATTTGTTTCACATATGCCGGTGCTCCCGTGTTGGGTGCATATATATTTATAATGGTTATATCCTCTTGTTGGACTGACCCCTTTATCATTACTTAATATCCTTCTTTATCTCTTGCTACTTTCCTCGTTTTGAAGTCTATTTTGTCTGATACAAGTACTGCAACACCTGCTTTTTTCTCTTTGTTGTTTTCATGAAATATCTTTTTCCATCCCTTCACTTTTGGTCTGTGTATATCTTTGGGTTTGAGGTGAGTTTCTTGTAAGCAGCATATAGATTGGTCTTGCTTTTTTATCCATTCTATTACTCTGTGTCTTTTGATTGGTGCATTCAGTGCATTTACATTTATGGTGATTATCGATAGATATGTACTTATTGCCATTGCTGGCTTTAGATTCGTGGTTTCCAAAGGTTCAAGGGTTGCTTCTTTACTATCTAACAATCTAACTTAAGTTTCTTGTTAAGTTATTGTAAACACAGTCTGATGTTTCTTTACTTCTCTCCCTTCTTATTCTTCCTGCTCCATTTTTTATACACTAGGTGTTTTATTTTTTGGCTTTAGTTAGTATTTGGATGGTCTGCTTTCTTTGCTATGATTTTATTTTCTCTGTTGACCTCTTTTTAGCCTTAGGAGTGCTTCCCTTTAGAGCCGTTCCTTTAAGATGTCCTGTAGAGGTGGTTTATGGGAGGCAAATTCGGTCAGCTTTTGCTTGTCTGGAAATTGTTTAATCCCTCCGTCATATTTAAATGATAATCGTGCTGGATACAATATTCTTGTTTCGAGGCCCTTCTGTTTCATTACATTAAATATATCATGCCATTCTCTTCTGGCCTGTAGGGTTTCTGTTGAGAAGTCTGATGATAGTCTGATGGGTTTTCCTTTGTAGGTGATCTTTTTTCTCTCTCTAGCTGCCTTTAATACTCAGTCCTTATCTTTGATCTTTATCATTTTCATTATTATGTGTCTTGGTGTTGTCTTCCTTGGGTCCCTTGTGTTGGGAGATCTGTGCGCTTCCGTGGACTGCGAGACTATTGCCTTCCCCAGCATGGGGAAGTTTTCAGCAATTATTTCCTCAAAGACACTTTCTATCCCTTTTTCTCTCTCTTGTTCCTCGGTACTCCTATAATGCGAATATTGTTCCGTTTGGATTGGTCACACAGTTCTCTTAATATTCTTTCATTCCTAGAGATCCTTTTATCTCTCTCTGCCTCAGGTTCTCTGTATTCCTGTTCTCTGATTTCTATTGCATTAACAGTCTCTTGCATCTCGTCCAGTCTACTGTTAAGCCCATCAATTGCTTGTCTCATTTCTGCATTGTCTTTCCAAATTTCCCTCACTTCCTCCCTCAGCTCTTGCATATTTCTCTGTAGATCCATCAGCATGGTTATGACTTTTACTCTGAATTCTTTTTCAGGAAGATTATGCATTTCCATCCCTTCATGATCCCTCTCTGGTGTTGTCTGGGTGAGTTTTGTCTGTACCATATTCCTCTGTCTTTTCATGGCGATTGAACTGGTCGCTGGCAGGTGCCACGTATGTCAGCTGGGCTCTTTAAGACTTAAAGAAAAAACAAAGAAAGAAAAACGAAAAAGGAAAAAAATTGGAAGAGAAAAAAAATGCCCTCCGGAAGTAGGTTCTGTATGGATGCTGTAGGTGGCGCTGTTGTTCCACTATTCCGCAGCCACGGCCGCGCTGTCCTGCTGGGCCGTTTGCAGCTCTGGCCGGGGCGGGAACGAATGGGAGGCTACTGTTCTCCGTGCAAAGTTTCACTGCAGCTACTTTTTCCCAGTCGCCAAGCAAGGGGTCCGAAATTCTTCTGGACTCCCAGCCCGCTGGACTCAATATGCCATTTTAATTACTATATGCTTGGTGTTGTCTTCCTTGGGTCCCTTGTGTTGGGAGATCTGTGCACCTCCATGGCCTGAGAGACTGTCTCCTTCCCCAGCATGGGGAAGTTTTCAGCAATTACCTCCTAAAAGACACTTTCTATCCCTTTTTCTCTCTCTTCTTCTTCTGGTACCCCTAAAATGCAAATATTGTTCTGTTTGGATTAGTCACACAGTTCTCTCAATATTCTTTCATTCTTAGAGATCGTTTTTTCTCTCTGTGCCTCACCTTCTTTGTATTCCTCTTCTCTAGTTTCTATTTCATTTATCGTCTCCTCCACCATATCCAATCTGCTTTTAATACCGTCCTTTGTGCTCTTCAACTATTGGATCTCTGACCGTAATTCATTCTGAGTTCTTGAATATCTTTCCGTACCTCCATGAGCATGTTAATGATTTTTATTTTGAACTCCCTTTCAGGAAGAGTCATGAGGTTGATATCATTTAAATCTTTCTCAGGAGTGGTATTAATAATTTTACTCTGAGCCAAATTCCTTTGGCATTTCATATTTGTATATGGCGCCCTCTAGTGCCCAGGAGCTCTACTCCCTGGAGCTGCTCAGCCCCTGAAGCAATGTTGGGGGTCCTAGGGGAGTGGTATTGGTGCCTGGGGGGAGGAAAGACCTATTTCCTACTTCCCGGCTTCTATGCCTGTCTTCACTATCCAAACCAGTGGGCTGAGCACACAGTTATAAGCCTCTATGCTTTGTGTTTGTAGTTGCTGTAGACAGATCTTCCCTCTGGCTGGCCTTTTGCCATGGTAGGGTTTTCCGGTTTGCGAGCCAGGTGGGACTGGCTGGGAGAAAGGCGTAGTAGGCTGCGTATCATGGAGGGGTTCCTTGGAGCTCTGTAGCCAGCCAGGGAGCTGGAGCACCTGAAGGTGGTCTAAGGTGGAAGGTTTCTTTTTTCTCCTTAAATATGAGAGTCTATATGGCAAAGCTCCCAACCTGCTGGGCAGAGTGCACCCAGACAATTTTGTCTACCTGTCCTCTCTCCTGAGCAGTAAGCTTTGTGCAATCCGTGCTCCTTTAGCAGCCCTCTTGCTAAGGGCTTCCTTGTTAGGAAGTCTCTCAGACTGCCCACCTTTCTTTTGTCCCAGTGCAGCCAGATATGGCTCCCTGCTTTCCACAAGTGGCTGGAATCTCAGTCTCTCCAGGAATTCTGCCTGTCTTAGATTTCCAACCCCGTAACCATGAGAGTATCATGCAAGCACCATGAAATGTAGGTTTGTGCTCCCAGATCATATCTCCAGAGTTAGGAATTCAGCAGTCCCACGCCTCCCTCCTCTGTTTCTCTTCTTCCTGCCAGTGAGCTGGGGTGGGGGGGGCTTGGGTCCCACCGGGCCACAGCTTTGGTACATTACCCTGTTCTGTGAGGTCTGCTCTTTTCTCCAGGTGTATGCAGTCTGGCACAGTCCTCTTTCCAGTTGCTCTTTCAGGATTAGTTGTATTAATTATATTTTCAAATTGTATGTGGTTTTAGGAGGAAGCCTGTGTCTCACCTCTCCCACCTCCATCTTTAATACCTTCTCCCGTGCATTTTATTAATGGTACTGAAGCCAAGAGACATTAAGTAACTTTTCCAAGGTCAATTGGAAGTTAGCTGCAGAATTGGAATTTGAACCCAAGTCTGTCTGACTCTGTAGCTGGTGATCTTCTTTTAAATTTTATTTTTATAATGCCTACTTCCATCCTTGTCCCTTCTTCCCAATCCCTTTCCTTTTATAAATAATTTCTATTCATTTCTGATTTATCTTTTCAGTATTTCTTTCTGTAGATATACATACACATACATGCACACACAAACACACACACACACACAGATTAAAGCTGGTGCTTTTTTACCATGCCCAGGTGAATGCCCACCTACTCTGTCATTTTTTTAAAAAAACACACAGAAAAATAAATTTGGTCAAAAGGAAAGAGTTTTCCAGAACCAAATAGGAAGGGATTCATAGGGAGTGAATGCTTTTTTAGGTGGTTGAAAACAAATATATATAAAGATTTTCTAGGATTGCCTAAAATCTCCCAGATAGCTCTTCAAAGATTCTACATATCATAGATATCTGTTGTTCTGATATCAGAAAGAAATATGTGAATAAATTGGCAGTTCCCCTAACATAAAATGGAAATCAGGTAAAATCCCTGGTAAAAGTCAGGTGCCCATGTGGCCAGTCTCTGCATAGAATCACAAATAAGGAAACATTGCTGTAACCAAACATAATAAAAACTAATTTTCAATCTTTATTCATCTCTCTCAAAGAATATTAATAGAAATGTAATTCATGAGCTTCAGCAAATTTCTCAAATTCAAATTCTCTCCAATACTCAGTCTATATATTTTTCTTCTTCCCTCCACATTTCTCCCTCTCCTTTAGCTCTTTAATATGTGGACAGTTTACCAGCTTGCTTTCTTCCCACTTCTCACACAGGTGTATTTCTACCCATCTCCTGTTTCTTCTAGGATATAGGGAACTGAGCTGGAAATGATTCTTCTCTAGTGAGCAGGAGAGGGGCTAGTTTAAGGAATACTTATGTGCCAATATAGTAATTCTCTGCACGTCACCCAGTAACTCATCACTGATAACAGCTGCAGTTTAGTGGAGAAACATATTAGATATGTCTCCAGTAAGGAGAAAGAAATCACACCAATTGTTTGAATAAGGAAGCTTTAATATAAAGAACTATTAGCTAGTAGAAGGTGATTACCTACTAAGAAGAGTAAAAGAGGTCCCTAAGGGGTTCAGAAGTGGCCAGTGTGATAAAAAGAAGCTTCTACCTCTTGGCTGAAGAAGCCTGGACAAAAAAGGAATTAGGAACTTAGGAGACCTCTTCAAAGAGGACATGGCTACTATGGGAACACACAGCCTGACAGGATGAAGAAGCTTAGCGGAGAGCACATGCTAGAGTTATCTCTGGATGCAGTCCTCCATAGTGAGACGTTGTGGGAAGACCAGAGCCGCTTAAAAGTGGAGATAACAAGGTGTTGGGTGCAGCTGCGACTTGTCCACATGGGTAGTTGGGCTCTCATGCTGAATAATAATGATGGAGGGCATCCAGGAGGGCATTCGCTTTCTGTGGCTGTGTCCTTGAGATGTTGCTCCAGTGTCCTATTGAAGCCTAACATTCTGCAGGCTGGCAAAAGAGAAATGCTTACCGGCTCTGGCTCTGATCTCACAAAGCTGTGTAAAGAAGAGTGAACTTGTGGCTGAGAGACAGTAAACTGAGGAAAGGCATAGGCCCTGACCAGTCACAGTGGATGCCTGCTGTAAACAACCAGCATGGACGTACAGGGTGTATTAGTTGAGTATCACTCTGAGTTGTACAAAGATGTTGCATTTCTTTAAACTCTGTTTTGGCTGTCTGCTGTATCCCTAGACCCTGCAGAGTAGAAAAACCTGGAATATAGGATATAGCCTGTTTTGGGAAATCAAAGAGACCCAATAGGGACGGGGCAGGTGATAGGGAGGCAGAATGTCCAAAGGATTTTTACTGAAGACATTTATAAAGTACCAATTATGAACCAGACATTGTACTTGAAATTTTACATGTAGTCTCTGTTTACAGCTTATAACAAACTTAAAAGGCTGGTGGCTGGTATTATTCCTGCCTTGTAGGTGACAACACCAAGCTTCACAGAGGCTAGTAGGTGGTGGAAAGGTCAGGTCACCTAGACCATCAACAAAGCTCATTTGATCTATCTTTTCTTAGAGGGATATGTTAAACTGCTATAGATCTATAAGGTATTGCTTTGTATACTTTGAGGCTGTCTTTTTAGATGCATACTTGTGTGTGATTCTCGATACATAAGTCTTATGGCATGCATATAACGTCCCCTTTGTCCCTTATGATCGTTTGAAACTTAAGTTCTATTTTATCTGTTATTGAAATTGCTATGCCGTCTTTCCTTTAGCTTCCTTGTATGTGTTTTTCCATTCCTTATTTTCAAATTCTCCTATCCTTTTATTTCAAATATATCTCTGTAGACAACATATTACTGGATGGAGTGGAGAAGGATGTTTTATTTTTATTTTATCATTTAAAAATTTTAATCTAGGAAAATCTAAGTTTTATCCTTGATTCTAAAAGTCTATTACCAAAATCAAACTTGATTTAAATCAGATTTGATTTAAAGAATCTAAGTGCTCATTACATTTCTCCCAGAACAAGCTGGTGGGCAGTTGGGGAGATTCAGAGAGGAAGGACCCAGACATGTGACCAGCGGTCAGTGTCTGGGTGCCACGCCTTGCAAGGGCTGTGAGGCTAGGGCTAAGGTAGGACCTCAATTTTCAGAGAAAAAGGATAAAAAGAGGAAAACAATGTAGACCCAGGGACCTCTTCTTAGACTAGGGGGGTGCAACTTGGGAGTCTGATCATGGAGGTACAAGCAAGGTTCAAGTTATTAGAGTGGAAACAAGTCAAATGAAGTAAGAAATGTGAAAGAACATGGTGCTCACAAATATTAAATTATTTATGAATCTATATCCCAATAGTTCATGCAGACTTCTTTAGTGGGTGTGTTAAGTGACTTTTTTCCAACAAAGCATTCCAAAAAAATTGCTTCCTTCTTCCAATATTTCTGTTTTTGCCATCCTTGTTGTCCTAGTGGTTATATTTGAGGGTAAATTAAATTACTTTAAAAACTATTGAACAAAACAGCTCTGAGCACAATATAAATTTACCAATCACTCTTTAACTGAAAGATGTAATTACTTCCACCGTTTCCCCTCCGGGCTCTTGTGCCTACTTCCTGCCATCAGAGCCACTCACCTGCAGAAGGGAATGAGGCCATCAAAGCCATACTTCTAGGATTGTTCGTTGCAGAAAAAGAATTGGAAAGATGGTCAGTAGGGTAGTTAGTCCCAAAGAGTCATCCATTTGACTTATTTATTATTTTCCTTTGTACTCAGATTAGTTAATGTCCCAGAAATTTAAAGTTTGGAGTTCTATTGATTCTCACTTTGGTTCAGTAACTATGGAAAAGTTATCTTTCATCATTTGCCCAGTGGATATAGTCCATTATATAGTGATCACTTCTAGGCTATGAAACACTTGTACATATATTATGCCACTGAAGGCCTTGCATCACTCCCTGAACGGGCATTTATAGGCCGGGAATGGTAGAATGACTTCTTAAATCTCACAGCTGGCTGGTGACTGCACTGGGACTCAAGCTGTTTCGGACTCCAGGTTCAGTTCTCTTTTCATTTTCCACTGTTTCTCCTCTCTTTCAGTGACCTTGTCCTCTGTCCTACCTCAGCCACTGCCGTGGTGTTAGTTTTAGCCATCTCAACCACACCTGCCTTATTTTTCCAGCTCACGCCCTCTCGATGCTGACCCCAACATTTCTTGGATCTCACCAGGACCTATAATCCACTAGTCCTACCTCTTCACCCCCTGTTTTCATCTTCGAACTTCCCCAGTGCAGATTCCAAGGTATATCATTTTCATCATGTGCTTCTGTATGTCTTTAGCTCCCTAACCCCGTTAGCCGTCCTAGTGAGGGTAAGAGCCAATTATCACCAAGGCATATCCAATGGAGGATACCAGATATGACTTTTACTAAAGAAAAACATTAGTGGATAGGAAAAATACCATCTCTTCTCTTTCTTCTTCCTACTTCCCCAGCCCTACTCCAGCGTGCCTGTAACAAGAGGAGCTCTAAGTATGCTGAATTAAGCCCGAGTGTCTCCACTGGTGAGGTGCCCTGCCCAGTTGGCTTTGATGAGAAGCAATGTGGCAGGGTGTTTGTGGATCAGTGCCATTGGGAGGAATAGCCTGCAGAGCTCTATCCACACTAAAGGAGGTTATACAACTTCAGTCCAAAGCCCACAGCAAAATCAACAAGGAAGTGGGGAAGATCAAGGACAGAATCCACAATGGATCATCCTGTCATTACCGGCATAACCAGGCCCTTAGTTTGCAAAGGGAGGGAGGCAGAGGAGGAATAGAAAGGAGGAAATGGATTTTTGTTTAATGCATTTTTAAAAAATATATTTTTCTTATAAGTATCATATTGGAGAAATTTAGGAAAATCTTAAAAGTAAAATGAAGCAAATAATTTTTCATAATCCCAGTACTCAGATATAGCAAGTGCTCAGATTTTTATGAGTTTAGTCTTTTTACTATGTGCTTTTTATTACTCATGTAAACAAGATGGCCTCCCTTTCACCGGCCAATTTTCTGATCATTTCTGAAGGATACTGCTCCAAAGTTTGCATGCGAATGGATGATCATTCAAAAGGCATTTTGAGATGCATTGCCTAGTTGCTTCCAAAGAAGTTGTGCTAACTTACATTCCCTTCAGCAGAGAATGCATACCTCACCTGGCATCACTGTCCTTACTTCACCTCACGTCACCAGTGCTGACCAAAATCACCTTGCAAACATTTGAATCAAGACACTGTGTAGAAAGATGCAATCAATTGGCACTACCTTCTGACCACCGTAAACTTCCCAGAGAGACAATGACAAAGCAAGGAATAAAATCTGACAGACTGAGACAGCCTCCTAATCTAAAATTAAGTGCTTTCATCACCCACCTGGGTCTTTTAGAACCACCTTTAACCACCTCCCTAGCAATCTTATCAGATCTGTGGCCAATCAAACCCTTGTCCCCAGGGCTTCTCTTCTTCCCTAAAACCAAAACAAGCTATCTGTGTCTTTTTTGTACTCTCCCTGCATTAACCCTTCCATAATCTCCTGAGCTCAGAGCTCCTGCCCTGCTAGCTGCAGCTTTCTCAATAGCTTTCAAATTGGGCCTCTACCATTCCTGATTTGCTGGATGGCTTTTTGTTCGGTCATTTGGAGATTAGGAGGAACTGTGTGAGCCTCTCTACCCTAGATTTTTCTTTTGTGGGATGTGCGTGTGTGTGTGCATGCGTGTGTGTGTTTAATGATTCAGAGTACCCTCCGAGATCAAGGTGGTGACGCAGGGGTTGATGTCCCTGCGGTCTGTAGTGATGCCTGGCTTTGACTGAACATTCCATTTGCTGTGCTCGGCAACTGGATGCAAGTGTCCTCTTAACCCTTACAACTACTCTGTGGGGTGGGTGCTATTTTATTACACCCATTTTATAGATTAAGGAGATTTAGGGCAGGAGGTTTGATTTAGGTCACTTAACCTGTCAATGGCAGAGCCATAGCCAGAGCTCTGTCTGACTCCAAAGATAGTTCTTAAATCTGCCCCTGGGTTTTCAACGTATTCATGCCAAACATTCCCAGTGTTTTCACTTACCCATTCATTTAATAACATAATCATAATAATATATTGAAGTGACATCTTCTATATTTGTAGGACATGTATTTCTCTTCCAAAGATTTCTCAAGATGTTGGGAAATGCGGAATGCTGGCACCCTCACTATGGACAGCTGCTACAGGCTGCTTTATGGACTTTTTCCTGCTTTCTCATAACTTTTCTCCAGGTGGCAGTTCACCCTAAACACTACATCCTTCCCATTGTACACACAGGTTCACTCTGCCCTCTCAAGACTCCACCACACCCAGAGTCAGATAAGATCACTTTGCAAAGGCTCGGGAGGAACAGGAGGAGATAAAACTGAACAGAATAGGAGTGTTTGAAATTGGTTATCAGACTTATTGCTGTGAAGTCTGGTGACGAGACAGTACAGTGTAGTGTATTCAAGAACAGAGGTTCTGGAGCCCAAGCCCTGGTCCTACCATCTAAGACAGTGGTCGCAGTGGTGGGCCATCCTCTCTTCTGATTGGTTAGAATGCATGCTGGCCTCTGTTCTGATTGGTCAATTTCTACTTGGGTCTATTCTGAGTGTTTGCTAGCAACCACATTGATTACTAAATGTTTTGAATATCACCTTCTTACTCAGGATATAAATTTTAGATAATTATTTGAGAATTTTTGTGCCTCAGTTCCTCATCTTTTTGCCAAAGGCCACAAAGCCCTTTGAGGTTGGAATAGGGGAAGTTACTTATTGCAGTGACTAGCATCTGAAGATGGATAGGGTAGAGCCTAGAAAATGAAGTAGCTCTGCCATCGGCCACATACCCCAGGCCTATCCTGTGAGACTGGGCCCTGGATGGCACCTTAGAAAGAAATCCTAAATTCACATGACCATTTGCTGACAATTACAGTTTCATGAGGGTAAAATCTTTTTCTGGTTATTGCTTTAAGAACTCCTTAAAGTCACTCCTTGCAGGAAAATATCTTACTGTCACCTGCCCAGGTGAGTGAATTTCAGATAAATGAGCAACAGCGGATCCTCTGGAAATAAGCTAAGGGGACCAGTCTTGGGATGACTTTATAAAAAGCTGCAGCTTTCAGACTAAGCTTGCTTCAGAAGAAGAACTCACAATAGATTTAACTATATAAAAAATGTAAGTTACTTTGTTTTAAAAAACCATAAAAAGGCTAGCCACAAACTAAAAGTATAAATTACAAAATATAGCAGAGAATGAATTTAATCTCTTTAATATGTAACTTACACCAGTTTGTAATGCTGGGAGGAGAGGTGGTATAGCAATATGGAGAAAACATTCTTTGGACTCCAGTTTTTTCAAATGGCCAAAGAACATGAATAGATAAAACACAGAGAAGTAAACATAAATGACTAAAAAACTTCTGGAAAAAATGTTCTACATCATTAAATACTAAATATATTTTAATTTAAAAAAAGTACCTGCCTGTCAAATCACTTATTCATAGTCATGTGTATTTGAAAATTGCTCAGAGAGTACATCATAAAAGTTCTGATCACAAGACAATAAAAATTTGTAGTTATGTGTGGGGATGGATGTTAACTAGCCTTATTGTGGTGATCATTTTGCATTATATACAAATATTGAATCATCATGTTGTACACTTGAAACTAACATGATGATTTATGTTAATTATATCTCAATTTAAAACATCATTTACTCATTCATTTAACAAATAAGTATTGAGCATATACTACGTGCAAGACACTGTTCAGACCCTGGAGCTTCAGCAATGAACAAACAGACACAAATCCCATCCTTCTGGAGATTTCATGCTAGTGTGGGAGGCAGGTAATAAAAAATACATATACATGTAAAATATATAGTATGTTAGATGGTGATAAGTGATAAAAAGAAGAGTAAAGCCAGGGAGATGGGGAGTGCTCTTTTAGATAGGGTGGTCAGGGATGAATAAATAACTAAAAGAGGTGATGGAATGAACCATGCAGGAGGTATCTGAGGAAAGGGCTTTTCATTAGGGATGTTAGTAAGTGCAAAGGCCCTGAGGCAAAAATGTGACTTCTGTGTGCAAAGTGTGGTAGGAAGGTTGAGTGGCTAGCAGATAATAATCAAGGAAGAGAGTAGTAAGAGTAAGGTTAGGAAAGTGGAGGAAGGCTGGAAGGTATAGGACACTGTAGGTCACTAAAAGAACTTCAGCGTTAACTCAAAATAAAACGGGAGGCCACAGGAGAGTTTGGGGAAAGGATGGTGCAAACTGATGTATCAGTTTCCAGGGCTGCCATAACGAAATGCCACAGACTGAGTGGCTTAAACAACAGAAATTAATTTTTACACAGTTCTGGAGGCTGGAAATCCCAGACTGAGGGGTTGGCAGGCTTGGTTTCTTCTGCGGCCACTCTCCTTGGCTTGCAGATGGCTGCCTTCTTGCTGCGTCTTCACATGATCTTTCCTCTGTGTGCCCACATCCCTAGTGTCTCTCTGTGCATCCAAAACTCCTCTTCTCATGAGAACCACTCAGATTGCATTAGGGACCACCCTAATGCTTTATCTTTACTTAATACAGAGTCTCTGTTCCAAATGCAATCACATTCTGAGGTACTGGGGGTTAGGACTTCAACATATTAATTTGTGGGAAACACAATTCAAACATAAAAGTTTCATTTCTATAACATCACTTTCCTTGCTGGGTTGAGAATAGATTCTAGGTTTGCAAGGGCAGAGGCTGGGAGATCAGTTAGGAGGTTATCACGACAACCCAGACAAGAACTAACAGTGGCCGAACTGGGGAATAGTAGTGGATGTGGTGGAAAGGGATTGGATCCTGAGCATTTTGAAAATAGAGCTGATTAGACCAACTAACGGACTGAATTCTGGGTGTAAGAAAAGGCAGGACTCCAAGGTTTTTAGCTTGAACACTTAGGAAAATGGAGTTGTTGGTTATTGATGGGGGGATATGGTGTGGGGGGAGAAGGCTTAGGTTTGTAGTAGAAGGGGAGGCAGTGATATCAGAATTTCTGGCATTTGGACATGTTAAACTTGAGGTACCTATTAGGCATTCAAGTGGAGAGGTGGAGAAAGTTGCATCCAAGAGTCTGAAATTCAGGGGAGAGATCAAGGTGGACATGAAAAATTTTGGAGTTATCAGCTGTTTGTAAAGCCTTGATACCACATGAGGTCACCAAGAAGTGAGAACAGATAGAAACCAAATAGTAAATTATCATTGCTAGTGAGGGTGCAATGAAATAGACGTGCATATCCACCAAGGAGGGACTCACAGATTGGTGCAGCACTGCATGAAGACATCTGGCCAATAATGTATCAAGAATCTTACAAATAGTTTTGGTGGGTGTTCATCTTTCCTTTGGCCACCCAGCATCTAAACCCCCTTCCTTCTGAAACAGAATCTGTTTCCCACCACATAAGTCAAACTTGCCGCATACTTGGTGTACAGAAGCTTTTTAGCTTGATGCACTCCATTTGTCCATTTTTGCTTTTGTTTCCCTTGCCTGAGGAGATGCATTCAGGAAAAAGTTGCTCTTGTTTATATTCAAGAGATTTTTGTCTATGTTGTCTTCGAAGAGTTTTACGTTTTCATGACTTACATTCAGGTCTTTGATCCATTTTGAGTTTACTTTTGTGTATGACAATAATCCAGTTTCATTCTCTTGCATTAAGCTGTCCAGTTTTGCCAACACCAGTTGTTGAAGAGGCTGTCATTTCCTCATTGTATATCCATGGCTCCTTTATCATATATTAATTGACCATGTATGCTTGGGTTTATATCTGGGCTTTCTAGTCTGTTCCACTGGTCTATGTGCCTGTTCTTGAGCCATTACCAAATTGTCTTGATTACTGTGGCTTTGTAGTAGAGTTTGAAGTCGAGGAGCATAATCCCCCCAGCTTTATTCTTCCTTCTCAGGATTGCTTTGGCTATTCGGGGTCTTTTGTGGTTCCATATGAATTTTAGAACTGTTTGCTCTAGTTTGTTGAAAACTGCTGTTGGTATTTTGATAGGAATTGCATTGACTCTGTAGATTGCTTTAGGCAGGATGGCCATTTTGACAATATTAATTCTTCCTATCCATGAGCACGTGATGTGTTTCCATTTATTGGTATCTTCTTTAATTTCTCTCATGAGTGTCTTGTAGTTTTCAGAGTATAGGTCTTTCACTTCCTTAGTTAGGTTTATTCCTAGGTATTTTATTCTTTTTGATGCAATTGTGAATGGAATTGTTTTCCTGATTTCTCTTTCTGCTAGTTCATCATTAGTGTATAGGAATGCCACAGATTTCTGCTTATTAATTTTGTATCCTACAAACTTTGCTGAATTCAGATATTAGATCTAGTAGTTTTGGAGTAGATTCTTTAGGGTTTTTTATGTACAATATCATGTCATCTGCAAACAGGGACACTTTAATTTCTTCCTTGCCAGCGTGGATGCCTTTTATTTCTTTGTGTTGTCTGATTGCCATGGCTAGGACCTCCAGTACAATGGTGAGTAGAAGTGGGGAGAGTGGGCATCCTTGTCTTGTTCCTGATCTTAGGGGGAAAGCTTTCATCTTCTAGCTGTTAAGTATGATGTTAGCTGTGGGTTTGTCATATATGGCCTTTATTATGTTGGGGTACTTGCCCTGTATACCCATTTTGTTCAGAGTTTTATCATGAATGGATGTTGAATTTTGTCGAATGCTTTTTCAGGATCTGTGGAGATGATTATGTGGTTTTTGTCCTTCTTTTTGTTGATGTGGTGAATGATGTTGATGGATTTTCGAATGTTGTACCATCCTTGCATCCCTGGGATGAATCCCACTTGATCATGGTGTATGATCCTCTTGATGTATTTTTGAATTCGGTTTACTAATATTTTGTTGATTATTTTTGCATCCATGTTCATCAGGGATATTGGTCTATAGTTTTCCTTTTTTGTGGTATCTTTGCCTGGTTTTGGTAATAAAGTGATGCTGGCCCCTGAGTAATTATTTCAAGAATTTACGATTCCCACAGTTTTTACAGCTTTTTATTGTGAAATATAATACAAAGACATAAAATTGCATAAATGAAAAACTTGATGGAATACCACAAAATTAACACCTATATAACAGATTAAAGATTACAATATTACCTACATGCCGGAAACATGAGATTCTTTTTAAAAACGTTTTTCTATACATTCCCCCCAAAATCAATGTATTCCTTTTCCTATCAATTCTTTTTTTTTATCTGCTTACTGAGTTTTTATTTATTTTTTTTATAATTTATTTTGGTATCATTAATCTACAATTACATGTGCAATATTGTGGTTATTAAACTACCCCTTCATCAGGTCTCCCCCATCAACCCCATTACAGTCACTGTCCATCAGTATAGTGAGATGCTAAAGAATCACTACTTGTCTTCTCTGAGTTGTACAGCCCTCCCCGTGCCTCCCCAACATTACATCTGCAAATGGTAATGCCACTTTTTCCCTCTTACCCCTCCCTTCCCACTCATCTTCCCCAGTCCCCTTCCCTTTGGTAACTATTAGTCCGTTCTTGGGTTCTGTGAGTCTGCTGCTGTTTTGTTCCTTCAGTTCTTTTCTTTGTTCTTATACTCCACATATGAGTGAAATCATTTGATACTTGTCTTTTTCGGCTTGGCTTATTTCACTGAGCATAATACCCTCTAGCTCCATCCATGTTGTTGCAAATGGTAGGATTTGTTTTCCTCTTATGGCTGAATAATATTCCATTGTGTATATGTACCACATCTTCTTTATCCATTCATCTACTGATGGACACTTAGGTTGCTTCCATTTCTTGGCTATTGTAAATAGTGCTGCAATAAACATAGGGGTGCATCTATCCTTTTCAAATTGGGCTGCTGCATTCTTAGGGTAAATTCCTAGGAGTGGAATTCCTGGGTCAAATGGTATTTCTATTTTGAGTTTTTTGAGGAACCTCCATACTGCTTTCCACAATGGTTGAACTTATTTGCATTCCCACCAGCAGTGTAGGAGGGTTCCCTTTTCTCCACATCCTCGCCAACATTTGTTGTTGTTTGTGTTTTGGATGTTGGCCATCCTCACTGGTATAAGGTGATATCTCATTGTGGTTTTAATCTGCATTTCTCTGATGATTAGCGATGTGGAGCATCTTTTCATATGCCTGTTGGCCACCTGAATTTCTTCTTTAGAAAAGTGTCTATTCATGTCCTCTGCCCATTTCCTAATTGGATTATATGCTTTTTGTTTCTTAAGGTGGGTGAGTTCTTTATATATTTTGGATGTCAACCCTTTATCAGATACGTATTTTATGAATACATTCTCCCATACTGTAGGATGTCTTTTTGTTGTACTGATGGTGTCCTTTGCTGTACAGAAGCTTTTCAGCTTGATATAGTTCCACTTGTTCATTTTTGCTTTTGTTTCCCTTGCCCGGGGATATATGTTCATGAAGAAGTCGCTCATGATTATGTCCAAAAGATTTTTGCCTATGTTTTTTTCTAAGAGTTTTATGGTTTCATGACTTACATTCAGGTCTTTGATCCACCTTGAGTTTACCTTTGTGTATGGGGCTAGACACTAGTCCAGTTTCATTTTCTTACATGTAGCTGTCCAGTTTTTCCAACACCAGCTGCTGAAGAGGCTGTCATCTCCCCATTTTATATCCAAGGCTCCTTTATCAAATATTAATTGACTGTATATGTTTGGGTTAATGTTTGGATTTTCTATTCTGTTCCACTGGTCTGTGGGTCTGTTTTTGTGCCAATACCAGATTGTCTTGATTACTGTGGCTTTGTAGTGGAGCTTGAAGTCAGGGAGTGTAATTCCCCCTGTTTTATTCCTTCTTCTCAGGATTGCTTTGGCTATTCGGGGTCTTTTGTGTTTCCATATGAATTTTAGAATTATTTGTTTGAGTTCATTAAAGAAAGCTGTTGGTATTTTGATAGGGATTGCGTTGAATCTGTAGATTGCTTTAGGTAGTATAGCCATTTTGACAATATTGATTCTACCTAGCCAAGAGCATGGGATGAATTTCCATTTGTTAGTGTCCTCTTTAATTTCTCTTAGAAGTGTCTTGTAGTTTTCAGAGTACAGGTCTTTCACTTCCTTTGTTAGGTTTATTCCTAGGTATTCTATTCTTTTTGATGCAATTGTGAATGGAATTGTTTTTCTGATTTCTCTTTCTGTTAGTTCATCATTAGTGTAAAGGAAAGCAACAGATTTCTGTGTGTTAATTTTGTGTCCTGCAACTTTGCTGAATTCAGATATTAGTTCTAGTAGTTTTGGAGTGGAGTCTTTAGGGTTTTTTATGCACAATATCATGTCATCTGCAAATAGTGACAATTTGACTTCTTTTTTACCAATCTGGATGCCTTGTATGTCTTTGTTTTGTGTGATTGCCGAGGCTAGGACCTCCAGTACTATGTTGAGTAACAGTGGAGAGAGTGGGCATCCCTGTCTTGATCCTGATCTTAGATGAAAAGCTTTCAGCTTCTCGCTGTTAAGTATGATGTTATCTGTGGATTTTTCATATAAGCCCTTTATGATGTTGAGGTACTTGACCTCTATACCCATTTTGTTGAGAGTTTTAATCATGAATGGATGCTGAATTTTGTCAAATGCTTTTTCAGCATCTATGGAGATGATCATGTGGTTTTTGTTCTTCTTTTTGTTGATGTGGTGGATGATGTTGATGGATTTTTGAATGTTGTACCATACTTGCATTCCTGGGATGAATCCCACTTGATCATGGTGTATGATCCTCTTGATGTATTTTTGAATTCGGTTTGCTAATATTTTTGTTGAGTATTTTCGCATCTACGTTCATCAGGGATATTGGGCTGTAATTTTCTTTTTTGGTGAGGTCTTTGCCTGGTTTTGGTATTAGAGTGATGCTGGCTTCATAGAATGAGTTTGGAAGTATTCCCTCCTCTTCTATTTTTTGGAAAACTTTAAGGAGAATGGGTGTTACTTCTTCTCTATATGTCTGGTAGAATTCAGAGGTGAATCCATCAGGTCCAGAGGTTTTGTTCTTGGGTAGTTTTTTGATTACCGATTCAATTTCGTTGCTGGTGATTGGTCTGTTTAGTTTTTCTCTTCTTGCTTGGTCAGTCTTGGGAGGTTGTATTTTTCTAAGAAGTTGTCCATTTCTTCTGTTTTCAGCTTGTTAGCATATAGATTCTCAAAATGTTCTCTTACAATTCTTTGTATTTCTGTGGGGTCCGTCGTGATTTTTCCTTTTTCATTTCTGATTGTGTTTATGTGTGTAGATTCTCTTTTTCTGTTAATGAGTCTGGCTAGGGGTTTATCTATTTTGTTTATTTTTTCAAAGAACCAGCTCTTGGTTTCATTGATTTTTTTTCTATTGTTTTATTCTTCTCAATTTTATTTATTTCTTCTCTGATCTTTATTATGTCCCTCCCTGGTGATGTTGGGCCTCATTTGTTCTTCTTTTTCCAATTTCAGTAATTGTGCCTTTAGACTATTCATTTGGGAATGTTCTTCCTTCTTTAAATAGGCCTGGATTGCAATATACTTTCCTCTTAGAAATGCCTTTGCTGCATCCCACAGAAGTTGTGGCTTTGTGTTGTTGTTGTCATTAGTCTCCATATATTCTTTGATTTCTGTTTTGATTTGGTCGTTAACCCATTGATTAATTAGGAGAGTGTTGTTAAGTCTCCATGTATTTGTGAGCCTTTTTGATTTCTTTCTAAAATTTATTTCTAGTTTTATACCTTTGTGATCTGAGAAGTTGGTTGGTAGGATTTCAATATTTTTTAATTTACTGAGGTTCTTTTTGTGGCCTAGTATGTTGTCTATTCTAGAAAATGTTCCATGTGCACTTGAGAAGAATGTGTATCCTGTTGCTTTTGGGTGTAGAGTTCTGTAGATGTCTGTTAGGTCCATCTGTTTTAGTGTGTTGTTCAGTACCTCTGTGTCTTACTTATTTTCTGCCTGGTCGATCTGTCCTTTGGAGTGAGTGGTGTGTTGAAGTCTCCTAAAATGAATGCATTGCTTTCTATTTCCTCCTTTAATTCTGTTAGTATTTGTTTCACATATGCTGCCGTACCTCTGTTGGGTGCATATATATTTATAATGGTTATATCTTCTTGTTGGACTGACCCCTTTATGATAATGCAGTGTCCTTCTTTATGTCTTGCCACTTTTTTAATTTTGAAGTCTACTTTGTCTGATACAAGTACTGCAACACCTGCTTTTTTCTCCTTGTTGTTTGCATGAAATATCTTTTTCCATCCCTTCACTTTTGGTCTGTGTATATCTTTGGGTTTGAGGTGAGTCTCTTGTAAGCAGCATAGAGATGGGTCTCGCTTTTTTATGCATTCTATTACTCTGTGTCTTTTGATTGGTGCATTCAGGCCATTTACATTTAGGGTGATTATTGATAGATATGTACTTATTGCCATTGCTGGCTTTAGATTCGTGGTTACCAAAGGTTCAAGGATTCCTTCTTTACTGTCTAACAATCTAACTTAACTTTCTTGTTAAGTTATTGGGAACACCGTCTTATGTTTCTTTATTTCTCTCCCTTCTTATTCTTCCTCCTCCATTCTTTATATACTAGGTGTTTTATTCTTTGGCTTTAGTTAGTATTTGGATGGTCTGCTTTCTTTGCTATGATATTATTTTCTCTGGTGACATCTTTTTAGCCTTAGGAATGCTTCCCTCTAGAGCAGTCCATTTAAGATATCCTGTAGTGGTGGTTTATGAGAGGCAAATTCTCTCAACTTTCTTTTTTCTGGAAATTGTTTAATCCCTCCGTCATATTTAAATGATAATCGTTCTGGATACAATATTCTTGGTTCGAGGCCCTTCAGTTTCATTACTTTAAATATATCATGCCATTCTCTTCTGGCCTGTGAGGTTTCTGTTGAGAAGTCTGATGATAGTCTGATGGGTTTTTCTTTGTAGGTGATCTTTTTTCTCTCTCTAGCTGCCTTTAATACTCTGTCTTTATCTTTGATCTTTGCCATCTTATTTATTATGAGTCTTCATGTTGTCTTCCTTGGGTCCCTTGTGTTCGGAGATCTGTTGGGTTCGGTGGACTGCGAGACTATTTCCTTCCCCAGGGAGGGAAAGTTTTCAGCAATTATTTCTTCAAAGACACTTTCTATCCCTTTTTCTCTCTCTTGTTCCTCTGGTACTCCTATAATGAGAATATTGTTCCGTTTGGATTGGTCACACAGTTCTTTAATATTCTTTCATTCCTAGAGATCCTTTTATCTCTCTCTGCTTCAGCTTCTCTGTATTCCTGTTCTCTGATTTCTATTCCATTAACAGTCTCTTGCATCTCATCCATTCTGCTGTTAAGCCCATCAATCGCTTGTCTGATTTCTGCATTGTCTTTCCTCAGTTCCCTCACTTCCTCCCTCAGCTCTTGCACATTTCTCTGTAGGTCCATCAGCATGGTTATGACTTTTATTCTGAATTCTTTTTCACGAAGACTGTGCATTTCCATCCCTTCAGACTCCCTCTGGGGTTGTCTGGTTGATTTTGGTCTGAACCATATTCCTCTGTCTTTTCATGGCTATAGAATTGGTCACTGGTAGTTGCCACGTATGTCAGCTGGGCTCTTGAAGACTTTAAAAAGAGAAAAAAAAAAAGAGAAAGAAAAGAAAAAACAAAAAACAAAAGAAAATACAATAAACAAAACTAAACAAAAAAAAACCGACCACAGGGAGTAGATTCTGTGGAGATGCTGTAGGTTGCGCCATTACTCCACTATTCCACAGCCATGGCCTCGCGCTCTGCAGGGCCCTTTATAGCTCTAGCTGGGGTGGGAACGAATGGGAGGCTGTCAATCTCTGTGGGAGGTCTAAGTGCGGCCACCCTTTTCCAGTCACCAGCTAAGGGGTCCGAAACTCCCCAGGACTCCCAGCCTGCAGGGCTGAGTGTGCCGGGGTGATCCGGCTCCTCTGCTGGGCTCCTGTCTCTTTAAGACCGATGAAGAAAGCGCGCGCATTTTTTTTTCTTTTTTTTCTGTCCTGGAGACAGCTGCAAGCACCCTGGCACGTTCCCCACTCAGATCCTGCACCTTCTGTCTCTCCAATCTCCGCTACACTGCCCTATGTGTGTCCGCCCTCCACGCGCAGATCACTGGGGCTGGTTATTTCGTGGGGTGTACTTCCACTCCCTCCCGGCTCTGAATCCTCTCCTCCCGCCGGTATGCTGGGGTGGGTGAGTGCTCGGGTCCCGTCGGGTCACGCCTCCATATCTTACCCGCCTCTTGGGGTGCCGAGTCCTCTCGGGTGTAGCTGCACGCTGTGCTCTTTCCTGTGTATTCTGGTCTCTGTTTTAGGAATAGTTGTATTTGCTGTATTTTCGTAGATAAATGTAGTGTTGGGAGGAGATTTCTGCCGCCCTGCTCACACCGCCATCTTCCCAGAAGTCGTTTTTTCTCCTATCAATTCTTTAAAACAATTTTTTTAATGTGGTAAAATACACATAGCATAAAATTTACCATTTCAACCATTTTTAAGTGTACAGTTCAGTAGCACTAAGTACATTCTCATTTTAGCGCAACCCTCCATCCATCTCCAGAAGGTTTTTCATCTTCCCAAACCTAAGCTCTGAACCCATTAAACTCTAATTCCCCATCCCCCCTCCTTCCGGCCCCTGGCAACCAGCATCCTACCTTCTGTCTGTATGAATTTGACTTCTCTAAGCACCTCATGTTAATGGAATTATCCCTTCTGTGGATTGGTCCTTTATATGAATTATTTCTTAAATTAAAAAAAGACTATTAGCATTTAAAAAATAAAGTCGAGCTCATAAGAACCTGTTCAACTTGGTTGAAGCACCATGATGCACAGCAATAAACAGTCACTCATGATTTCATCAGCTCACTCAGCATCTCAACATGACAAGACTTAGTAATTTGTTGGCAAAGACATATTTTTTCAAATATTTCTATCTTTCCCAAGTTTCCTCAAACCCCTTTGGGTGGGAGTGAAGCAGAAGCTATAGGACAGGGGGAAGGTTTAAGGGGGCCACAATATCACCACAGTGTGCCTGCCACCTCACTCCAAATGACCCATGACCTGGGGATGTTCATAGCAGAACTAGAGCTATTAATAATTAATTGTACCAGCTTTCATTTATGACTGTGGGCTGAGTCCCATTTTAAGCACTCTATGTATATTAACCCATTTAGCCCTCACAGCAGCTCTCTGAGACAGATACAACCATTATCCTCATTTTGCAGATGAGGAAACCGAGGTGCGTGAACCTGAGTAACTTGCTCCCGACCCCACAGTAGGAAGTCCAGCTGGCTTCCGCACCAGCAATCTGGCTCATTGTACTGCACTTCCAGGGGTTCTCCAACCAGGAGGGCCTATTAAAACAGTGATTGTGGGGCCCACCTCAGAGTTTCTGGTTCACTAGTTCTCAGATGGAACCCCAGAATTTGTATTTCTAACACATTTCTAAGTATGCAATGCTGATGGTTGCAACACACACACACGTATATTTATGTTAAAAAATAGAACTACTCCGCTGCACTGACCATTGCCTAACACTTTAACCCCTTAGCAGTATCTTGTCACTCATAACCGGGTGGTATTCGGTCATTCACAGTCATTAAGGATGACTACGGATGTAGTTTCAAAGTCATGTTGAAACATGTCTCAAGCACCATTTAAGTTTGCTTATTTTTTCTTTTTTGCTTTCTGATTTTCATGTTGGCATATTTCCTTTATTTCTAAAGTTCTTCTTCAACTTATCAAACCCGACAAATCCTGAGAAAAACTCATAAAGAGTTTAAGTTTCAACTGGCAGCTTATTCGAGGAACCAGTTTTATAATACTGCTGGCTGATGGGTCTCAGAGTTGGTGAGGTCTGTAACGTGCTCCTTGCAGCATACATGGACCCAGAGAAGAGTTTTTGCTTCTCGTTCGGAATTGCTGTCTATTTTGACAAGGTAGGGACAAACTTATATCTGTCCTGTTACATAAGAGTGTTATGTAGATACCTGGATTAATTGGTGCCATATTTTCTATTCTTTTCCAATGTCATAGTGATCCACACTGCTGGCTCCCAACCCAAATCTTCCTTGCCAACAGCCCTGCTGCTGTTCAGGTGTCAGGAGTGGGGTGATGTGGTGAGGGCAAGTGGACCCCTTCCCAGCCTCAGCAAATAAACCTGATGGTTTTAAAACTAGTCAGTTAAAGTGTAACTCGCCTTTGTCCGTGATCGGCCTGGGGGTGTACATGTGATCAAGTTCTGGCCAAATGAGATATAGAAGGAACACTGCTGGGGCCTCTGGCAAAGATTTTGCTCCCTGATAATAAAACTAGAGAAAGCTATTCTACCTCTTATTCTTTCTCATTGCAAATCTCTTTTATGGCACTTGTTCCATTTTTAAGACTGGAATAAGTTAACCGCCTAGTTCCATGAGTAAGAGTTGAACAAAATGACAGAACTGGTCTCGATGGAATTCTGCAGCTTTGACCTGCAGCAGTTGCCCAAGATGGGGCAGGAATCAGAACACTCAGAGGCCACTCCTAGGGACAAAGAATACCTTGAAGTCGGCCGGCTTTTTGCCCAGTAGCTGGTCTCTGGACCTTGGCCCAATTATCTGACGTGACAATCTCAATTGCTATATGTTCTACAGCTAAATTACCTATGAAGGCTCAGGTAGTCTTAAAGCTTAAATGACTTCCCACAAAAGCAGCTGTTAAGAATTCAACATAGATGGTGCAGAACAAGGCAAATTTTTACCTCTAGGAAGGTTTTCTGGATTACAGGGGCACCTGTAGGTTATACCTAAGCCCTAGCAACTGTTTAACTGCAACTGTAGTCATGAACCACTTATTAATTGAATTAAGAAAACAAGGACTTGCCCATCAACTTTCGCCTGGAATTCATTTCAGCCCAGCTCTTGACTCTCAGGACTGAAGGGAGAGCCCTGCTTCTACTCTCTAAGATCTTGAAATAAAGCAGTTCACTTGCTTTGGGTTCATGTATCAAACTTCTCACCTTGCAGCCTGCAAGTGGAGTTATTAGTCTGTAAATGACTGAAGGTAGCAGGCTCCAACCACAGTCTTCAGGCCAGAGGCAGGGCAAAGAAAACCTCCTTGGCTTACAACCAGAAAGGGCACTCACAGCCAGAGTTTGTCAAAATGCTGTTCCCCCCAGACTCAAAGAAGAACCAGACTTTCATTCTCCCGATGAAAATGTGAAATTGCTTTACAATTTAAGACCTGAATTATGTTCCTTGTCACCATCTTGCCTAGTGTTTCTCAACTGTTTTTTTTAACTCAGACCCCCTTTAAAAATTCCCCACACTGAATCCTTTACATCCCTACCAGCCAAGATGTCAGTTTTTCTTCCTGCAGTTAAACTAATGAAAACAATAGCTATAGGGAGCGATGTTTTTACAAAGATACTTCTCCATTCTGCTGGGTCCCTATTACAGGTTGAACTCTGTCCCCCAAAAGATATGTTGAAATCCTAACTCCAATACCTGTGAACGTGATCTTGTTTGGAAATGGGGTCTTTGTGGATGTAATCAAGTTAAGATCTTACTGGATTAGGATAGATCCTAAATCCAATGCTTAATGTCCTTATGAGAAGAGAGGAATTTGGATACAGAGACAGAGACACACAGGGAAAGCACTATGTGAAGACAAAGGCTGAGATTGGAGTGCTGCAACTGCAAATCAAGAAATGCCAAGGGTTGTGGGCAACCACCAGAAGCTGGAAGAGCAAGAGGGATTCTTCCAGAAACTTCATAGAGCATGGCCCTGCAGACATCTTGATTTTGGGTTTCAAGCTTCTGAACTATGGGACAGTAAATTTCAGTTGTTTGAAGCCATCCAGTTGGTGGTACTTTGTTACGGCAGCCCTTAGACACTAATACAACACCTGACTTGACGATGAGATATAAAGATAAGAAGAGCACAAGTCCTGCCATCAAGGTTCTCACAATCTACAGGAGGACATGGACACGGGCATGGACTTTTTAAATTACAACTTTTTACTATGTCGTACGTGTGAATATAGAAATCTGGACACACTGTAGAGACAACACAAAGGAGGGAGTTATTAACAAACTGGGAATACAGAAGAAGCTTTGCAAAAAATGTGAATTTTAAAAATTCTTTGAAATTTTTTCTTATATACAAAAGTGCTGGACTTTTTTAGTGAATTTTTTCCCTCTTTTCTTGTTTGGATCTCTTCCTTCACTCCTCCCCTCTCAACCCATATCAGTCAGCATATCCCATGCCAGTTAACCTTATTACTACTACGGTATTTATTTTTCATATTTTTCTCCAAGCTTGTGTAATCAATCATATTTGTGTACACAGATATGTAGTCATTGTTCACTTTACAAAAATGTGATCACATTGCAGGTATTTTCTGTATCTTTCTTTTCTCAGTGTAACCTTGTAGAATCCCCTACATTTCCGTTGATATACCTATAAATCATTCTTTTTACTGACGGCATAAAATTCTATCCTATAGGAATACCACATTTTAGCCAACCATTTCCCTGTTGTTGGATACTGTAAGCACTGGTGCAATAGACCTCTTTGGACATATACTCTTGCCTGATGCCGCTTCTATTTCTAGAGGCCAAATTGTCACGAGTGGGATATTTGTTGCAAAAGACATAACTAGTTTTTTAAAATGTTGCCAGGTTGTTTTCCAAAAATATTATAACATTTCACATTTCCACTTGTGGTGCATAAGAGTAGCCCTCCCTTCCTCCACCCATTCTCATCAGCCATAGATAGTAAGATCTTTTTTAAAATTAATTGATTAATTATTTATTTTGGTATCATTAATCTACAATTACATGTGCAATATTATGATTATTAAACTATCCCCTTCATCAGGTCCCCTCTCCCAACCCCATTACAGTCACTGTCCATCAGCGTAGTGAGATACTGTAGATTCACTACTTGTCTTCTCTTAGTTGTACAGCCCTCCCCGTGCTCCCTGAACATTGTGTCTGCTAATCGTAATGCCCCCTTTCCCCCTTGTCCCTCCCTTGGCACCCATCCTCCCCAGTCCCTTTAACTTTGGTAACTGTTAGTCCATTCTTGGGTTCTGTGAGTCTGCTGCTGTTTTGTTCCTTCAGTTTTTTTCTTTGCTCTTATGCTCCACATATGAATGAAATCATCTGATACTTGTTTTCTTCCACTTGGCTTATTTCACTGAGCATAATAGCCTCTAGCTCCATCCATGCTGTTGCAAATGGTAGGATTTGTTCTCTTCTTATGGCTGAATATTATTCCATTGTGTATATGTACCACATCTTCTTTATCCATTCATCTACTGATGGACTCTTAGGTTGCTTCCATTTCTTGACTATTGTAAATAGTGCTGCGATAAACATAGGGGTGCATCTGTCTTTTTCAAACTGGGCTGCTGCATTCTTAGGGTAAATTCCTAGGAGTGGGATTCCTGGGTCAAATGGTATTTCTATTTTGAGTTTTTTGAGGAACCTCCATACTGCTTTCCGCAGTGGTTGAACTAATTTGTATTCCCACCAGCAGTGTAGTAGGGTTCGCCTTTCTCCACATCCTCGCCAACAGTTGCTGTTGTTTGTGTTTTGGATGTTGGCCATCCTCACTGGTGTGAGGTCATATCTCATTGTGGTTTTAATTTGCATTTCTCTGATGATTAGCGATGTGGAGCATCTTTTCATGTGCCTGTTGGCCATCAGAATTTCTTCTTTGGAGAAGTGGCTATTCATATCCTCTGCCCATTTCTTAATTGGATTATTTGCTTTTTGTTTGTTGAGGTGCGTGAGTTCTTTATATATTTTGCATGTCAACCCCTTATCTGACATGTCATTTATGAATATATTCTCCCAAGCTGTAGGATGTCTTTTTGTTCTACTGATGGTGTCCTTTGCTGTACAGAAGCTTTTCAGCTTGATATAGTCCCACTTATTCATTTTTGCTTTTGTTTCTCTTGCCCAGGGAGATACGTTCATGAAGAAGTCGCTCATGTTTATGTCCAAGAGATTTTTGCCTATGTTTTTTTCTAAGAGTTTTATGGTTTCATGACTTACATTCAGGTCTTTGATCCATTTTGAGTTGACTTTTGTGTATGGGGTTAGACAATAGTCCAGTTTCATTCTCTTACATGTAGCTGTCCAGTTTTTCCAACACCAGCTGCTGAACAGGCTGTCATCTCCCCGTTGTATATCCAAGGCTCCTTTATCATATATTAATTGACCGTATATGTTTGGGTTAATGTCTAGATTTTCTATTCTGTTCCACTGGTCTGTGGGTCTGTTCTTGGGCCAATACAAAATTGTCTTAATTATTGTGGCTTTGTAGTAGAGCTTGAAGTCAGGGAGCATTATTCCGCCTGTTTTATTCCTCCATCTCAGGATTGTTTTGGCTATTCGGGGTCTTTTGTGGTTCCATATGAATTTTAAAATTATTTGTTCCAGTTCATTGAAGAATGCTGTTGGTATTTTGATGGGGATTGCATTGAATCTGTAGATTGCTTTAGGTAGTATAGCCATTTTGACAATATTTATTCTTCCTAGCCAAGAGCATGCGGTGAATTTCCATTTGTTAGCATCCTCTTTAATTTCTCTTTGGAGTGTTTTCTTGTAGTTTTCAGGGTGTAGGTCTTTCACTTCCTTCGTTAGGTTTATTCCTAGGTATTTTATTCTTTTGGTTGCAATTGTGAATGGAATTGTTTTTCTGATTTCTCTTTCTGTTAGCTTGTCGTTAGTGTATAGAAAACAACAGATTTCTGTTTGTCAATTTTGTATCCTGCAGCTTTGTTGAATTCAGATATTAGTTCTAGTAGTTTTGGAGTGGAGTCTTTAGGGTTTTTTATGTACAATATCATGTCATCTGCAAATAGTGACAATTTGACTTCTTTTTTACCAATCTGGATGCCTTGTATGTCTTTGTTTTGTCTGATTGCCATGGCTAGGACCTCCAATACTATGTTGAATAATAGTGGAGACAGTGGGCATCCCTGTCTTGTTCCCGATCTTAGATGAAAAGCTTTCAGCTTCTCACTGTTAAGTATGACGGTAGCTGTGGGTTTCTCATATATGGCTTTATGATGTTGAGGTACTTGCCCTCTATATCCATTTTGTTGAGAGTTTTAATCATAAATGGATGTTGAATTTTGTCAAATGCTTTCTCAGCATATATGGAGATGATCATGTGGTTTTTGTTCCTCTTTTTGTTGATGTGGTGGATGATGTTGATGGATTTTCGAATGTTGTACCATCCTTGCATCACTGAGATGAATCCCACTTGATCACGGTGTATGATCCTCTTGATGTATTTTTGAATTCGGTTTACTAATATTTTGTTGAATACTTTTGCATCTACGTTCATCAGGGATATTGGTCTGTAATTTTCTTTTTTGGAGAGTTCTCTGCCAGGTTTTGGTATTAGAGTGATGCTGGCTTCATAGAATGAGTTTGGAAGTATTCCCTCCTCTTCTATTTTTTGGAAAACTTTAAGGAGAATAGGTATTATTTCTTCTCTATATGTCTGGTAGAATTCAGAGGTGAATCCATCTGGCCCGGGGGTTTTGTTCTTGGGTAGTTTTTTGATTACCGATTCAATTTCGTTGCTGGTAGATTGGTCTGTTTAGGTTTTCTGTTTCTTGTTTGGTCAGTCTTGGAAGGTTGTGTTTTTCTAAGAAGTTGTTCATTTCTTCTAGGTTTTCCAGCTTGTTAACATATAGATTCTCATAGTCTTCGCTTATAATTCTTTGTATTTCTGTGGGGTCTGTCGTTATTTTTCCTTTCTCATTTCTGATTCTGTTTATGTGTGTAGATTCTCTTTTTTTCTTAATAAGTCTGGCTAGGGATTTATCTATTTTGTTTATTTTTTCAAAGAACCAGCTCTTGATTTCATTGATTTTTTTCTATTGTTTTATTCTTCTCAATTTTATTTATTTCTTCCCTTATCTTTATTATGTTCCTCCTTCTGCTGACTTTTGGCCTCATTTGTTCTTCTTTTTCCAATTTCAGTAATTGTGCCTTTAGACTATTCATTTGGGAATGTTCTTCCTTCTTTAAATAGGCCTGGATTGCAATATACTTTCCTCTTAGAAATGCCTTTGCTGCATTCCACAGAAGTTGCGGCTTCGTGTTATTGTTATCATTAGTCTCCATATATTGTTTGATCTCTGTTTTAATTTGGTCATTGATCCATTGATTATTTAGGAGCATGCTGTTAAGTCTCCATGTACTTGTCAGCCTTTTTTGATTTCTTTCTTAAATTTATTTCTAGTTTTATACCTTTGTGATCTAAGAAGTTGGTTGGTAGAATTTCAGTTTTTTTGAATTTACTGAGGTTCTTTTTGTGGCCTAGTATGTGGTCTATTCTGGAAAATGTTCCATCTGCACTTGAGAAGAATGTGTATCCTGTTGCTTTTGGGTGTAGAGTTCTGTAGATGTCTGTTAGGTCCATCTGTTCTAGTGTGTTGTTCAGTGCCTCTGTGTCTTTACTTATTTTCTGTCTGGTTGATCTGTCCTTTAGAGTGAGTGGTGTGTTGAAGTCTCCTACAATGAATGCATTGCTTTCTATTTCCTCCTTTAATTCTGTTAGTATTTGTTTCACATATGCTGGCGCTCCTGTGTTGGGTGCATATATATTTATAATGGTTATATCTTCTTGTTGGACTAACCCCTTTATCATTATGTAATCTCCTTCTTTATCTCTTGCTACTTTCTTCATTTTGAAGTCTATTTTGTCTGATACAAGTACTGCAACACCTGCTTTTTTCTCCTTGTTGTTTGCATGAAATATCTTTTTCCATCCCTTCACTTTTAGTCTGTGTATATCTTTGGGTTTGAGGTGAGTCTCTTGTAAGCAGCATATAGATGGGTCTTGCTTTTTTATCCATTCTATTACTCTGTGTCTTTTGATTGGTGCATTCAGTTCATTTACATTTAGGGTGATTATCGATAGATACGTATTTATTGCCATTTCTAGCTTTAGATTCATTGTTACCAAAGGTTCAAGGATTGCTTCTTTACTATCTAACTGTCTAACTTAACTTTCTTGTTATTATAAACACAGTCTGATGATTCTTTGTTTTTCTCTCTTCTTATTCTTCCTCCTCCATTCTTTATATACTAGGTGTTTTATTCTGTACTCTTTTACGTTTCTTTGACTGTTTTTGTGGGTAGTTGATTTTACTTTTTGCCTTTAGTTAGTATTTGGATGGTCTGCTTTCTTTGTTATGATTTTATTTTCTCTGGTGACATCTTTTTAGCCTTAGGAGTGCTTCCCTCTAGAGCAGTCCCTTTATGATATCCTGTAGAGGTGGTTTATGGGAGGCAAACTCCCTCAGGTTTCACTTGTCTGGGAATTGTTTAATCCCTCCCTCAAATTTAAATGATAATTGTACTGGATACAATATTCTTGGTTCGAGGCCCTTCTGTTTCATTACATTAAATATGTCATGCCGTTCTCTTCTGGCCTGTAAGGTTTCTGTTGAGAAGTCTGATGATAGTCTGATGGGTTTTCCTTTGTAGGTGATCTTTTTTCTCTCTCTAGCTGCCTTTAATACTCAGTCCTTATCTTTGATCTTTGCCATTTTAATTATTATGTGTCTTGGTGTGATCTTCCTCGGGTGCCTTGTGTTGTTAGATCTGTCGGCTTCCATGGTCTGAGATACTATTTCCTTCCACAGCATGGGGAAGTTTTCAGCAATTATTTCTTCAAGACACTTTCTATCCCTTTTTCTCTCTCTTCTTCCTCTGGTACTCCTATAATGCAAATATTGTTCCATTTGGATTGGTCACACAGTTCTCTTAATATTCTTTCATTCCTAGAGATCCTTTTATCTCTCTCTGCCTCAGCTTCTCTGTATTCCTTTTCTCTGATTTCTATTCCATTAACAGTCTCTTGCACCTCGTCCAGTCTGCTCCTAAGCCCGTTGATCACTTGTCTGATTTCTGCATTGTCTTTCCTCACTTCCTCCCTTAGCTCTTGCATATTTCTCTGTAGATCCATCACCATGGTTATGACTTTTATTCTGAATTCTTTTTCAGGAAGATTGTATAAGTCTATCCTATCAGGGCCCTTCTCTGGGGTTGTCTGGCTAATCTTTGTACCATATTTCTCTGTCTTTTCATGGTGATAGAAGTGGTTGCTGGTAGTCGCCATGTGTGTCAGCTGGGAGAACAAAGTCCTTCCTGCTTGTAGTTCTCCTTGCCCTTCTCAGGGTTTTGAGCTGTTTTCCAACACACCGGGAGGCAGTCTCTGGGCTAATCCCCTAAGCTGCCTGTGTGTGGCCGCCTCAGCTTAGCCTGTAGCATTGCGGGAGTTTGCAGTCTCATTGGGTGCATTCTGGTCCCCTTGGTGCCTTCTGAATCTGGTTCAGTGGCTCTTCCCACTTAGCTGCACGCCAGTCAGGAGGTGATTTTGTGAGGTTGCTGTGGGCAGGGCTGCTCCTCCACTGTTCTGCAGCAGCAGCGGCTCTGCCAGACCCTTTGTGGCTCTGGCCAGGTTGGGGGGAATGAATGGCAGGCTGCTGCTCTCTGTGGGAAGCCTTGGCGCGGGTGCTTTGCCCGGCTGCCGGCCAGGGGGTCTCATATTCCCCAAGACTGCCAACCCGCTGGGCCAAGTGCGCTGGGACGATTTTGTTCCGCTGTTTGGCCCTTGTCTCTTTAAGACTTTTTTTTAAAAGTGTGCACTTTTCTTTTGTCCTGGGGAGCCAGCTGAGGGGACCCGCTTGTGGTCTCTGTCTCTGATCCTGCACTTCTGTTTTTCTAATCTCTGATACACCACGCAGTGTGTGTCAGTGCTCTTGGTGCAGATCGCCAGGGCTGGTTACTTGGTGGGCCTGTGCTTCCACTCCCTCCTGACTCTGAATCTTTTCCTCCCACCGGTGCGCTGGGGTGGGGGAGTGCTCGGGTCCCACCAGGTCGCAGCTTTGTATCTTACCCGCTTTGTGAGGCACTGAGTTCTTGCAGATGTAGCTGTAGCCTGGCTGTTGTACTGTATCTTCTGTTCTCTCTTTTAGGAATAGTTGTATTTGTTGTGTTTTCACAAATATATATGGTTTTGGGAGGAGATTTCTACCACCCTACTCACGCTGCCATCTTCCCAGAAGTCTTAAGTTCTTTTTAAATAGTTGCCAGCCATTGGGTAAAAAAATGGCACAACAGTACTTCATTTATATTTCCTTGACTATTATGTGTATTTTAGCAACTTTTTATATGTTTTTCAGCCATAGCAATTTGTTTTTCTGTGTATTGTCTTTTCATATTGTTTTGTTTTTTGGTTGGGTCAATTTCTCTTTTTGATTAGTTCATAAGAGTGTTTTGAATATTATCAATATTAACAATATATTGAAGTCTATTGTTTTTCATTTGATTTTTTCATTGACTATATTCCTTATATCTCTTGTCATACAAAATTTTTAGTTTTTATGTAATCAAATATGTCTTCTTTGATAGCTTCTGATTTCTGGTGTTTGTCGAGCTTTCAATGAATAAATAATGGGGATACAATGTACAGCATGGTGACTAGTTTCCTATACTGTATTGCATATTTGAAAGTTGCTAAGAGACTATTACTTAGTTATCATCACAAGAAAAAAATTTTGACTTCCGGGAGGATGGCGGTGTGAGCAGGGCGGGAGAAATCTCCTCCCAACACTATATTTATCTAAGAAAACACAGAAAATACATCTATTCCTAAAAGAGAGACGAGAATACACAGGAAAGTGCACAGCGTGCAGCTACACCCGAGAGGACTCGGCACCCCAAGAGGCGGTCTTAAAGAGCCCAGCTGACATACGTGGCAACTATCAGTGACCAAATTATACAACCATGAAAAGACAGAGGAATATGGTTCAGACCAAAATCAACCAGACAACCCCAGAGAGGGAGTCTGAAGGGATAGAAATGGACAGCCTCCCTGAAAAAGAATTCAGAATAAAAGTCATAACCATGCTGATGGACCTACAGAGAAATGTGCAAGAGCTGAGGGAGGAAGTGAGGGAACTGAGGAAAGACAGTACAGAAATCAGACAAGCGATTGACGGGCTTAACAGCAGAATGGATGAGATGCGAGAGACTGTTAATGGAATAGAAAACAGAGAACAGGAGTACAGAGCAGCTGAGGAAGAGAGAGATAAAAGGATTTCTAGGAATGAAAGAATATTAAGAGAACTGTGTGACCAATCTAAACGGAACAATATTCGCATTATAGGAGTACCAGAGGAAGAAGAGAGAGAAAAAGGGATAGAAAGTGTCTTTGAAGAAATAATTGCTGAAAACTTTCCCTCGCTGGGGAAGGAAGTAGTCTCGCAGTCCACCGAAGCTCATAGATCTCCCAACACAAGGGACCCAAGAAAGACAACACCAAGACACATAATAATTAAGATGGCAAAGATGAAAGATAAAGACAGGGTATTAAAGGCAGCTAGAGAGAGAAAAAAGATCACCTACAAAGGAAAACCCATCAGACTATCATCAGACTTCTCAACAGAAACCTTACAGGCCAGAAGAGAATGGCATGATATATTTAACGTTATGAAACAGAAGGGCCTCGAACCAAGAATATTGTATCCAGCACGATTATCATTTAAATATGATGGAGGGATTAAACAATTTCCAGACAAACGAAAGTTGAGAGAGTTTGCCTCTCATAAACCACCACTACAGGATATCTTAAATGGACTGCTCTAGAGGGAAGCACACCTAAGGCTAAAAAGATGTCACCAGAGAAAAAAAAAATCATAGCAAAGAAAGCAGACCATCCAAATACCAACTAAAGGCAAAGAATAAAACACCTATTATAGAAAGAATGGAGGAGGAGGAATAAGAAGGGAGAGAAATAAAGAAACATCAGACTGTGTTTACAATAACTTAACAAGAAAGTTAAGTTAGATTGTTAGATAGTAAAGAAGCAACCCTTGAACCCTTGGTAACCACGAATCTAAAGCCAGCAATGGCAATAAGTACATACCTATCAATAATCACCCTAAATGTAAATGGACTGAAAGCACCAATCAAAAGACACAGAGTAACAGAATGGATAAAAAAGCAAGACCCATCTATATGCTGCCTACAAGAAACTCACCTCAAATCCAAAGATATACACAGACTAAAAGTGAAGGGATGGAAAAAGATATTTCATGCAAACAACAAAGAGAAAAAAGCAGGTGTTGCAGTACTTGTATCAGACAAAATAGACTTCAAAACGAAGAAAGTAGCAAAAGATAAAGAAGGACATTACATAATGATAAAGGGGTCAGTCCAACAAGAAGATATAACCATTATAAATATATATGCACCCAACACAGGAGCGCCAGCATATGTGAGACAAATACTAACAGAATTAAAGGAAGAAATAGACAGCAATGCATTCATCTTAGGAGACTTCAACACACCACTCACTCCAGAGGACAGATCAACCAGACAGAAAATAAGTAAAGACACAGAGGCACTGAACAACACACTAGAACAGATGGACCTAACAGACATCTACAGAACTCTACACCCAAAAGCAACAGGATACACATTCTTCTCAAGTGCACATGGAACATTTTCCAGAATAGACAACATACTAGGCCACAAAGAGAACCTCAGTAAATTCAAAAATATTGAAATCCTACCAACCCACTTCTCAGATCACCAAGGTATAAAACTAGAAATAAATTTTAGAAAGAAATCAAAAAGGCTCACAAATACATGGAGACTTAACAACACTCTCCTAATGAATCAATGGGTTAACGACCAAATCAAAACAGAAATCAAAGAATATATGGAGACTAATGACAACAACAACACAAAGCCACAACTCTGTGGGACGCAGCAAAGGCAGTTCTAAGAGGAAAGTATATTGCAATCCAGGCCTATTTAAAGAAGGAAGAACATTCCCAAATGAATAGCCTAAAGACACAATTACTGAAATTGGAAAAAGAAGAACAAATGAGGCCCAAAGTCACCAGAAGGAGGGACATAATAAAGATTAGAGAAGAAATAAATAAAATTGAGAAGAATAAAACAATAGAAAAAATCAATAAAACCAAGAGCAGGTTCTTTGAAAAAATAAACAAAATAGATAAACCCCTAGCCAGACTCATTAAGAGAAAAAGAGAATCTACACACATAAACACAATCAGAAATGAGAAAGGAAAAATCACGACGGACCCCACAGAAATACAAAGAATCATAAGAGAATATTATGAGAATCTATATGCTAACAAGCTGGAAAACATAGAAGAAATGGACAACTTCTTAGAAAAATACAACCTTCCAAGACTGACCAAGCAAGAAACAGAAAAACTAAACAGACCAATCACCAGTGACGAAATCGAATTGGTAATCAAAAAACTACCCAAGAACAAAACCCCTGGGCCTGATGGATTCACCTCTGAATTCTACCAGACGTATAGAGAAGAAATAACACCGATTCTCCTTAAAGTTTTCCAAAAAATAGAAGAGGAGGGAATACTTCCAAACTCATTCTATGAAGCCAGCATCACTCTAATACCAAAACCGGGCAAAGACCTCACCAAAAAAGAAAATTACAGACCAATATCCCTGATGAACGTAGATGCAAAAATACTCAACAAAATATTAGCAAACCGAATTCAAAAATACATCAAGAGGATCATACACCATGATCAAGTGGGATTCATCCCAGGGATGCAAGGATGGTACAACATTCGAAAATCCATCAACATCATCCACCACATCAACAAAAAGAAGAACAAAAACCACATGATCATCTCCATAGATGCTGAAAAAGCATTTGACAAAATTCAGCATCCATTCCTGATTAAAACTCTCAACAAAATGGGTATAGACTGCAAGTACCTCAACATCATAAAGGCTATATATGACAAACCCACAGCTAACATCATACTTAACGGCGAGACGCTGAAAGCTTTTCATCTAAGATCGGGAACAAGACAAGGATGCCCACTCTATCCACTGTTATTCAACATAGTACTGGAGGTCCTAGCCACAGCAATCAGACAAAACAAAGACATACAAGGCATCCAGATTGGTAAAGAAGAAGTCAAATTGTCACTATTTGCAGATGACATGATACTGTACATAAAAAACCCTAAAGATTCCATTCCAAAACTACTAGAACTAATATCTGAATTCAGCCACGTTGCAGGATACAAAATTAACACACAGAAATCTGTTGCTTTCCTATACATTAATGTTGAACTAACAGAAAGAGAAATCAGAAAAACAATTCCATTCACAATTGCATCAAAAAGAAAAAAATACCTAGGAATAAACCTAACGAAGGAAGTGAAAGACCTGTACTCTGAAAACTACAAGACACTCCTAAGAGAAATTAAAGAGGACACTAACAAATGGAAATGCATCCCATGCTCTTGGCTAGGAAGAATAAATATTGTCAAAATGGCTATACTACCTAAAGCAATCTACAGATTCAATGCAATCCCTATCAAACTACCAACAGCTTTCTTCAATGAACTGGAACAAATAATTCTAAAATTCATATGGAACCACAAAAGACCCCGAATAGCCAAAGCAATCCTGAGAAGGAGGAATAAAACAGGGGGAATTACACTCCCTGACTTCAAGCTCTACTACAAAGCCACAGTAATCAAGACAATTTGGTATTGGCACAAAAACAGACCCACAGACCAGTGGAACAGAATAGAAAATCCAAACATTAACCCAAACATATACAGTCAATTAATATTTGATAAAAGTGCCTTGGATATACAATGGGGAGATGACAGCCTCTTCAGCAGCTGGTGTTGGAAAAACTGGACAGCTACATGTAAGAGAATGAAACTGGACTACTGTCTAGCCCCATACACAAAGGTAAACTCAAGGTGGATCAAAGACTTGAATGTAAGTCATGAAACCATAAAACTCTTAGAAAAAAACATAGGCAAAAATCTCCTGGACATAAACATGAGCAACTTCTTCATGAACATATCTCCCCGGGCAAGGGAAGCAAAAGCAAAAATGAACAAGTGGAACTATATCAAGCTGAAACGCTTCTGTACAGCAAAGGACACCATCAGTAGAACAAAAAGACATCCTACAGTATGGGAGAATATATTCATAAAAACCGTATCTGATAAAGGGTTGACATCCAAAATATATAAAGAACTCATGCACCTTAACAAACAGAAAGCAAGTAATCCAATTAAGAAATGGGCAGAGGACATGAATAGACACTTCTCCAAAGAAGAAATTCAGATGGCCAACAGGCACATGAAAAGATGCTCCACATCGCTAATCATCAGAGAAATGCAGATTAAAACCACAATGAGATATCACCTCACACCAGTGAGGATGGCCAACATCCAAAACACAAACAACAACAAATGTTGGCGAGGATGTGGAGAAAAGGGAACCCTCCTACACTGCTGGTGGGACTGCAAATTAGTTCAACCATTGTGGAAAGCAGTATGGAGGTTCCTCAAAAAACTCAAAATAGAAATACCATTTGACCCAGGAATTCCACTCCTAGGAATTTACCCTAAGAATGCAGCAGCCCAATTTGAAAAGGACAGATGCACCCCTATGTTTATTGCAGCACTATTTACAATAGCCAAGAAATGGAAGCAACCTAAGTGTCCATCAGTAGATGAATGGATAAAGAAGATGTGATACATATACACAATGGAATATTATTCAGCCATAAGAAGAAAACAAATCCTACCATTTGCAACAACATGGATGGAGCTAGAGGGTATTATGCTCAGTGAAATAAGCCAAGCCGAAAAAGACAAGTATCAAATGATTTCACTCATATGTGGAGTATAAGAACAAAGAAAAGACTGAAGGAACAAAACAGCAGCAGACTCACAGAACCCAAGAACGGACTAATAGTTACCAAAGGGAAAGGGACTGCGGAAAATGGGCGGGAAGGGAGGGATAAGAGGGAAAAAGGGGCATTACGATTAGCAGATGTAATGTTGGGGGGGCACGGGGAGGGCAGGACAACTCAGAGAAGACAAGTAGTGATTCTATAGCATCTCACTATGCTGATGGACAGTGACTGTAATGGGGTTGGTGGGGGGGACCTGATGAGGGGGTAGTTTAATAATCATAATATTGCACATGTAATTGTAAATTAATGATAATAAAATAAATTGTATTAAAAAAGATAAAATAAAAAAAAAGAAAAAATTTTATAACTATGTATGGGGACAGATGCTAATTGGACTTACTGTGGTGATCATTTCACAATATATACCCGTGAAACAACTGTAATGTTTATCTCAATTATACTGCAATTAAAAAAGATCTCTTCCACTACTTGCATGTAGCCTCCTAAATATTCTTTCTTTTTTTTCCGTTTTATTGAGGTAGGATTGACAAATGAAAATTATAATAATTTAGGTAGTACAATGTGATTTTTAAGGTGCAACAGGTGATGATTTAATATGTGCACACACTGAAGTGATTATCACAATCAAGTTAATTAACACATCCATCGTCTCACATAGCGACCATGTTTTCATGTATGTGGTGAGAACACTTAAGATGAAGATTTCAGTTTTGCCCTAGACCGTAGCTGAGAAGACCTGGAACCAAGTCACAGGGCTGCTTTAGGATCCACAGGCAGACCAAGGTTGGTGGGCCTCCCTCTCGCCACAGGGAGGAATGTGCCTTCCACTGGGTCCTTGGGTGGGCAGGATTGGTCCTGGATTGCAGTTGAAAGGGGGTGAAACCAAGTCACAAGGCCACTTCAGGATTGTGGTTGAGCTAAGTGAGGTCAGCAGGTCTGCCTCCACGGGCATAGAAGGCATGTCTCCTGGTGGGCCCTTGAGTAAACAGGAATAGTGCTGGACCATGGCTGAGAGGGGCTGGGGCCCAGTTATGGGCTGTCTCAGGATCTGCAGTCAGACTGAGGTTAGTAGGCCTGCCTCAGGGAGAAGATGGGCATGTCTCCTGGGTCTCCTGGCAGATAGTGTTGGTGTTGGGCCAAGGCTAAATGGGGCCATAGCGAAGTCCACAGGGATTGTCTCCAGGTCTATAGCCACGACCACCTTTCATGAGTCTGCCACCTAGGCATGGACCTGCCTTCTCAAAATGGCTCTCTTTGGGCTTGGGCTCTACAAGGGTTTCACAGTCTACTGTCTAGGTCCCACAGTGTTCCAGCAAAGGCACTTGTGTCTGTGAATGCTTGCCAAATTATTGTTGCTGATGGCAGGGGGTGTACCTCCTATTCCACCATTTTGCTTATATCCTCCTAGATTTTCTTAAAGGATTTATATTGTCTGATTTTATTTTTTACACCCAAGCCTTTAATCCACCTTGAATTAATATTTGTATCTTATTTAAGATAGAGATGCAATTTATTTATTTTTTAATGGATAGTCTTTCCCCACTGCTTTGAACTACCCTCATTCTCATATATTAAATTTTCACATACACTGAGATCCATTCCTAGACTCTTGGTTCATTTCTACTGATATTGTTTGTTTGCTTGCTTTTGTCTATTTCTAGCCTACTCCTAATTTGACTTGCTTATCCTGGCCTCCAATGTCTTCTCAGGCAAGTACTCCTCACCATCTTCTTTTGTATATTTTTCTTGGCTATTGGCATTTAGTATTCATTCTTTCATATAAACTTTAAGATTCAAGGTCTCAATTGAGGGTACATGTCTAGCTCAACCTAAGTCACAAGCCCAGGGTGGAAAGCCAGCTTAACTCCTCCTTTTAAGACCATCAAACACAATGTTGTTCTTTTTATACCCTCTCTTATAATGAAGACCCTGGTTGCTCCAGGGATCTCAGACCCTCACAATAAAAAAGGTCTGATTACTTCCCTTGCAAGAAATAGTAGGGTGGTTACTTTCTAAGCCAAGAAGATAATTTACATTTCCAGGGTGAACAAA